>CM061750.1:150582656-150932547 GCA_030979885.1 Lolium multiflorum | reverse complement strand
ATATCTGAAGGGTCTGTTTCTAGTTCTTCATTAATGCTAATAATAAGGTGAAATAGGGTCTCACTAATCAATCAGCTTGGTCTGACAAGAGCCAGTTTTTAAGATAGTAATAATGAGACACGTCCTGATGTTCTTTTTAATACAGAGTTGGTCAGTTTGACACTTCAATGACTTTCATAATGTCATGAATATCCGGACTGCCAAGTCCTGAATTTAACGTATTGCCTGATCACTTTTTTTTTCATATGGAAATCGTCTTCACCCTTTCCCAGACCACACCATGCAAATGAATCACTTCACACATACTCACCATTAATCTAATCACAAACTGTACTTCATGAGTAAAGCAATCTGAACCCACAATCAAATGCCCAAACAGCTGTCACCCACTGAGCATGGGAGATGAGGCTGCAAAGCACCAGCAAAGCCAGAGTCCATCCATACGACGCCACATCTCCTGCATGCCACTATCGATCCAACATCTAGGCCCGCGAGAAAATCCCCTACCAGCGGCGGGACGACCGTGAGCAGCGCAGCTCCGCAGGCGCCGGCTGCCGACACCGCCGCACTGCCCAAGGGGAAAGCATGAGCGGCAGCCGGCGACGGAATTTAGGTGATGGCCTGAATGGGATGTTCTTCTGTGATTTCTCCTGTATGGTTTTCAAGCAGGGAATGGGCATAGGTGATCATGGATGGGGATTGTATTTTTGGCATTGTACTTTTGTTCTTGATCTGATCCTGTATACATGACAATTCCACTCTTGGTTACACCGAAAGATGTTCGGATGGCGTTCTTGACAAGAGCATTTTCCTTATAGTTAGATCGGTTTTTTAGGTAGACTGGTTCAAGTGTGCAGTCCTGATTTTCATGTCCTGGGTCGTATTCTTGATCAGATCAGGAATATGTTGCATGATTTTTTTGGGTATTTCAAAGTGATCATTTGGTGCAAGATTCCAATCATATGGATTTATTTATCCAAGTATTTAACTTTCTCTCCACTCTCCTGTTCCATTTCCTATTTTTCCAAGCCAAACACGGCAGATGATAACAGATAAAATATTGGATCTCGCTCTTTTTTGTTTGCTCATAAAATGGACACCCCCATATTGAGTAAGATTTTGGATGGATTTTGTGAGGAACTTTATCCAATAAACTAATAAGGCACCCAGCTATGTTCTATAGAGACTGCTAATGATTATGCAGCAGCTCAGATGTTGGAGTGACATTTGATTGCCTCAGACTTTCCCGATAAAGCAAAGGTACAATTTTAGGCTGTCTTTTTAAAAGAAATTGATGTCTTGGACAATATATTGTTTGTAGATTTAACTCCAATATAGGAAATACAAGTCAAGTTGTCCATGATGAAGCCAGACCCGTGTCTAATTCAGCTGTTATTTTGGGACAAAAGTTTGACTTTACCAAGTGTGGAAGGTCTAGGCAAACTCAAGAACAGCATGAGAAATGGTATAATGCTATATTTATCCTCTAAAAAGTTACTTACTTTGTTCACTAATATACAATATTTATGGATGATGTATGGACATAGGACATATGTCTATTTGATTCTTACCACTTAAAACTTCAGTTAATTGGAGATAAACTATAGTATATGTATACGTATAGTTTATAATGCTTTAAATGTTGGCAACATTTTTTATTCTTTGATGAAATCTTTCTGCTGATTATTTGATTTACTTTCACACATGTTGGCAGTTAACTGTGCTCAGATTTAGTTTACTCATGTTGTTCTCTCTCATATATGTGTAAATACAACAGCATAATTTCAGCTCCGCATAGTGTTGTAGATTACTAGTTGAGTATAGATTTTGAACTACTAAACTTTCTTCTAATGATCGAAGATCCTTGACCTTTCTTGACCACTACGGAAAAATTTTCAGAGTGTTGAGGAGCACACCCTGGTTGGTAAAAACATATTTGCATAAAAGCTGTAAATATTTTTGCCTTCCACACATACTCATGCTTTTTGCGATTTATTTTGCACACATTTACGTATTCTTTACATGTTTATATCTCTGATTTCCGTTCACATTTTATATGAGTTTATCTAGTTTATTGTGATTATCTTGGGGTTCCTTCCTTTTCAGTCAATGATTAGGTAAAGAAAAACACTGCAAAATACGTTTGGCAGAAGATTTAGGCCGAGCCAGCTAGAGTAGAGAAAATGATTAGTCGATGCACATCTATAAGAATATTTAGAATAGAGTGAAATTTTTCGCACCATAGGTAATCGATAATTGTAGAGAAGCTTTAGATTTTCTAGCACTTCACATATTTTATAATACAGAATGCATGCCACATAAGGATCATGTTCCCCTTGTATATACTACTGGTAATTTTTTATGAGGAAAGCATCACATATAAAATGAAGAGGGACCAACTTAGTCTAGACCCACGTTATCTCATATATTTGATATAAGAATATGCAGATGGTTTCATAATCTTATGAAAGAATATATTACCAACCAATCATTTGAACTTACACTGTCTATGTCTATACTCTATATTATGACTCAATCTATTTTGAACTTACACTGTCTATGTCTATACTCTAAGACGAGGGCAATCATAGCTATGAATGCATTTATAGTGGAAGAAAATTTCATGCACCTCGAAGGTCGCCCGAGTGATGGATTTGCGATGTGGAATTATTTAAGAGAAGCTGGTCTCGACCAGTGGCACCAAAGCGCAGAAAGCCGCAGGTAAGGTGGTGAGACGGCTGATTTATCATTTGAAAAGTTGCTTCTTGCAGCGCCAGAAAGAGAGGGATGGCTGGTGTTGTTAATAATTTAGCGACGTGATCATTAAACAGTTGTCTATGCAGTTTGCGCGAGTTGCACTTTAAAGACTGAATTATCCCAGTTATTTGTGCCACCTAGATTGAGTTTGCCTAAGCAAATCCAGTTAAAACATACCAGTATCTTTCTTTATAATTTTTTTTGATAAACATTTACTTTGGAGGTAATCACTCATCATACATGTTTACATAATACAGTCACCTGTTAATATCGCGACAAATAGAACATTGTGATAAATGTTATCCATTACAATTTAATTGTATCAAATTAATCAATCCCTCATCTGTAAAATTTGAAAGAAAAAATGTCCATGAGAGCAGTTCTATTCCTCGTTTTTCTCGCTTCAGTGCTACTGATTCTGGCTAATTTCATCCACTACACCATCTCAATATAAGTCACATTTAAAAACAACATCACAAATCAATGATATCGTGGTTTGCATTTTAACTATCCCGAAATTATTTACACTATTATTTTCAACATCAAGGTTATACTACGATAATTTGCTTGCATTTTAATCATCCTTTAAAATTATTTACATCTATTATTTTTGCCTCGTGGGCAACTGTTTAATGGTTGAGCTAGTGTTTCAAATTATTAACCTGATGACGATGACATCATGATCAAATAAAGATAAACGAGTGGCAAGCAGTAGAATGTTATCTGCGAGAAGTATTTGTTGGTTTATTGCTTATCGATGTGATGTGGAATTATATATTTTTCTAAAAATACACTACAACTAAATTCTATTTTTTGGAATATTGTGTGATATATTTTCATGTAAATTTTAGTGTATTATATTTATATCTAAAAATAATTTAGAACTGAAAACATACGGCATTCAATCGTTAGTATTAGTATAGATTGGTTTGATGACTTTGGTAAACTGACTAAACCCATAATCCCAGGAATGTCGTGTTTGTTGAGGGCGTATCCCAGGTGGCGCCAAAGTAGTGCGCAGCGGCTAGTTTAGCTGTACACGCTTCGAATTTGTTGGCTGCATCCAACCCAAATCATAAGATTTGGTCTAGCTAGTCCAACTACGAAACAAGTGAAATTGCACGAGATGTGTAGTTTTCATCTTACCTTCTATTGCCTGATGCATTTGTTCTTCGTTCCGTATGTACTATCTCTAATCAATACAAGCAAGAAGATCAACGATAACAATCATTCAGCATCATTCTTTCCGTTACCTGCGTAGCCTGCCGTATTCATGGGAGTGTTGGACTTTGTTCTCATCTATCCTAAAGAGAACTAACAGCTAACTTCTAACTTCTAACTTCTAAGGGTGTAATACAAAGCGCAAAAGCCTCTATCACACTAGTCACCTGTCACCAAGGAGTCCGACCCATCCATACCTGAAACACGTCTCGAGTCATTGCACGCAATTGTTTCTTGATGTCTGCTATTCCCATATCCTCAAGCCTTCAGGACATCTATTATGTTATAGGCTTGGAGAAAACACAGGAGATGTTTGCTTCAACATTTCAGTCAGCAATGTAAATCAAAATTTTCACAAAAATAGCAGCAACTGCTCTTTCTTTTTAAGGATGCTATCTACTCTGTTTTTTGATGATCCCCAAGAAATACACTTACCACACCCTATTGGCCTCTCTTGAAAGAATATACCAGTTTTCCTCTCTGCACATAATATATAATAAGGGTGTTGTGAAGGCAGCGGTGGCGCATGAGTGAATGTTCAACTATGTATGGGTCTAAAGTTGTATGTGTTGACGAGCGTAAACTAAAGTTGAGTTTGGAGAAATATTTATTTGGAATCAATAATCATTTCAGATTATTTTAAATTTAGTCCTGAGTTTAATCTTTTTTACATCTTGTTGCGACATTATGACTACTTTTCCATTTATTCGATAAAAGGTGTTTTATTACTTAAGTTTTAAGCATTACATTTGGTCTCTGCATAGTTAAGATGCACATAGTCGTATAAATCCATAAGTTGCAACTAAATATAAAATGAGGCCCTCTACAAGTACTCACGATAGAAAAGTCTATGAGCTCCTAAAGCGAAGGAGAGCCAATCTGTAGATTACATTGCCATCAATGTTGGGAAAATATCACTAGCAGTATCCTCCAACCGTAGACACCTCTATAAACAGGTCGCGTTGTAGAGATGAGAACGGACGGAGTGTAGATGTGCACCGGTAGATAACCTGCATAAGAGAAACATTTTTATGATTCAAACTTTGTTATTTTTACATAGTCATAGCGACCAAATAATGGTAATCACTTCCACCCTAATAAGTAGCTTAAACCTAGAATTCAGATCATTAAGCCCGTTTCCGAAAATATTCTCGATGCTTCGTGGTGGATAAAAGGTAGAACCTATCTTAATAACTGGACATGTAGATCTAACAAATTTATATTGGAAGAATAAGTGTTGTATAGACTCGCCATGTTGGAAGACACACGTTTTACTTTCCTGTGAATTGTGTTTTGCAAGGTTATCTTTGGTAAGAATTACCCCTGCATGAAGATACCATGCAAACACCTTAGTTTTAAGTGGGATCTTCATCATCCAAATTTTCTTATTACTATCAACTGGTATCTAAGGTTGACTAAAGCTTTGTACATAGAATCCACCAAGCATTCCCGGTATTGTGAAGATTCCAATGAAATACTTTGAATCCTTGCGTCAAATGTACCGAAGCCAGATGTTGTAGCAAAGCATTCCAAGATACTTGTTGAGGCCCAATGAGACTTCTTCTCAATGACACCATTGGTTGAAAAGTTTTCATCACCTTATCGAATGTACCACCGTTGTGCCACGCACTACTGCACAATTTTGGTTATTGTTCTGGAGTGTGACATTGCTAGCCATTTATCCTACGAGAACCTAAGTTATAATTCATCCCTGATTGAGAAAGACCCATAATGGGAAGAAAATTTTCTTCTTCGCCATAATATGACCCTAGAAGTGCGAGTCACCAGGTTTCCAATAAACCTGAGACAACACACATGAACCAATATACTTTCTCCTAAGAAGGGTTTGCTAAACACGCCTTTAGCAAGAAGCTTAGAAGCCATTTATCAAGGAGGGCTATGTTCTTAACCTCAATGTCATGAATCACAAATCCTCCTTGATCTTTAGGTGGCAAACCACACTTCACTTAGCCAATCGATATTTTCCCACTATTACCCTGCTAAAAAATATTGATCAAAATTAATCCAATCATATTATATAAGGGGGTTGTGGAGGCAGTGTGGCCATGGTGGGAAAGTAAAGCTTCAACAAAATGTGGGTATATCTCAAAAAATGAGGGTCCATAGCTGTACATGTAAATGAGTGTAAACTAAAGTTGAGTTTGTGAGAAAAATTTATTTTGCATCAATATAGTTTAAAACTCCCTTCAACTTAATCGTGAGTTTAATCCACTTTATGTCTAGTTGTGACACCCGGACTACTTTTACCTTATCTAAAGAGGTTTGTCACATTTTACCACTTCTTTCTGAATTTAGAAATATTCGCTATGTTATCATTTTCCTCGGACCAACAAGTTGGACCCAATTGTCACCGTCGGCACGACGTGCAACTGATCAAACACGTAATGCATGAATGTGTTTGTTGAGGGGTATCCGAGGTGGCGCCAAAGTAGTGCTCTGTAGCTAGTTCAGCTGTACACGCTCATGCATTGGTTGGACCGCATCCAACCCAAACCGTAAGATTGGTCTAGCTAGTCCAAGCGTGAAACAAGTGAAATTGCAGGAGATGTGTAGTTTCATCTTACCTTGTATTGTGTGATGAATTTGTTCTTCTTTCCGTATGTATGCACGTGTGGCTCCCGGGCATCCTTGTTGTCTTTATTGGGGTTCTATTCGTTGTTATCTTTTCAACAAAAGTGAGGGGAAACTTTAGATCTAGATCTTGGAGTCATTTGTTGATTTCCTCCTTTGTTCTTCCTCTCTAATCTCATCCTAGCATTTGTTGCTTTGGTGGGATTTGAGTGTGAAGGATTTGAACACCTCTAGTGTTCTTGCTTTGCATCATTGCATAGTGTTGAGCTCTCCACCACGATTAGTTCGAGTGAGAGACCGTGAGCTTGTTACTCTTGGAGGGAGACCTCCTAGTTGGCTTGGCGGTTGGTGCTCCGGTGATCTCTTCAAGGAAGATTGTGAAGAGGCCCGGGCTTCTCCTTCGTGGAGCTTGTGAAGTGGTTGTGGAGCTTGCCATCTCCGGAGTGGAGGAAAAGCTAACCATAAGGAAAGGGCCATTATCCTTCGTGGGTGTGGCTCGGAGAATAGGGTGAGCCTTCGTGGCGTGGGGAATCCTTCGTGGGACCTCCACTCCTCCAAACGTGATGTACCTTCTTGCAAAGGAAGGGAACACGGAAATACATCCTCGTCTCTCGTGCCTCAAGTATTTCTATACCCGAGATTACTTGTGATAGCCACTACAAGAAAAGTTGCCATGGCCGACGAAGTTGAAGTCGCGCCGTGGTTGCTGGTGTACCATGGCCGACGATTTTGGTCCCTCCGTGGTGCATGTCAAAACTTTTTTTTCTCGTTTTTGAGGCCACCTAGCCCGACGAAAGCGGCCAAAACGTCGCGTATGGTGGCCCGGACGTGGTGCATCGCGAATTCTCGGGTTCGCCGGCCGAGTCAACGCAAATCCGCACCGCCCAGGGATGTAGGGCCCGATGGCAGCCTCTCTAGCATTGTTTTTTTCTCGATCGCGCCATCTCGTTCAACGCTCTCCGATCGAGCCGTTTACGATGCAGGATCATGGGTCCCGCATGTCATCCTCTATGAACCTAAATTCCTTCTTTTCTTGGATTTTTTGACCCCCGATTTCTGCCATTCTTTCTTTGATCCCGTGTCGCCTTGGAAACGTTGAGACCGCTGCAGCTAAATGGGACCCGCATGTCATCCTCTATGAGCAATCAACTTTCTTTTCTTTGAGTTTTTTTTGGCACCTCATATTTGGTCACTTGTCTTTTTCTTTCGATCCCCCGCCGCCTCTCAAACGGTGATACCTCGATGCTAAATGGGACCCGCATGTCATCCTCTGTACTATAAAACTTTCCTTTCTTGGATTATTTTTGCACCTCTATATTTGGTCACTTGACTTTTTCTTTATTTCCGTGCTCAAACGGTGATATCGCTGGCTAAATGGACCCCATGTCATCCTCTATGTACTATAAAACTTCCTTTCCTTGGATTTTTTTTGCTCCTGATATTTGGTCACTTGCGTTTTTTTCTTTCGATCTCATGCCACGTTTGAACCGTTGAGGAACCTGCCGTCTGGGACTCGCATGTCATCCTCTATGTGCTATAAAAGTTTATTTTCTAGGGTTTTTTTCACTCTCTGATTTTTGTCTATTTCCTTTTTCTTTTGATCCTCCTGGAAACGTTGAGTAAGCTGCTTAATCATGGGACCCGCATGTCATCCTCTATGTACTATAAAACTTTCTTTTCTTGGATTTTTTTGGCACCTCATATTTGGTCACTTGCCTTTTCTTTCGATCCCCCGCCGCCTCTCAAACGGTGATACCGCTGCTGCTAAATGGGACTCGCATGTCATCCTCTATGTACTATAAAACTTTCTTTTCTTGGATTTTTTTGCACCTCATATTTGGTCACTTGTCTTTTTTCTTTCGATCCCCCCGCCTCTCAAACGGTGATAACGCTGTTGCTAAATGGGACCCGCATGTCATCCTATGTACTATAAAACTTTCTTTTCTGGATTTTTTGACACCTCATATTTGGTCACTTGCCTTTTTCTTTCGATCCCCTGCCGCCTCTCAAATGGTGATACCGCGTAAATGGGACCCGCATGTCATCCTCTATGTAAATCATGTTTCTTTTCTTGAATTATTTTTGGCTCCTGATATTTGGTCACTTGCCTTTTTCTTTCGATCTCATGCCACGTTTGAAACGTTGAGGAACCTGCTGGCTCATGGGACCCGCATGTCATCCTCTATGTGCTATAAAAGTTTCCTTTGTTGGACACCCGCTGATTTTTGGCTTGCCTTTTTCTTTTGATCCCCTGCCCCCTTTGAAACGTCGAGTAAGCTGCTGGCTCAGGGACCCGCATGTCATCCTCTATGTCCATCAACTTTCTTTTCTTGGATTTTTTTTGACCCCCTAATTACTAGCTACTTTCTTTTCTTTTGATCTCAAGCCGCATTTCAAACATTGAGACCGCTGCTGCAAAATGGGACCCACATGTCATCCTCTATGTACAATAAATCTTGGATTATTTTTGGCTCCTGATATTTGGTCACTTGCCTTTTTCTTTCGATCTCATGCCGCCTTTGAAACGTTGAGTAAGCTGCTGGCTCATGGGTCCCGCATGTCATCCTCTACGAACAATAAAAGTTTCCTTTCTTGGAGTTATTTTTGACCCCTAATTTCTGGCTATTTGCCTTTTTATTTTGATCCCCTGCCCCCTTTGAAACGATGAGGACGCTGTTGGCAGGTCGGTCCCACATGTCATCCTCTATGAACAATAAAAGTTTCCTTTGGTGGATTTATTTTTGACCCCTAATTAATTTCTGGCTATTTCCTTTTTTTTCTTTTGATCCCCTGCCGCCTTGGAATTGTTGAGAATGCTGCTGCCTCATTTTTCCCGCATGTCATCCTTCGAACGTTTTCTTTTCTTCATTTTTTTACCAACTGATTTATTTTTTTATTTTCGACCCCCCGCCTTTGAAACGTTGACGACGCTGCTGGCTCATGGGTCCCCGATGTCAGCCTCCCCGTACAAGAAACATGTGATATCTTGATTATTTTGCAGACAATAAACAGTGTATTTCGCTCTGAGCTATTGCAAACGGATAAATTAAATCTTTATTTTTACAACTTATATCTTGAATCTCCTTGTTTTTTTGTTTTTGCGAAGCATAGGACATTCCTGTTTTTTTTGAGAAAAATCCGAACTTCCATGTTCTGGAGTGGGCTGAAATTGTACGAATCAAAAGGCCCAGAAGGATAGTTCGAAGGCCCAGATGTCCAGATGCAGCCCAATTGAAATCTTTCTTTTCTTGGATTTTTTCACCCCCTGATTTCTGGCTACTTCATTTTTCTTTTGTCCTGTGCCACCTTGGAAACGTTGAGACCGCTGCTGCAAATGGGACCCGCATGTCATCCTCTATGTATAATAAAGTTTCCTTTCTTGGATTAGTTTTGGCTCCTGATATTTGGTCACTTGCATTTTTCTTTCGATCTCATGCCACGTTTGAAACGTTGAGGAACTGCTGGCTCATGGGACCCGCATGTCATCCTCTATGTACCATAAAACTTTGATTTCTTGGATTTTTTTTCACCCTCTGATTTTTGGCTATTTCCTTTTCCTTTTGATCCCCTGCCGCCACGTTTAGTAAGCTGCTGGCTCATAGGTCCCACATGTCAGCCTGTATGAACGATAAAGCTTTCCTTTCTTGGAGTTTTTTTGACCCCCTAATTTCTGGCTACTTTCTTTTTCTTTTGATCTCAAGCCGCATTTGAAACGTTGGGACCGTTGCTGCAAAATGGGACCCGCATGTCATCCTCTATGTACAATCAAGTTTCTTTTCTTGGATTATTTTTGGCTCCTAACATTTGGTCACTTGCCTTTTTCTTTCGATCCCATGCCACGTTTGAAACGTTGAGGAACTGCTGCTCATGGGACCCGCATGTCATCCTCTATGTACTACAAAAGTTTATTTTCTAGGGTTTTTTTCACTCTCTGATTTTTGGCTATTTCCTTTTTCTTTTGATCCCCGCCGCCTTGGAAACGTTGAGTAAGCCGCTAACTCGTGGGTCCCGCATGTCATCCTCTATGTACAATCAACTTTCTTTTCTTGAGTTTTTTTTACCCCTAATTCTC
Organism: Lolium multiflorum; assembly: GCA_030979885.1. Lineage (NCBI taxonomy): Eukaryota > Viridiplantae > Streptophyta > Magnoliopsida > Poales > Poaceae > Lolium > Lolium multiflorum. The sequence continues at coordinate 150,921,905 of CM061750.1, read as the reverse complement.
TGCTACTTTCTTTTTCTTTTGATCTCAAGCCGCATTTGAAACGTTGGGACCTCTGCTGCAAAATGGGACAGCATGTCATCCTCTATGTACAATAAAAGTTTCTTTTCTTCGATTATTTTTCACCCTCCGATTTTTGGTCACTTGCCTTTTTCTTTCGATCTCATGCCGCCTTTGAAAATGTTGAGGAACCCTGCGGCTCATGGGACCCGCATGTCATCCTCTATGTACTATAAAAGTTTCTTTTCTTGGATTTTTTCACCCTCTGATCTTTAGCTATTTCCATTTTCTTTTGATGCCGCCTTGGAAACGTTGAGTAAGCTGCTGACTGATGGGACCCGCATGTCATCCTCTATGTACAATCAAGTCTCTTTTCTTGGATTTTTTTTACCCTCTTATTTTTGGTCACTTGCCTTTTTCTTTCGATCTCATGCAGCCTCTGAAACGTTGAGGAAGCTGCTGGCTCATGGGACCCACATGTCATCCTCTATACTATAAAAGTTTCTTTTCTTGGATTTTTTTTCACCCTCTTATTTTTGGCTATTTCCTTTTTCTTTTGATGCCGCCTTGGAAACGTTGATTAAGCTGCTGACACAAGGGGCCCGCATGTCATCCTCTATGTACAATCAACTTGCAAGATCTTGGAGCGAAAGAGCTTGTATAAGTGGGACCCATATGTCATCCTCTATGTACAATAAAAGTTTCTTTTCTTGGATTATTTTTTGCTCCTGATATTTGGTCAGTTTCCTTTTTCTTTTGATCTCATGCCGCCTCTGAAACGTTGAGTAAGGTGCTGGCTCATGGGACCCGCATGTCATCCTCTATGTACAATAAAGTTTCTTTTCTTAGATTTTTTTACCCCCTGATTTTTGCTAACTTGCCTTTTTCTTTTCGATCATATGCCGCCTTTGAAATTGAGGTCGCCGCTGGCTCATGGGTCCCACATGTCAGCCTCTATGAACAACAAACCTTTCCTTTGTTGGATTTATTTTTTACCCCTAATTTCTGGCTATTTGCCTTTTTCTTTTGATCCCCTGCGGCCTTTGAAACGATGAGGACGCTGCTGGCAGGTCGGTCCCACATGTCATCCTCTATGAAGAATAAAAGTTTCCTTTTTGGATTTATTTTTGACCCCTAATTTCTGGCTATTTGCCTTTTTCTTCTGATCCCTGCCGACTTCGAAATGATGAGGATGCAGCTGGCAGATCGGTCCCACATGTCAGCCTCTATGAACTATAAATGTTTCCTTTGTAGGATTTATTTTTTACCCCTATTTTCGGGCTACTTGCCTTTTTCTTTGAAACGTTGAGGACGCTACTGTCTCATGGGTCCCACATGGCATCCTCTCTGAACGATAAACCTTCATTTCTTGTTAACGACAGGTTTATCAGTATTATTTTCGCAGACTAATACAAGCTCTTTCGCTCCAAGATCTTGCAAGTTAATAGAATAAATCATGGAATTATTAGGATATGTTTTAAATTTCAAATCCACTTTATGAATTTTTGAAAATACCGTGATCTATGTGGGTATGGAGCGATCAAGGATTTTCATATTGGCCATGAGCAGTTTCAAAAATTGCAACCCAATAATTCAAAATAAATACAAACAACTTTTATGTAGAATCTCCGTGTTTTTGTTTTTTGCCAATCATAGGATCTGTGGTTCTTTAGAAAAGGGCCAACATTGCATGAGCAGAAAGGCCCATTTGTAGTTATTGGGCTTCGACAGCCGGAGCAAGTAGGCCTATAGCAAATACCTTGTAGATGGCCGTTGGAACCCAAAAGTATTTGTTGCCTAGACTTAGATGCCAAACTCAGCCTTATTGACATGAACCTTGCTATGCACACGACAATTTCAGTCCGATCCGTGTACGAAACACAAGATCCAACCCTTCGTGTGAGGAAGCAGGTGGCAGCACACCTCCAGATGCTCAATCGTACATACGCATATCATATAGGAGTTGTCGTATGTACATCAGTTCCGTATTGACATGTTTTTTTCTTTGGTTCACATGTGGGGTCCGCACAGTCACCTAGGTCGCACATCTACTTCCTTGCTCGTAGTTGATGCATGTTCGGTTTGGGGATGGGGTGGAACCGAACACACCCCCGTGCCAGTGGATGTACTTTACCCTTTAGCGGCGAAAAAAATAGGAATGGTCCTCTCATGAGTATGATCAACAAGAGGTGGCTATATTATAAAGGACGTACACACATTGTAATTATAGTGCTGAAATAAAGTCAATCCTAAAACAGCCATGCATGGGTTATAATATGAAGGCAACACGAAATACAAAAGCAGGGCAGTGTTCAAATAAACTGATTCAAACTAGTACATACTAAAAACAGTGTACTACTTCTCAACACTTCAAGCATAATAAAAAAGTGTCACTGTTTTTTTAAAGGTAACACCGAACGGGCAATGTTTAAAGCAGGCTTAAACCACATAGCCGCTTGTCGGACACTATCCCAACCATCCTTGGGAAGGCTGATAACTCCCACAGTCTCACCTTCATCTGGCTGGAGGTTGCAGCGCAAAATTTTAGGGTATTGATTATAACGAATATTCCGGTATGCTGTGTAGACGCAGTTTTTCCTCATGAATGGAACCAATGTGCCATCAGGAGCTTTGGATTCACGCTTCTTCAGGTTGGCAATGATTGGGTAATTGAGTCCGAGGAACAGAGAGTGGTCGCTGAGGCTGTTAACCTGCCTCCAAAGAAAGTCCCCTGCACGTGCAGTAGATAAGGGATCCAGCTCAAAGACGTAGGTGGCAACAGGAGGATACTGCCGTAGCTGAAGCCCATTAGCAGCATAGGGAATGTCAGGAGGTACTTCAGCATTGGCAATCCCAATCTTGTTTACTGTAAGGATGATCATCAATCGCTTGCCATCAGCAGATGGAGCGAGGAACCACGCGTACTGCTGATCATCCACCACCGGTGGCGGGATTACAAACGGGAGCATCAGGTTTTCTGCAATATTAGAAATGGAGACGAATAGGGTGTTACTGGCAACCATATTCAAACAGCAGCATTGTTCATCGTTCATGCTCACAGTATAAATACGACTATGTAAGCTAAGGACATTGGTCATTCATGTGTTCAAATCGAGTGTCCAATATATCAGTTATACTGCATCCATCCCACGAAACTAGTCTAAACTTCGCCAAAACTAGACACTAGTTAGTGTATACACAGTTATATACTACCTCTGTCCCACCGAAAGTGTCTGAGATTTGTCCAAATTCAGATGTATCTAGACAGTGAAAGCATATAGATACATTCAAATTTTGACAAATATATATCATCTTAAGTTTAAGTCCTGTGCTGTAGTTAATTCCCTTTGTCTTAAGTGATCTATTAGAGAGCTTCCCTGTGACCACCCGAAGGGTAAGAAATGTTTAACTGTATAAGTGGATTGCCTAGACCTTTCCATCAGTTCGGACTTTTGGTTGCGTTGGCTAGTCCATGAAGCTTGACATGGTGTCAGAGCCAGGGTCTCGAGTTCGAGTCCTGGCTTTCGCAATTTATCCTAAAATTGTTGTTGCCCCCTCGGAGTCCACGTATATGCCTCTTGAGCTATACCTCTGAGTCTTTCCACATGTTGACTTGTCTCCCATCACACGTGACGGGGGGTGTTGAATTGTATAAGTGGATTGCCGCCCTTGCGATCAGTTCGGACTTTTGGTTGTGTTGGTAGTGCATGAAGCTTGACAAGAAAGAAATGCTCTTTGTAGCTAACCCCAAGTCTGGTAACATTTGCAAAATAGGTATCAGATGCAGCTATCCATTCAGTAGAAGAATTTGCATTTTAGAGTTGAAGGTTCATAATCTCTTCTCTACTATTGATAGTAAAGGGTACACATGGTATTTGTTTACCTCATTTTCGCGTTCTAAAAAAGGTACGCTATATGGTTGTGCTAAGTTAAACTGATTTAAGTCTGTTCAAGTTTATCGAAAATTATACTACCAACATCTAAAACATCAATATAGGTTCATATATTACAAAAGATATTTAGATTTTCTTTTCTCGAACACATGCCTAGTCGTGCATCATTATATATTAGAGCATACAGGGTTGTAGCAAGGCTACGAAAAACTGAGAAAGCAAAAAGAAAGAACTATACAGGGGACTAGAGGCAGCTAACTTTGTTAGGCCTGCAGGTGCTAAATCTTATATATATATGAGGTTGTAGATATTAATCGTAAACTTACTCAAACTTAAATATCATTGAATTAGGAAAAAGATAACCTGAGTTATTTTGAATGAGGGGACGTCACAATCACTAATGAAAGATAATTGTGGGAAACTGAAATCTATTCAAGAAAATGGGAGAAAAAATGTATCAAAAACAAAATTAATTATACCATTCTGCAGATTGTTCACCGATATAAACAAAGAACTGTTTGATCTGCATGTAGGTACATCCAATCAAGGCTTTTTCCCCGATCTCTAGAAAATATAAGCTACGCATGTAATTACAAACGATTTTCTTCTATTTTTCTGTTTCTACGTTAACATTTGAGATACTTGTTAATTACATCCATATTCTGCAGTTGCATAGAGTTACTAATTCAGGAATGCATTCACATACGGAGTATACTATGTTTGCTGATGACTGACTAGTACTAATTCATTGCAAGCAACGGTTCATTCATATTCAGATAAAGGATGTGATCGTTAAGTCATATACTTATGAAAGTCCTTATGCATCTCTCTGATGCAGATGGCGGGGGTCTCTCGTCCTCCTTTTGGAGGCAAAATCAATTAGTTATATATGAAACAATGGGTGTAAAAGGTTATCAAAAAGGGTGCCTTCATAGTGCCACGTTATCTTTTGAGATACTGGTTAATTACACCCATATTCTGCAGTGGCGTAGAGTTACTAATTCAGGAATGCAATCACATACTGAGCATACTATGTTTGTTGGTGACTAATTAGTACTACTAATTCATTGCAAGCAACGGTTCATTCATATTCAGCAAAAGGGGGTGTGATCATTAAGTCATATAAGAAAGGTAAAATATAAACAAGGTAGTTCATGAATAACTTCATTGGTTAAGGCAGTGTATCATGCAATGCAACATAAGGACTGAAAAAATACCATTTGCGGTGTCCCAGAAGTACGTGGAGCCGTCAGTTTCGTCCACCGCAAAAACGTGGCCACGGAGTTCAATGGCATCACAGTAATTTGGATAATCAGGTGCAGGTGTAAGGGCCTCCAGCATTCTCCAGTCGCCACCCCCTTCAAGGTAGAAAATCGTTTTGTCGAACAAGGCGATGAGCTTGTAATCTGCGTACCTCCCACCTTTTGTGGGCACTTGGCAGATTACAATCTTCAACAAATAAATTGCTGGACCCCAGTTAAAAGAGTATGCAGGTCGATATGAAACAATACTATGATGAATCTTCGAATCAGGTAGGGATGGAAGGGGGATATGTCGCTCGGTGTAGACGTTCACGAGGCACCACTCATGATGATCGGCGGCGGCGATCCAGTCGCCGTTCGCGCCAAGCCATTTTCTGTCGTGCATGAACGGCAGGGCGACAGAACGGCGAGGATGGTCGAGGGGCACCAGGTCGTACACGGTATCATGCAGACGAGATGCTGTCGCCAGGTCCCAGTGTTCACCGAACCAATAAGCAGGCGGAGGCATCAGCAGGCAGGGTTCATCCCAATGGTGCATCTTACCTTCATCCTTGCTGATCATGTCGTAGAGCTCCCTGGAACATGCGGCAAGTCGGACGGTGTAGGTAACGTCCAGATGCGCAGCGATGAGGTCGATGTTGTCGCCGGTGAGAGCCTCCAAGTGGCCGTCCCCGCCGCCCCGGCAAAGCCTAGAATAATCCATCACGTGAAGATGGATTTAGGTGGATGGCGGATGCAACTGCGCTTGGGGTTTTCGGAGGAGAGGGCGAGCGCTATGGAAGGAACGATGCGGCGCGCGGCCGGCCGGGGTAAGGAGAGAAAGGTATACGGAGTAGTACTAGTGATGCGGCGTGGTGGGGATCGAGATCCTGCGCGTGCGCGTGATTCTGGGAGGGTGAAGAAGAAGATTTTTTATTTTTTTTGTAACGGGGTGAAGAAGAAGATGATAGACATGCAAGGGGCAAAAACTAGGTAGTACTCTAGGCTGCTGCTGCGACTGGGCGCCGATTTGACTGTTGGTAGACTAGCACGCCACCCATCTATAAATTTGCGACGACGTTTGGTGCAGTGATGTCTCGTCACATCAGGTTGACCAGAGAGGGCTTTTTTTTTACAGTTTCCATTTCGATATATTTTTCGCCAATAATCGTAGTTCTCTACATGCCAGAGACACGTACCTTAACACGTGGGCAGCATGCAACCGCGCGAGCACCAAAATGGAATGAGAAATGTTTTAGAGCAGAACTTCATTTTCAATGCCTTTCCTAGCTTGGTTTGGAAACCGGACAGAGCTTCAGTGACTTGATGCTTCCAAGATACATTGTGACTGTGTCCCACCATCTACCATCCATTTGAGATCCAACGTTCCAAACTATCTCTTATTTCGAAGCTAAAAAAGAAAAACTATTCAGAAAATTTTGAAAAAAAATCCAGTAATATGTAGATTCCTTGTTTTAAAATCTATGAATATTTCATCCCATTCGGATGACTAGCTTGTGATTAAATAGATTCTTACGTACTCGAGCACTAGTTTAAACTAAATATATATTTGCTCACAAACCTATGATTCAAATCGAATGAAACTTCACCAAAATATAAATCGAAATATGCATGATTTACTGGAAGTTTTTCAAAATTTTCATGGTCCATGGGGTCCTCCAAAGTGCAAGCTTTTTTTTTCTTGGTTGGTACTTCAAAACCGAGTTTGGATGGTGGCAAGACTTGCACAAAGAGGATGTCAAAATTTTGGCCTTTGTGAACTTTGCAATCAACATCAAGTGTCGGACTCTCGAGAAAAAAATATGAGTTGGCGCCCACCTTTCTTTCAACCGTTGGTTCTCAATCCGAGGGTGGTCCAACTAGCTAACAAAATTGGCTTGGTATTCATGGTCTTGAACCAACGATTTGGCATGGCTTTCAATCGGTATGAGAGGTGATGTATGGAGGTGATTCATACGAGAGGGCAATAAAGAAATGTTTTGTCATCCTCGCAAAGCTAGTCTATTTGGAAAGAAATGAATAATTGGTTTTTCGCAACATTGCATGATACTAATTCATGATACTATGCATTGAAGGTGTTGTATCATAGACTAGTATCAGTCTACGATACTTCCCATTGTGACTAGTCTAAGTGCTTTTGCACCATGAACACTAGCTATGCACAGACCTCAAAAAACACTTCTCCATCATTCTACTATTCACACTTTCTTTTTCTAATAGAACTATGTACCATTGTTTTTAATATAATCTTGTGTCGAGAGTATATATTTCTAAAATAGTCATTTATGTTTCGCATAAGCTCAAAGAGGGGTACTTACTTATGAGAGATATCTTTCAACTAATACGTTGTAGGAGTACTTTAATTATGTGAGCTATAGTGTGAAATGCTTACTAGAACGAGTACAAAAGGTGTTTGATAACATTACAGGCCACACGCCCAGTGTAGCCTGCATTGTAGGAGCATTACATCAATTTAACAACTACGGAGGAGTAGCCTAGGTAGAGATAACATGCAAAGGAAATAGTTCAACAGATAGTACAACACAACTACGGAAAGGGAGTAGCCTAGGTAGAGATAAACATGCAAATGAAATAGTTCAACAGATACAAATCTTGCATTACAACACGAGTATTACATAAAGTACATCAGCCCTTCTTTCTGGACCTGTGACGCGAAGGCAGGTTCCATTGCCGGGCGTTGGCGAAGCTTGGGATGAGCCACAACGGAACCTGCCGCCATGTCCATCTAATGTTGGTTTGGAAACCAACAGTACAGTCTTCAGAATTCAAACTGAAGCGGCAAATTTCTGGAGAAGGAGGATATGCAAGGCCTACTGCATGGTGCGATGTGTAAACAGAGTTGCTTCTCGCCATATTTGGACGGTCATGTTCTGCCCCGTCTTCTACTGGAATGATAATCGGATAGTTCACTCCAAGGAAGAGAGAATATGATCCAAGGGAAATAATCCTCCTCCATGGCCTCGGTGGCATCAACTGACTGGTGTCCATGCTGTACACCTCGCAGCCAAGTAAACCCTTACCATACCCGCGAATAGTGCGACCATGACGACCCTCAGAGGTAGCAGCAGCAGGTAAAATCCGAACCAGTCCAGTATAATCCCGCCCGTCAGTAACGCCCCAGGTATGGACCAGAAAAAGTCTAGAACCATCAGGAGATCGTGCTAACCACCAGGAGCCAAGATTGTACCGACCTTGTTCATCAAGTTCTGGCGGAATAGGTGCCGTGCTGATCAACAAAGGACCTTGCAAAGGAAAGCACAGCTTGAAGTCAGTTCAGCAAAACTTGATTAGTTCATTACATACATGAATAATGATGTAGCTAAAATACTGCCTCCGATCCAAATTAATTGACTCAACTGGATGTGTCTAGCTAGATATGCACAAATTAATTGACTCAAGTTTGTCTAGCTAGATGCACTGGCTAGACAAAGCTGAGTCAATTTGATTTGGATCGGAGGGAGTACTTTATTTTGACTCAAAGGCATATCGCTGCTGATTTTGATTGAATATAGAGGGGGAAAGGTACAGGCATGACACGAAAACTGCACAACAAAAAGAAAAAGGCTAAAGCTAAATCTGAAACTAGCAGGTAATAGCGAAAACACATCATATGAGATGAGAAAAATTACCCCAAGAAAGTTGATTCCATGCATAAACTTCGCCTGTCTGAGTTACAGCAAATACAATACCCTTGTGGATGATTGCATCGGAGTAGCCGTACGCTAAGAACTGGTTGTCAAGAACTGTCCATCTGCTAGAAGCACAGTGAAGGACTGCAATTGCCGCGTTGAAGATGGCAAGAACAGAGAAACTAGTATAATTTGAAGCAGCTGTTGGAACTCGGCAAATAGCTATCTTCAGCAGTTGAAGATGTTGATCATTAGACTCGAACACAAGTTTATCCGGGGTGGATTTAAACTCACTTATTGGTGGTAGAGGAATCCGGCGACCAGTGTACACATTGACAAGCTCCCAATTCCAGGGGAAGCCAAGAAGGGCGATCCAATCTCCATTCGCGCCTGCCCACATGCCCGTACCACCATCTGGAATCACGGCATCGGAAGAGATCCTGTCCAGCGGCGTCAGTTGGCACAAGGTACCCTTGCGATCTTTTGCATCATGCTGCTTGTCCTTCTGCGCACCCTGCTGCTTGAACTTGTGGACGCGGGAGAAGGGATTGTGCGCGGGCGGTACCTCAGTTTGGTGAGTATGAAGAACACAGGGCATGCCAAACGGCTGAGATGCAGGCAGAGCTACACTTTGTGTTGCTGAATCATGATAAAACTTGCATGAACCGACGAGGCTCGCGGCGGTGATGACATCGCATCGGGATGCGATTTCTTCAAGGGGGCCATCAGGAAACACCCAAGAACTGCCACTCTCATTGATCGATCTCGCCATTGGAAGGATGCGGTCAAGTGGGTGTGGGGGTGTGGGAGTGGGACGCTGGCGTTTGGGTATGAGGTATTGGAGGACAGTGCGAGCGGCAGCTGGTAGAGCGATATGGATAAAAGTCCACAACTCCTACTAGTACCATCAAACAGGTGGCTCGAGATGATCCGAAAAAGGCATGGCGGCGGTGGTGCAGGGGCTGCTGGTGTAGGCGGGGTCGCCAGAGAAGATGGAGATGAAGAAGACGGAGAAGCAGGCAAAAAAAACAATTTGAATTGAAATCAATAATACGAGTACTACGGGCGTGCCTTCTCTCTCTGGTCTCTGCTGCACTACTGCACCTGTCGTGAAGGCGTGTGACCCGAGAAGAAGCTAATGTACTGTATACTGTCCTTGCACGCCGTGGAGCTGTATTTTGTCTCATCAAATCAGCTCTGGACAGTTTCAGCAGAGAAAAGATCCTTTGCCATCATCATGATATATTACCACGGGCCCACGGCAGTGCACATTCATCTTGTACTACCATATACTGTACTGCTCTATATGTTGCACAAACCACCACTTGGACATTTTTTTTGCAGTTTCCACCATGTGGTGGTCTAATATGTTGCAAATTTCACCACTTGGTTATCTAATCAGCTAGTTAGTCATGTTGATAGCAAAATCGACAAGTGGGTTCAACATGTCAATGCTCCAATTAATGTTTTAGAAAAAATAAATTTTTCAAAATTCATACTTCTTTTATTTAGCTATTTAAAAATGCTTATTCATTTATTTCAACAAATATTGTGCGGTCTTGAATTTTTTTCAAACAAATATTATGGCATCGGGTTCGGGACTCCTGAAAAGGACTGGCCGTGGTACGGGAACCCGAAATGATGCCCACAACATGGTCGAAAGTGGCAAGGAACCCGTCGAGGTGGATGAACTCGGGAAACCTTGGTAGAGGTAGGGATCTTGAGGAGGCCATTAGGGTTAGCCTACCCCCCAATAAGCGTATGAACGAAAAAAATTCACATAAGTAGTAGCTATTATTAAAATTTCACAAATATTACGCGCTTTTGAATATTTCAAAAGTATTGTGGCGTCACGCTGGCCTTGCCCGAATTTTACCTTTCAGGCTGGATGTCACGAGCATGATCACTCAACCAACCGGGTCCAAACATATATATACAATTGGCCTCCTCGAGCCTACACCGACCAGATTGTCGCTGAAACTGGATCATATAGTTTCTATTGGATTGATGTCCTAAGGAAATATTCCAACAACGGAAGTTGTTTGATTCGTTGTATTATATTCCTTTGGAATCTTGTTGGGCTTGTTTGGTTCGAAGAAAATTCATAGAAATTTTGTGGGATTCAAATCTCAGTGGCTCCTTTGATTCTTGAATACATGATAATTCATACTAATTCACGTGTTTTTTGTGTAGCACTACAACCAAAGAACATGCAATTCAAATTTGTGTGATTTCTCTCATATAGGATTAATTCAACATGCAATCATATTCAATTCCTACATTATTTCTATTTTAACATTTTGTACACATCATGCATGCGACCCAAACAATGCGTACATGGTGGGGGGGTTGTTTCGTTGCAAAAGCAGTTGGTCACACCACAAACAAACATGCAACAATTAATCTAAATTCACGCGGTTTCCCCGCGATGCAACCAAACAATATTCGATGAAACTAAGCATGGCATAAACATATACAATACACACCATACATTTTGGCTGCTTTGATTATTCGCAAGATTTTCAAAGTGCGGGAATATGAAAATTGTATGATTAGAGAGTGATGATCATCTCCAAATATATAGGATTGAGAAACAACGGTATTTGGATCCAATAACATTTGATTGCGTGTGAAAACCAAAAGAAATACTAGTAGTAACATACGGTTACACAATGAAGGATTTTTTGTTTTTGTATAAAAATGTATTGTCAATGAATTCTGAAAATTGCAATCCTATGAATTAAACAATCAGAAATCGTGTCAGACTAATTCCTACGTTTCGAGATTCTAGTACGGAGTATGATTTCTTTGAAGGGGCGCAGAGGGACGTGGGTAGCAATGTCTAGTCCCTGTCTTGTCTGTATACACTGTACTTACGTCAGACTAGTGTTGCTCATGAAGTCTTAATCTGACGTACTCTGAAGCTAGATGCATCACCGTTTCCAGTCTCTGTCCTCGTTTTTTCGGCAAAATAGACAGAAATAACCCAAAGTCGAAAAGATTGGGAAAAACAAACTTTCGACATACTAGCAAGATTGGGTTATTTTTGTCCAAATTCTCGTTTTTTTCTCTTGGCTTCCCTACCCTTGAATCCATGTCACTTACGTGTGTTGCCCATGCATGCGTCATGTCCCACACTTCAGTGAGCACAAGTGACGTGCTGTACGTACGCAAACTCCCAGCGATCTTCTTTGTCAAGAGAAGACGCATCAAGATTCAAGACCCGATCGCATTTCTTGCTTTCAGCCTGGGGTCCTCCATGTAAAAGTTAGGGATTTAGATGTAATTTCATGTTTATTTTGTGTGCTGTTGTAAACTGTTGATTTTTTATGTCCATTTGAATCTTGGTCAAATCCTAGGTTTGACCTAGATTTAAACAAGTTTAAAACATGAAAATGAAAAAGTAAGCCTGGATCCTCCTTAGTCAATCCAAAATGAAGCTTTTGGGAGGTTTTTGAAATTTCCATGTTTGAAACCCAAAACCACTTCTTTTCATGCTAGACTTCATAAGACATAGTTTAGGGATAGGGGTAGATACATGATTTGTCTGGTTTCAGTATGTCTAGAGCTTGTTTATCCACTTGAATGCTTACTATATGACATAAGAAGACTATGTGCTATGGTTTTTCATTTATCTATTTTTTTGAATTTTATGCCCATTTGAATCTTGGTCAAATCCCAGGTTTGACCAGGTTTTAAACAAGTTTAAAACTTGAAAATGAAAAGGTGTAAGCATGGATCCTTCGTAGTCACTCTAAAATGAAGCTTTTGGGAGGTTCTCGAAATTTCCATGCATGCTTGAAACTCAAAACCACTTTTCTTCATGCTTGACTTCATAAGACAGAGTTTAATTAGGGTTAGGGGTAGATACACGATTTTTCTGGTTTGAATATGTCTAGACCTTGTTTATCAACTTGAATGTTTACTATATGACATAATTAAGAAGGCTATGTACGTGCTTTGGTTTTTCATTCTTTAGATTTTTGTCTGAATTTTTATGCCCATTTGAATCTTGGTCAAATCCTAGGTTTGACCAAGATTTAAATAAGTTTAAAACATGAAAATGAAAAGATAAGCATCGATCCTTCTTACTCGCTCTAAAATGAAGCTTTTGGTTTTTTGAAATTTCCATGTTTGAAACCCAAAACCACTTCTCTTCATGCTTGACTTCATAAGACGAAGTTTAGGGTCGATAGGGGGTAGATACATGATTTGTCCTGGTTTGAATATGTCTAGACCTTGTTTATGAACTTGAATGCTTACTATATGACATAAGAAGACTATGTGCTTTGGTTTTTTTTTTTTTTTTATTTTATGCCCATTTTAATATTGGTCAAATCCTAGGTTTGACCAAGACTTAAACAAGTTTAAAACATGAAAATGAAAAGGTAAGCCTGGATCCTTCTTAGTCACTCTAAAATGAAGCTTTTGGGAGGTTTTGAAATTTCCATGTTTGAAACCCAAAACCACTTCTTCATGCTTGACTTCATAAGACAGAGTTTAGGGTTAGGGGTAGATACATGATTTGTCTTATTTGAATATGTATAGACCTTGTTTGTCAACTTTTGAATGCTTACTATATATATATGTGACATAAGAAGACTATATGCTTTTGTTTTTCATTTTTCTGATTTTTTTAATTTTATGCCCATTTAAATCTTGGTCAAATCCTGGTTTGACAATGATTTAAACAAGTTTAAAATATGAAAATGAAAAGGTAAGCATTGATCCTTCTTAGTCACTCTAAAATGAAGCTTTTGGTAGGTTTTTGAAATTTCCATATTTGAAACCCAAAACCACTTCTCTTCATGCTTGACTACATAAGACAAAGTTTAGGGTTAGGGAGTAGATACATGATTTTTCTTGTTTGAATATGTCTAGACCTTGTTTATCAACTTTAATGCTACTATATGACATAAGAAAACTATGTGCTTTGGTTTTTCATTTTTCTGATATTTTTTGGAATTTTGATGCACATTTGAATCTTGGTCAAATCCTAGCTAGGTTTGACCAAGATTTAAACAAGTATATATAGAACATGAAAATGAAAAGGGAAGCATGTATCCTTCTTAGTCACCCTAAAATGAAGTTTTTGGGAGGTTTTTGAAATTTCCATGTTTGAAACCTAAAACCACTTATCTTCGTGCATGACTTCGTCATAAGACAGAGTTTAGGGGTTAGGGGGTAGATACATGATTTGTCTAGCTAGTTTGAATATGTCTAGACCTTGTTTATCAACTTTAATGCTTACTATATGACATATAAGAAGACTATGTGCGCTTTGGTTTTTCATTTTTCTGTTTTTTTATTTTATGCCCATTTGAATCTTGGTCAAATCCTAGATTTGACCAAGATTTAAACAAGTTTAAAACATGGAAATGAAAAGGTAAGCATCGATCCTTCTTAGTCGCTCTAAAATGAAGCTGAATTTTGGGAGGTTTTTGAAATTTCCATGTTTGAAACCCAAAACCACTTCTCTTCATGCTTGACTTCATAAGACGAAGTTTAGGGTCGATAGGGGGTAGATACATGATTTGTCTTGTTTGAATATGTCTAGACCTTGTTTATCAACTTGAATGCTTACTATATGACATAAGAGGACTATGTGCATTGGTATTTCATTTTTTGATTTTTATGCCCATTTGAGAATCTTGGTAAAATCCTAGGTTTGTTGAGCAAGATTTAAACAAGTTTAACATGTGAAAATGATAAGGTAATTAAGTCTGGATCTTTCTCTTAGTAACTCTAAAATGAAGCTTTTGGGAGGTTCTTGAATTTACCATGTTTGAAACCCAAAACCACCGTACTTCTTTTCATGCTTGACTTCATAAGATAGAGTTTAGGGTTAGGGGTAGATACATGATTTTTCTGGTTTGAATATGTCTAGACCATGTTTATCAATTTGAATGCTTACTATATGACATAAGAAGGCTATGTGCTTTGGTTTTTCATTCTTTCGATTTTTTTCTGAATTTTTATGCCCATTTGAATCTTGGTCAAATCCTAGGTTCGACCAAGATTTAAACAAGTTTAAAACATGACAATGAAAAGGTAATTAATCATGGATCCTTCTTAATTAACCAGCCAGTCTAATTAAAATGAAGCTTTTTGGGAGGTTTTTGAAATTTTCATGTTTGAAACCCAAAACCACACTTCTCTGCTTCATGCTTGACTTCATATATAATTAAGACAAAGTTTAGGGTTAGGGGGTACATGATTTGTCTGGTTTGAATATGTCTAGACCTTGTTTATGAACTTTTGAATGCTTACTATATGACATAAGAAGACTATGTGCTTTGGTTTTTTATTTTATTTATTTTTTTATTTTATGCCCATTTGAATATTGGTCAAATCCTAGGTTTGACCAAGATTTAAACAAGTTTAAAACATGAAAATGAAAAGGTAAGCCTGGATCCTTCTTAACTAGTCACTCTAAAATGAAGCTTTAATTTTGGGAGGTTTTTGAAATTTCCATGTTTGAAACCAAAAACCACTTCTCTTCATGCTTGACTTCATAAGACAGAGTTTATGGTTTTAGAGGGGTAGATACATGATTTGTCTTATTTGAATATGTCTAGCTAGACCTTGTTTATCAACTTTTGAATGCTTACTATATATATGTATGTGACATAAGAAAACTATGTGCTTTGGTTTTTCATTTTTCTGATTTTTTTTGGAATTTTGATGCACATTTGAATCTTGGTCAAATCCTAGGTTTGACCAAGATTTAAACAAGTATAGAACATGAAAATGAAAAGGGAAGCCTGTATCCTTCTTAGTCACCCTAAAATGAAGTTTTTGGGAGGTTTTTGAAATTTCCATGTTTGAAACCCAAAACCAGTTCTCTTCATGCTTGACTTCATAAGACAGAGTTTAGGGGTTAGGGGGTAGATACATAATTTGTATGGTTTGAATATGTCTAGACCTTGTTTATCAACTTTAATGCTTACTATATGACATAAGAAGACTATGTGCTTTGGTTTTTCATTTTTCTGTTTTTTTTTTTAGAATTTTGTTTGACCAAGATTTAGACAAGTTTTACACGTGAAAACGAATAAGTAAGCCTGGATCCTTCTTAGTCACTCCAAAATGTACCAATTGATAGGTGCGTTAACTTTGCTTCATGGAAAAAATAATGTCATGTAAATGAGTTAACTTGGATTTCCTACCCTTGAATCCATAGGAAACTTTGTTCTAATGCACTATAATAATCAACCGAGCTTTTACACCAACAGGTCTGTCACTTACGTTTTAAGGCTGAGGTCCCACACTTCGTGAGTACAAGTCACGTGCAATAGGTACGCAAACTCCCAACCATTTTCTTTGTCAAGAGAAGACACATCGATGCGTATTGGAAGTCAGGTCCTTCTGGATCTTCTCTGTCCCTTCACAAAAAACAAATTCTCTCATTTTCTGCTCGACCGCGCCTGCCTCTCTCGCTCACCGACAAACCCCGCACAAAAGTCAACATGAACACCCGAAAAGGGGAGACACAACTCTCTCCCTTCTTCTCTCCTTCCGAGTGATCCCTCTTCCTCCGAGTTTCACTCGACGGGCAAACACACATGTGCTGCATAGTAATAATAAAAAGGTAGAAAAATCGACCTACGAATCTATAATTAAATAGGTTAAACTAGGGTTTTGCCCAGTACTACAGATCAAGGTTCAAAAAATCCAACTACGGGGTTCGAACAACCCCATTTCTAATCCAAGATTTTTTTCGACCTCATCCAATGGCCTCAAACTATAGGCCGGGTTAGCATCTAGTGCAGTATGTGTGAGAATGTATGCACTATGTGTGCTATAACTTGTGTGTCTTTCAAATTTGAACCAAATTTGAATAAGTTTGAAATATTTGAAATGGGGCTTTTGGCTTAAACGTTTGAAACCCAAAACGACTTCTCCTCATGCTAGACTTCATAAGACCGAGTTTAGGGTTAGGGGGTAGATACATGATTTGTCTGGTTTGAATATGTCTAAACCTTGTTTATCAACTTGAATGCTTACTATATGACATAAGAAGACCATGTGCTTTTGTTTTTCATTTTTCTATTTTTTTAAAGAATTTTATGCACATTTGATTCTGGTCAAATCCTAGGTTCAACCAAGATTTAAACAAGTTTCAAGCATGAAAATGAAAACGTAAGCCAAGATCCTTCTTAATTAGTCACTCTAAAATATATGAAGCTTTTGGGACGTACTTGAAATTTCCATGTTTGAAACCCAAAACCAATTCTCTTCATGATTGACTTCATAAGACAGAGTTTAGGGTTAGGGGTAGATATACACATGATTTTTCTGGTTTGAATATGTCTAGACCTTGTTTATCAACTTGAGTGTTTACTATATGACATAATTAAGAAGGCTATGTGCTTTGGTTTTTCATTCTTTAGATTTTTTGTCTGAATTTTTATGCCCATTTGAATCTTGGTCAAATCCTAGGTTTGACCAAGATTTAAATAAGTTTAAAACATGGAAATGAAAAGGTAAGCATCGATCCTTCTTAGTCGCTCTAAAATGAAGCTGAATTTTGGGAGGTTTTTGAAATTTCCATGTTTGAAACCCAAAACCACTTCTCTTCATGCTTGACTTCATAAGACGAAGTTTAGGGTCGATAGGGGGTAGATACATGATTTGTCTTGTTTGAATATGTCTAGACCTTGTTTATCAACTTGAATGCTTACTATATGACATAAGAGGACTATGTGCATTGGTATTTCATTTTTTGATTTTTATGCCCATTTGAGAATCTTGGTAAAATCCTAGGTTTGTTGAGCAAGATTTAAACAAGTTTAACATGTGAAAATGATAAGGTAATTAAGTCTGGATCTTTCTCTTAGTAACTCTAAAATGAAGCTTTTGGGAGGTTCTTGAATTTACCATGTTTGAAACCCAAAACCACCGTACTTCTGTTCATGCTTGACTTCATAAGACAGAGTTTAGGGTTAGGGGTAGATACATGATTTTTCTGGTTTGAATATGTCTAGACCATGTTTATCAATTTGAATGCTTACTATATGACATAACAAGGCTATGTGCTTTGGTTTTTCATTCTTTCGATTTTTTTCTGAATTTTTATGCCCATTTGAATCTTGGTCAAATCCTAGGTTCGACCAAGATTTAAACAAGTTTAAAACATGACAATGAAAAGGTAATTAATCATGGATCCTTCTTAATTAACCAGTCAGTCTAATTAAAATGAAGCTTTTTGGGAGGTTTTTGAAATTTCCATGTTTGAAACCCAAAACCACACTTCTCTGCTTCATGCTTGACTTCATATATAATTAAGACAAAGTTTAGGGTTAGGGGGTACATGATTTGTCTGGTTTGAATATGTCTAGACCTTGTTTATGAACTTGAATGCTTACTATATGACATAAGAAGACTATGTGCTTTGGTTTTTTATTTTATTTATTTTTTATTTTATGCCCATTTGAATATTGGTCAAATCCTAGGTTTGACCAAGATTTAAACAAGTTTAAAAATGAAAATGAAAAGGTAAGCCTGGATCCTTCTTAACTAGTCACTCTAAAATGAAGCTTTAATTTTGGGAGGTTTTTGAAATTTCCATGTTTGAAACCAAAACCACTTCTCTTCATGCTTGACTTCATAAGACAGAGTTTATGGTTTTAGAGGGGTAGATACATGATTTGTCTTATTTGAATATGTCTAGCTAGACCTTGTTTATCAACTTTTGAATGCTTACTATATATATGTATGTGACATAAGAAAACTATGTGCTTTGGTTTTTCATTTTTCTGATTTTTTTGGAATTTTGATGCACATTTGAATCTTGGTCAAATCCTAGGTTTGACCAAGATTTAAACAAGTATAGAACATGAAAATGAAAAGGGAAGCCTGGATCCTTCTTAGTCACTCTAAAATGAAGTTTTTGGGATGTTTTTGAAATTTCCATGTTTGAAACCCAAAACCACTTCTCTTCATGCTTGACTTCATAAGACATAGGGGTTAGGGGTAGATACATGATTTGTATGGTTTGAATATGTCTAGACCTTGTTTATCAACTTTAATGCTTACTATATGACATAAGAAGACTATGTGCTTTGGTTTTTCATTTTTCTGTTTTTTTTTGAATTTTCTGCCAATTTTGTTTGACCAAGATTTAGACAAGTTTTACACGTGAAAACGAATAAGTAAGCCTGGATCCTTCTTAGTCACTCCAAAATGTACCAATTGATAGGTGCGTTAACTTTGCTTCATGGAAAAAATAATGTCATGTAAATGAGTTAACTTGGATTTCCTACCCTTGAATCCATAGGAAACTTTGTTCTAATGCACTATAATAATCAATCGAGTTTTTACACCAAAGGTCTGTCACTTACGTGTGGTGCCCATGCGTGAGGTCCCACACTTCATGAGCACAAGTCACGTGCAATAGGTACGCAAACTCCCAGACATTTTCTTTGTCAAGAGAAGACGCATCAGATGCTATTGGAAGTCTGTGGGTCCTCCTGATCCTTCGGTTGTCCCTCTCTACAAAAAAAAAACAAATCTCTCATTCTCGGCCTCGCTCGACTCGCCACGCTCGCACCTCCTGCTCACTGACAAACCCTGCACAAAGTCAACATCATCACCCGAAAAAGGGGAGACACCATAATTCTCTCCCTTCTTCTCTCCTTCCGAGTGATCCCTCTTCCTCCGAGTTTCACTCGACGGGCAAACACACATGTGCTGCATAGTAATAATAAAAAGGTAGAAAAATCGACCTACGAATCTATAATTAAATAGGTTAAACTAGGGTTTTGCCCAGTACTACAGATCAAGGTTCAAAAAATCCAACTACGGGGTTCGAACAACCCCATTTCTAATCCAAGATTTTTTCGACCTCATCCAATGGCCTCAAACTATAGGCCGGGTTAGCATCTAGTGCAGTATGTGTGAGAATGTATGCACTATGTGTGCTATAACTTGTGTCTTTCAAATTTGAACCAAATTTGAATAAGTTTGAAATATTTGAAATGGGGCTTTTGGCTTAAACGTTTGAAACCCAAAACGACTTCTCCTCATGCTAGACTTCATAAGACCGAGTTTAGGGTTAGGGGTAGATACATGATTTGTCTGGTTTGAATATGTCTAAACCTTGTTTATCAACTTGAATGCTTACTATATGACATAAGAAGACCATGTGCTTTTGTTTTTCATTTTTCTATTTTTTTTAAGAATTTTATGCACATTTGATTCTGGTCAAATCCTAGGTTCAACCAAGATTTAAACAAGTTTCAAGCATGAAAATGAAAACGTAAGCCAAGATCCTTCTTAATTAGTCACTCTAAAATATATGAAGCTTTTGGGACGTACTTGAAATTTCCATGTTTGAAACCCAAAACCAATTCTCTTCATGATTGACTTCATAAGACAGAGTTTAGGGTTAGGGGTAGATATACACATGATTTTTCTGGTTTGAATATGTCTAGACCTTGTTTATCAACTTGAGTGTTTACTATATGACATAATTAAGAAGGCTATGTGCTTTGGTTTTTCATTCTTTAGATTTTTTGTCTGAATTTTTATGCCCATTTGAATCTTGGTCAAATCCTAGGTTTGACCAAGATTTAAATAAGTTTAAAACATGGAAATGAAAAGGTAAGCATCGATCCTTCTTAGTCGCTCTAAAATGAAGCTGAATTTTGGGAGGTTTTTGAAATTTCCATGTTTGAAACCCAAAACCACTTCTCTTCATGCTTGACTTCATAAGACGAAGTTTAGGGTCGATAGGGGGTAGATACATGATTTGTCTTGTTTGAATATGTCTAGACCTTGTTTATCAACTTGAATGCTTACTATATGACATAAGAGGACTATGTGCATTGGTATTTCATTTTTTGATTTTTATGCCCATTTGAGAATCTTGGTAAAATCCTAGGTTTGTTGAGCAAGATTTAAACAAGTTTAACATGTGAAAATGATAAGGTAATTAAGTCTGGATCTTTCTCTTAGTAACTCTAAAATGAAGCTTTTGGGAGGTTCTTGAATTTACCATGTTTGAAACCCAAAACCACCGTACTTCTGTTCATGCTTGACTTCATAAGACAGAGTTTAGGGTTAGGGGTAGATACATGATTTTTCTGGTTTGAATATGTCTAGACCATGTTTATCAATTTGAATGCTTACTATATGACATAACAAGGCTATGTGCTTTGGTTTTTCATTCTTTCGATTTTTTTCTGAATTTTTATGCCCATTTGAATCTTGGTCAAATCCTAGGTTTGACCAAGATTTAAACAAGTTTAAAACATGACAATGAAAAGGTAATTAATCATGGATCCTTCTTAATTAACCAGCCAGTCTAATTAAAATGAAGCTTTTTGGGAGGTTTTTGAAATTTCCATGTTTGAAACCCAAAACCACACTTCTCTGCTTCATGCTTGACTTCATATATAATTAAGACAAAGTTTAGGGTTAGGGGGTACATGATTTGTCTGGTTTGAATATGTCTAGACCTTGTTTATGAACTTGAATGCTTACTATATGACATAAGAAGACTATGTGCTTTGGTTTTTTATTTTATTTATTTTTTATTTTATGCCCATTTGAATATTGGTCAAATCCTAGGTTTGACCAAGATTTAAACAAGTTTAAAACATGAAAATGAAAAGGTAAGCCTGGATCCTTCTTAACTAGTCACTCTAAAATGAAGCTTTAATTTTGGGAGGTTTTTGAAATTTCCATGTTTGAAACCAAAAACCACTTCTCTTCATGCTTGACTTCATAAGACAGAGTTTATGGTTTTAGAGGGGTAGATACATGATTTGTCTTATTTGAATATGTCTAGCTAGACCTTGTTTATCAACTTTTGAATGCTTACTATATATATGTATGTGACATAAGAAAACTATGTGCTTTGGTTTTTCATTTTTCTGATTTTTTTGGAATTTTGATGCACATTTGAATCTTGGTCAAATCCTAGGTTTGACCAAGATTTAAACAAGTATAGAACATGAAAATGAAAAGGGAAGCCTGTATCCTTCTTAGTCACCCTAAAATGAAGTTTTTGGGAGGTTTTTGAAATTTCCATGTTTGAAACCCAAAACCACTTATCTTCATGCTTGACTTCGTCATAAGACAGAGTTTAGGGGTTAGGGGGTAGATACATGATTTGTCTAGCTAGTTTGAATATGTCCAGACCTTGTTTATCAACTTTAATGCTTACTATATGACATATAAGAAGACTATGTGCGCTTTGGTTTTTCATTTTTCTGTTTTATTTTATTTTATGCCCATTTGAATCTTGGTCAAATCCTAGATTTGACCAAGATTTAAACAAGTTTAAAACATGAAAATGGAAAGGTAAGCCTGGATCCTTCTTAGTCACTCTAAAATGAAGCTTTTGGGATGTTCTTGAAATTTCCATGTTTGAAACCCAAAACGACTTCTCTTCATGCTTGACTTCATAAGATCGAGGGGGGGTAGATACATGATTTGTCTGGTTTGGATATATCTAGACCTTGTTTTTGAATGCTTACGATATGACATAAGAACACTATGTGCTTTTTTTTATTTTTTTTGTGCCCATTTGAATCTTGGTCAAATCCTAGGTTTGACCAAGATTTAAACAAGTATAGAACATGAAAATGAAAAGGGAAGCCTGTATCCTTCTTAGTCACCCTAAAATGAAGTTTTGGGAGGTTTTTGAAATTTCCATGTTTGAAACCCAAAACCACTTCTCTTCATGCTTGACTTCTTAAGACATAGTTTAGGGGTTAGGGGGTAGATACATAATTTGTATGGTTTGAATATGTCTAGACCTTGTTTATCAACTTTAATGCTTACTATATGACATAAGAAGACTATGTGCTTTGGTTTTTCATTTTTCTGTTTTTTTTTTGAATTTTCTGCCAATTTTGTTTGACCAAGATTTAGACAAGTTTTACACGTGAAAACGAATAAGTAAGCCTGGATCCTTCTTAGTCACTCCAAAATGTACCAATTGATAGGTGCGTTAACTTTGCTTCATGGAAAAAATAATGTCATGTAAATGAGTTAACTTGGATTTCCTACCCTTGAATCCATAGGAAACTTTGTTCTAATGCACTATAATAATCAACCGAGTTTTTACACCAACAGGTCTGTCACTTACGTGTGGTGCCCATGCGTGAGGTCCCACACTTCAGTGAGCACAAGTCACGTGCAATAGGTACGCAAACTCCCAGCCATTTTCTTTGTCAAGAGAAGACGCATCAGGATGCGTATTGGAAGTCTGTGGGTCCTTCTGGATCCTTCGGTTGTCCCTCTCACAAAAAAAACAAATCTCTCTCATTCTCGGCCTCGCTCGACTCGCTCGCTCGCTCGCTCGCTCGCTCGCACCTCCTGCTCACTGACAAACCCTGCACAAAAGTCAACATCATCACCCGAAAAAGGGGAGACACCATAATTCTCTCCCTTCTTCTCTCCTTCCGAGTGATCCCTCTTCCTCCGAGTTTCACTCGACGGGCAAACACACATGTGCTGCATAGTAATAATAAAAAGGTAGAAAAATCGACCTACGAATCTATAATTAAATAGGTTAAACTAGGGTTTTGCCCAGTACTACAGATCAAGGTTCAAAAAATCCAACTACGGGGTTCGAACAACCCCATTTCTAATCCAAGATTTTTTCGACCTCATCCAATGGCCTCAAACTATAGGCCGGGTTAGCATCTAGTGCAGTATGTGTGAGAATGTATGCACTATGTGTGCTATAACTTGTGTGTCTTTCAAATTTGAACCAAATTTGAATAAGTTTGAAATATTTGAAATGGGGCTTTTGGCTTAAACGTTTGAAACCCAAAACGACTTCTCCTCATGCTAGACTTCATAAGACCGAGTTTAGGGTTAGGGGTAGATACATGATTTGTCTGGTTTGAATATGTCTAAACCTTGTTTATCAACTTGAATGCTTACTATATGACATAAGAAGACCATGTGCTTTTGTTTTTCATTTTTCTATTTTTTTAAAGAATTTTATGCACATTTGATTCTGGTCAAATCCTAGGTTCAACCAAGATTTAAACAAGTTTCAAGCATGAAAATGAAAACGTAAGCCAAGATCCTTCTTAATTAGTCACTCTAAAATATATGAAGCTTTTGGGACGTACTTGAAATTTCCATGTTTGAAACCCAAAACCAATTCTCTTCATGATTGACTTCATAAGACAAAGTTTAGGGTTAGGGGTAGATATACACATGATTTTTCTGGTTTGAATATGTATAGACCTTGTTTATCAACTTGAGTGTTTACTATATGACATAATAAGAAGGCTATGTGCTTTGGTTTTTCATTCTTTAGATTTTTTGTCTGAATTTTTATGCCCATTTGAATCTTGGTCAAATCCTAGGTTTGACCAATATTTAAATAAGTTTAAAACATGGAAATGAAAAGGTAAGCATCGATCCTTCTTAGTCGCTCTAAAATGAAGCTGAATTTTGGGAGGTTTTTGAAATTTCCATGTTTGAAACCCAAACCACTTTCTTCATGCTTGACTTCATAAGACGAGTTTAGGGTTAGGGTAGATACATGATTTGTCTTGTTTGAATATGTCTAGACCTTGTTTATCAACTTGAATGCTTACTATATGACATAAGAGGACTATGTGCATTGGTATTTCATTTTTTGATTTTTATGCCCATTTGAGAATCTTGGTAAAATCCTAGGTTTGTTGAGCAAGATTTAAACAAGTTTAACATGTGAAAATGATAAGGTAATTAAGTCTGGATCTTTCTCTTAGTAACTCTAAAATGAAGCTTTTGGGAGGTTCTTGAATTTACCATGTTTGAAACCCAAAACCACCGTACTTCTGTTCATGCTTGACTTCATAAGACAGAGTTTAGGGTTAGGGGTAGATACATGATTTTTCTGGTTTGAATATGTCTAGACCATGTTTATCAATTTGAATGCTTACTATATGACATAACAAGGCTATGTGCTTTGGTTTTTCATTCTTTCGATTTTTTTCTGAATTTTTATGCCCATTTGAATCTTGGTCAAATCCTAGGTTCGACCAAGATTTAAACAAGTTTAAAACATGACAATGAAAAGGTAATTAATCATGGATCCTTCTTAATTAACCAGCCAGTCTAATTAAAATGAAGCTTTTTGGGAGGTTTTTGAAATTTCCATGTTTGAAACCCAAAACCACACTCTCTGCTTCATGCTTGACTTCATATATAATTAAGACAAAGTTTAGGGTTAGGGGGTACATGATTTGTCTAGTTTGAATATGTCTAGACCTTGTTTATGAACTTGAATGCTTACTATATGACATAAGAAGACTATGTGCTTTGGTTTTTATTTTATTTATTTTTTTATTTTATGCCCATTTGAATATTGGTCAAATCCTAGGTTTGACCAAGATTTAAACAAGTTTAAAACATGAAAATGAAAAGGTAAGCCTGGATCCTTCTTAACTAGTCACTCTAAAATGAAGCTTTAATTTTGGGAGGTTTTTGAAATTTCCATGTTTGAAACCAAAAACCACTTCTCTTCATGCTTGACTTCATAAGACAGAGTTTATGGTTTTAGAGGGGTAGATACATGATTTGTCTTATTTGAATATGTCTAGCTAGACCTTGTTTATCAACTTTTGAATGCTTACTATATATATGTATGTGACATAAGAAAACTATGTGCTTTGGTTTTTCATTTTTCTGATTTTTTTTGGAATTTTGATGCACATTTGAATCTTGGTCAAATCCTAGGTTTGACCAAGATTTAAACAAGTATAGAACATGAAAATGAAAAGGGAAGCCTGTATCCTTCTTAGTCACCCTAAAATGAAGTTTTTGGGAGGTTTTTGAAATTTCCATGTTTGAAACCCAAAACCACTTATCTTCATGCTTGACTTCGTCATAAGACAGAGTTTAGGGGTTAGGGGGTAGATACATGATTTGTCTAGCTAGTTTGAATATGTCCAGACATTGTTTATCAACTTTAATGCTTACTATATGACATATAAGAAGACTATGTGCGCTTTGGTTTTTCATTTTTCTGTTTTTTTATTTTTTGCCCATTTGAATCTTGGTCAAATCCTAGATTGACTTCAAGACAGAGTTTAGGGTTAGGGGTAGATATACACATGATTTTTCTGGTTTGAATATGTCTAGACCTTGTTTATCAACTTGAGTGTTTACTATATGACATAATTAAGAAGGCTATGTGCTTTGGTTTTTCATTCTTTAGATTTTTTGTCTGAATTTTTATGCCCATTTGAATCTTGGTCAAATCCTAGGTTTGACCAAGATAAAAGGTAAGCATCGATCCTTCTTAGTCGCTCTAAAATGAAGCTGAATTTTGGGAGGTTTTGAAATTTCCATGTTTGAAACCCAAAACCACTTCTCTTCATGCTTGACTTCATAAGACAAGTTTAGGGTTAGGGGTAGATACATGATTTGTCTGGTTTGGATATATCTAGACCTTGTTTATCAACTTGAATGCTTACGATATGACATAAGAACACTATGTGCTTTATTTTTTATTTTGTGTTTGATTTGAATCTTGGTCAAATCCTAGGTTTGACCAAGATTTAAACAAGTATAGAACATGAAAATGAAAAGGGAAGCCTGTATCCTTCTTAGTCACCCTAAAATGAAGTTTTGGGAGGTTTTTGAAATTTCCATGTTTGAAACCCAAAACCACTTCTTCTCTTCATGCTTGACTTCTTAAGACATAGTTTAGGGGTTAGCGGGTAGATACATGATTTGTATGGTTTGAATATGTCTAGACCTTGTTTATCAACTTTAATGCTTACTATATGACATAAGAAGACTATGTGCTTTGGTTTTTCATTTTTCTGTTTTTTTTTTGAATTTTCTGCCAATTTTGTTTGACCAAGATTTAGACAAGTTTTACACGTGAAAACGAATAAGTAAGCCTGGATCCTTCTTAGTCACTCCAAAATGTACCAATTGATAGGTGCGTTAACTTTGCTTCATGGAAAAAATAATGTCATGTAAATGAGTTAACTTGGATTTCCTACCCTTGAATCCATAGGAAACTTTGTTCTAATGCACTATAATAATCAACCGAGCTTTTACAACAGGTCTGTCACTTACGTGTGGTGCCCATGCGTGAGGTCCCACACTTCAGTGAGCACAAGTCACGTGCAATAGGTACGCAAACTCCCAGCCATTTTCTTTGTCAAGAGAAGACGCATCAGGATGCGTATTGGAAGTCTGTGGGTCCTTCTGGATCCTTCGGTTGTCCCTCTCACAAAAAAACAAATCTCTCTCATTCTCGGCCTCGCTCGACTCGCTCGCTCGGCCGCACCTCCCGCTCACTGACAAACCCTGCACAAAAGTCAACATCATCACCCGAAAAAGGGGAGACACCATAATTCTCTCCCTTCTTCTCTCCTTCCGAGTGATCCCTCTTCCTCCGAGTTTCACTCGACGGGCAAACACACATGTGCTGCATAGTAATAATAAAAAGGTAGAAAAATCGACCTACGAATCTATAATTAAATAGGTTAAACTAGGGTTTTGCCCAGTACTACAGATCAAGGTTCAAAAAATCCAACTACGGGGTTCGAACAACCCCATTTCTAATCCAAGATTTTTTTCGACCTCATCCAATGGCCTCAAACTATAGGCCGGGTTAGCATCTAGTGCAGTATGTGTGAATGTATGCACTATGTGTGCTATAACTTGTGTGTCTTTCAAATTTGAACCAAATTTGAATAAGTTTGAAATATTTGAAATGGGGCTTTTGGCTTAAACGTTTGAAACCCAAAACGACTTCTCCTCATGCTAGACTTCATAAGACCGAGTTTAGGGTTAGGGGTAGATACGCGAAATGTACACGTCCGTTGGGAACCCCAAGAGGAAGGTATGATGCGCACAGTGGCAAGTTTTCCCTCAGAAAGAAACCAAGGTTGATCGAACCAGGAGGAGCCAAGAAGCACGTTGAAGGTTGATGGTCGCGAAATGTGATGCGGCGCAACACCAGGGATTCCGGCGCCAACGCGGAACCCGCACAACAAAACCAAAGTACTTTGCCCCAACGAAACAGTGAGGTTGTCAATCTCACCGGCTTGCTGTAACAAAGGATTAAACGTATCGAGTGGAAGATGTTTGCAAAGAAAATAGTAAGAACACAATTGCAGAGATTGTATGCTATGTAAAGAATAGGACCGGGTCCACAGTTCACTAGAGGTGTCTCTCCCATAAGATAAAAGCATGTTGGGTGAACAAATTACAGTCGGGCAATTAACAAATAGAGAAGGGCATAACAATGCATATACATGATATGATAAATATAGTGAGATTTAATTGGGTATTACGACAAAGTACATAGACCGCCATCCAACTGCATCTATGCCTAAAAAGTCCACCTTCAGGTTATCATCCGAACCCCATTCAGTATTAAGTTGCTAAGCAACAGACAATTGCATTAAGTATGGTGCGTAATGTAATCAACAACTACATCCTTAGACATAGCATCAATGTTTTATCCCTAGTGGCAACAACACATCCACAACCTTAGAACTTTCTGTCACTGTCCCAGATTCAATGGAGGCATGAACCCACTATCGAGCATAAATACTCCCTCTTGGAGTTAAGAGTAAAAACTTGGCCAGAGCCTCTACTAGTAACGGAGAGCATGCAAGATCATAAACAACACATAAACAATAGATTGATAATCACCATAATCATAGTACTCTCTATCCATCGGATCCCGACAAACACAACATATAGAATTACAGATAGATGATCTTGATCATGTTAGGCAGCTCACAAGATCCAACAATGAAGCACAACAAGGAGAAGACGACCATCTAGCTACTGCTATGGACCCATAGTCCAGGGGTGAACTACTCACTCATCACTCCGGAGGCGACCATGGCGATGAAGAGTCCTCCTCGGGAGATGAATCTCTCCGGGCAGGGTGCCGGAGGCGATCTCCGAATCCCAGCAGATGGGATTGCGGCGGCGGCGTCTCTGGAAGGTTTTTCGTATCGTGGCTCTCGGACGGGGGCCGCGACGGAGGCTTTAAGTAGGCGGAGGGTCAACGCGGGGGGCCACACGAGGGCCTAGGGGGAGGTCGGCGCGGCCAGGGCTTGGGCCGCGCCGCCTAGCCCCTGGCTGCCTCGTGGCCCCACTTCGTTATCTCTTCGGTCTTCTGGAAGCTTCGTGCAAAAATAGGACCCTGGGCGAAAGTTTCGTCCAATTCCGAGAATATTTCCTTACTAGGATTTCTGAAACCAAAAACAGCAGAAAACAGCAACTGGCTCTTCGGCATCTTGTTAATAGGTTAGTTCCAGAAAATGCATAAATATGACATATAATGTGCATAAAACATGTAGGTATCATCAATAAAGTAGCATGGAACATAAGAAATTATCGATACGTTGGAGACGTATCAGCATCCCCAAGCTTAGTTCTGCTCGTCCCGAGCAGGTAAAACGATAACAAAGATAATTTCTGAAGTGACATGCCATCATAATCTTGATCATACTATTTGTAAACATATGTAATGAATGCAGCGATCAAAACAAAGGTAATGACATGAGTAAACAACTGAATCATAAAGCAAAGACTTTTCATGAATAGTACTTCAAGACAAGCATCAATAAGTCTTGCATAAGAGTTAACTCATAAAGCAATAAATCAAAGTAAAGGTATTGAAGCAACACAAAGGAAGATTAAGTTTCAGCGGTTGCTTTCAACTTATAACATGTATATCTCATGGATATTGTCAACATAAAGTAATATAACAAGTGCAATATGCAAGTATGTAGGAATCAATGCACAGTTCACACAAGTGTTTGCTTCTTAGGTGGAAGGAGATAGGTAAACTGACTCAACAATAAAAGTAAAAGAATGGTCCTTCAAAGAGGAAAGCATCGATTGTTGTATTTGTGCTAGAGCTTTTATTTTGAAAACATGAAACAATTTTGTCAACGGTAGTAATAAAGCATATGAGTTATGTAAATTATATCTTACAAGTTGCAAGCCTCATGCATAGTGTACTAATAGTGTCCGCACCTCGTCCTACTTAGCTTGGACTACCGGATCTTTGCATGCCATGTTTCAACCAAGTGTCACAAAGGGGTACCTCCATGCCGCCTGTACAAAGGTCTAAGGAGAAAGCTCGCATTTTGGATTTCTCGCTTTTGATTATTCTCAACTTAGACATCCATACCGGACAACATGGACAACAGATAATGGACTCCTCTTAAATGCATAAGCATGTAGCAAAGTTATTATTCTCATATGAGATTGAGGATATATGTCCAAACTGAAACTTCCACCATGATTCATGGCTTTAGTTAGCGGCCCAATGTTCTTCTCTAACAATTTTGCATGCTCCAACCACTAAAATGATAGATCCTTCAGACAAGACGGACATGCATAGCAACTCACATGATATTCAACAATAGTTGATGGCGTTCCCCAGAAGCATGGTTATCGCACAACAAGCAACTTAATAAAATATAAAGTGCATAAGTACATATTCAATACTACGATAGTTTTTAAGGCTATTTTGTCCCATGAGCTATATATTGCAAAGGTGAATGATGGAATTTTAAAGGTAGCACTCAAGCAATTTACTTTGGAATGGCGGAGAAATACCATGTAGTAGGTAGGTATGGTGGACACAAATGGCATAGTAGTTGGCTCAAGGATTTTGGATGCATGAGAAGTATTCCCTCTCGATACAAGGTTTAGGCTAGCAAGGTTATTTGAAGCAAACTCAAGGATGAACAGGTGCAGCAAAACTCACATAAAAGACATATTGTAAACATTATAAGACTCTACACCGTCTTCCTTGTTGTTCAAAACTCAATACTAGATATTATCTAGACCTTAGAGAGACCAAATATGCAAATCAAATTTTAGCAAGCTCTATGTATTTCTTCATTAATGGGTGCAAAGCATATGATGCAAGAGCTTAAACATGAGCACAACAATTGCCAAGTATCACATTATCCAAGACATTTTAGAATTACTACATGTAGCATTTTTCAATTCCAACCATATAACAATTTAACGAAGAAGAAACTTCGCCTTGAACATTATGAGTAAAACCTAAGGACACATGTGTCCATATGCAACAGCGGAGCGTGTCTCTCTCCCACAAAGTGAATGCTAGGATCCATCTTATTCAAACAAAAACAAAAACAAAAACAAACCGACGCTCCAAGTAAAGAACACAAGATGTGATTGAATAAAAATATAGTTTCAGGGGAGGAACCTGATGATGTTGTCGATGAAGAAGGGGATGCCTTGGGCATCCCCAAGCTTAGACGCTTGAGTCTTCTTAGAATATGCAGGGGTGAACCACGGGGGCATCCCCAAGCTTAGAGCTTTCACTCCTCTTGATCATAGTATATCATTCTCCTCTCTTGACCCTTGAAAACTTCCTTCACACCAAACTTCAAGCAAACTCATTAGAGGGTTAGTGCACAATTAATAATTCACTCATTCAGAGGTGACACAATCATTATTTTCACTTCTGGACATTGCATAATGCTACTGGACATTAATGGATCAAAGAAATGAATCCAACATAGCAAAAGAGGCAATGCGAAATAAAAGGCAGAATCTGTCAAAAACAGAACAGTCCGTAAAGACGAATTTAAAGCTGGCACTAGACTTGCTCAAATGGAAAAACTCAAAACTAATGAAAGTTGCGTACATATCTGAGGATCACGCTCGTAAATTGGCAGATTTTTTCGAATTTTCTACAGAGAACTGTGCCCAGATTCGTGACAGACAGCAATGCTGTTTCTGCGCAGCGATCCCAAATATAACATCAACTTTGACATAGAAACTTTACTTGGCACAAAAACATGATAAGGAGAGGTTGCTACAGTAGTAAACAACTTCCAAGACTCAACAAAACAAAAAATTGCTGTAGGTAAAAACATGGGTTGTCTCCCATAAGCGCTTTTCTTTAACGCCTTTCAGCTAGGCGCAGAAAGTGCAAATCAAGTAACATCAAGAGTAGAAGCATCAACATCATAACTTGTTCTAATAATAGAATCAAAAGGCAACTTCATTCTCTTTCTAGGGAAGTGTTCCATACCTTTCTTGAGAGGAAATTGATATTTAATATTACCTTCCCTCATATCAATAACAGCACCAACAGTTCGAAGAAAAGGTCTTCCCAACACAATTGGACAAGATGCATTGCATTCGATATCCAAGACAACAAAATCAACGGGGACAAGGTTATTGTTAACCGTAATATGCACATTATCAATCCTCCCCAAAGGTTTCTTTTTAACATTATCGGCAAGATTAACATCCAAATAACAATTCTTCAATGGTGGCAAGTCAAGCATATCATAAATCTTTTTAGGCATAACAGAAATACTTGCACCAAGATCACATAAAGCATTACATTCAAAGTCATTGAATTTCATTTTAATGATGGGCTCCCAACCATCTTCTAACTTTCTAGGAATAGAAGTTTCAAGTTTTAGTTTCTCTTCTCTAGCTTTTATGAGAGCATTTGTAATATGTTTTGTAAAGGCTAAATTTATAGCACTAGCATTAGGACTTTTAGCAAGTTTTTGTAAGAACTTTATAACTTCAGAGATGTGGCAATCATCAAAATCTAAATCATTATGAGCTACAGCAATGGGATCATTGTTCCCAAGGTTGGAAAAAATTTCAGCAGTTTTATCACAAGCAGTTTCAGCAGTTTTAGCAATTTCAGGCAGTTTGTACGCTTTGCACTAGGAGTAGAAACATTGCCAACACCAATTATTTTACCATTGATAGAAGGAGGTGCAGCAACATGTGAAGAATTAGCATTACAAGTGGTGGTAATAGTCCAAACTTTAGCTACATTATTCTCTTTAGCTAGTTTTTCATTTTCTTCTCTATCCCACCTAGCACGCAATTCAGCCATTAATCTTATATTCTCATTAATTCTAACTTGGATGGCATTTGCTGTAGTAGTAATCTTATTATCAATATCATTATTAGGCATAACTTTCAATTTTAAAAGATTAACATCAGAGGCAAGTCTATCAACTCTAGAAGCGATAGTATCAATTTTATCAAGCTTTTCCTCAACAGATTTGTTAAAAGCAGTTTGTGTACTAATAAATTCTTTAAGCATGGCTTCAAGACCAGGGGGTACATTCCTATTATTGTTGTAAGAATTCCCATAAGAATTACCATAACCATTACCATTAGCAGAAGGATATGGCCTATAGTTATTACCAGAGTTGTTCCTATAAGCATTGTTGTTGAAATTATTATTTTTAATGAAATTCACATCAACATTTTCTTCTTGAGCAACCAATGAAGCTAAAGGAACATTATTTGGATCAACATTAGATCTACCATTCACAAGCATAGACATAATCACATCAATCTTATCACTCAAGGAAGAGGTTTCTTCAACAGAATTTACCTTCTTACCTTGTGGAGCTCTTTCCGTGTGCCATTCAGAGTAATTCACCATCATATCATCAAGAAGTTTTGTAGCCGCCCCCAATGTGATGGACATAAAGGTACCTCCAGCAGCTGAATCCAATAAATTCCGCGAAGAAAAATTTAGTCCTGCATAGAAGGTTTGGATGATCATCCAAGTAGTCAGTCCATGGGTTGGGCAATTCTTTACCAAAGTTTTCATTCTCTCCCATGCTTGAGCAACATGTTCAGTATCTAATTGCTTAAAATTCATTATGCTACTTCTCAAAGATATAATTTTAGCGGGAGGATAATATCTACCAATAAAAGCATCCTTGCATTTAGTCCATGAATCAATACTATTCTTAGGCAAAGATAGCAACCAATCTTTAGCTCTTCCTCTTAATGAGAAAGGAAACACTTTCAATTTAATAATATCACCATCTACATCCTTATACTTTTGCATTTCACAAAGTTCAACAAAATTATTGAGATGGGCAGCAGCATCATCAGAACTAACACCAGAAAATTGCTCTCTCATAACAAGATTTAGTAAAGCAGGTTTAATTTCAAAAAATTCTGCTGTAGTAGCAGGTGGAGCAATAGGTGTGCATAGGAAATCATTATTATTTGCATTTGTGAAGTCACACAACTTAGTATTTTCAGGGGTATTCATTTTAGCAACAGTAAATAAAACAAACTAGATAAAGTAAATGCAAGTAACTAATTTTTTTGTGTTTTTGATATAGAGAGCAAGACAAGTAAATAAAGTAAAACTAGCAACTAATTTTTTTGTATTTTGTTTAGGTGCAGCAAACAAAGTAGTAAATAAAATAAAGCAAGACAAAAACAAAGTAAAGAGATTGAGAAGTGGAGACTCCCCTTGCAGCGTGTCTTGATCTCCCCCGCGCCAGGAAACAGCGTGCTTGATGCGCGTAAATGTACACGTCCGTTGGGAACCCCAAGAGGAAGGTATGATGCGCACAGTGGCAAGTTTTCCCTCAGAAAGAAACCAAGGTTGATCGAACCAGGTAGGAGCCAAGAAGCACGTTGAAGGTTGATGGTCGCGAAATGTGATGCGGCGCAACACCAGGGATTCCGGCGCCAACGTGGAACCTAACAAAACCAAAGTACTTTGCCCCAACGAAACAGTGAGGTTGTCAATCTCACCGGCTTGCTGTAACAAAGGATTAAACGTATCGAGTGGAAGATGTTTGCAAAGAAAATAGTAAAACACAATTGCAGTAGATTGTATGCTATGTAAAGAATAGGACCGGGGTCCACAGTTCACTAGAGGTGTCTCTCCCATAAGATAAAAGCATGTTGGGTGAACAAATTACAGTCGGGCAATTAACAAATAGAGAAGGGCATAACAATGCATATACATGATATGATAAATATAGTGAGATTTAATTGGGCATTACGACAAAGTACATAGACCGCCATCCAACTGCATCTATGCCTAAAAAGTCCACCAAAGTTATCATCCGAACCCCATTCAGTATTAAGTTGCAAGCAACAGACAATTGCATTAAGTATGGTGCGTAATAATCAACAACTACATCCTTAGACATAGCATCAATGTTTTATCCCTAGTGGCACAAAGACATCCACAACCTTAGAACTTTCTGTCACTGTCCCAGATTCAATGGAGGCATGAACCCACTATCGAGCATAAATACTCCCTCTTGGAGTTAAGAGTAAAAACTTGGCCAGAGCCTCTACTAGTAACGGAGAGCATGCAAGATCATAAACAACACATAAACAATAGATTGATAATCACCATAATCATATACTCTCTATCCATCGGATCCCGACAAACACAACATATAGAATTACAGATAGATGATCTTGATCATGTTAGGCAGCTCACAAGATCCAACAATGAAGCACAACAAGGAGAAGACGACCATCTAGCTACTGCTATGGACCCATAGTCCAGGGGTGAACTACTCACTCATCACTCCGGAGGCGACCATGGCGATGAAGAGTCCTCCGGGAGATGAATCCCCTCCGGCAGGGTGCCGAGGCGATCTCCGAATCCCCCGAGATGGGATTGCGGCGGGCGTCTCTGGAAGGTTTTTCGTATCGTGGCTCCCTCAGACTGGGGGTTTCGCGACGGAGGCTTTAAGTAGGCGGAGGGTCAACGCGGGGGCCACACGAGGGCCTAGGGGGTAGGTCGGCGCGGCCAGGGCTGGGCCGCGCCGCCCTAGCCCTCGGCTGCCTCGTGGCCCCACTTCGTTATCTCTTCGGTCTTCCGGAAGCTTCGTGCAAAAATAGGACCCTCGGCGAAAGTTTAATTCCGAGAATATTTCCTTACTAGGATTTCTGAAACCAAAACAGCAGACAGCAAGCTGCCTTTCGCATCTTGTTAATAGGTTAGTTCCGAAAATGCATAAATATGACATATAATGTGCATAAAACATGTAGGTATCATCAATAAAGTAGCATGGAACATAAGAAATTATCGATACGTTGGAGACGTATCAGGTAGATACATGATTTGTCTGGTTTGAATATGTCTAAACCTTGTTTATCAACTTGAATGCTTACTATATGACATAAGAAGACCATGTGCTTTTGTTTTTCATTTTTCTATTTTTTTAAGAATTTTATGCACATTTGATTCTGGTCAAATCCTAGGTTCAACCAAGATTTAAACAAGTTTCAAGCATGAAAATGAAAACGTAAGCCAAGATCCTTCTTAATTAGTCACTCTAAAATATATGAAGCTTTTGGGACGTACTTGAAATTTCCATGTTTGAAACCCAAAACCAATTCTCTTCATGATTGACTTCATAAGACAGAGTTTAGGGTTAGGGGTAGATATACACATGATTTTTCTGGTTTGAATATGTCTAGACCTTGTTTATCAACTTGAGTGTTTACTATATGACATAATTAAGAAGGCTATGTGCTTTGGTTTTTCATTCTTTAGATTTTTTGTCTGAATTTTTATGCCCATTTGAATCTTGGTCAAATCCTAGGTTTGACCAATATTTAAATAAGTTTAAAACATGGAAATGAAAAGGTAAGCATCGATCCTTCTTAGTCGCTCTAAAATGAAGCTAATTTTGGGAGGTTTTTGAAATTTCCATGTTTGAAACCCAAAC
The DNA here is from genome assembly GCA_030979885.1 of Lolium multiflorum. Classification (NCBI taxonomy): domain Eukaryota; kingdom Viridiplantae; phylum Streptophyta; class Magnoliopsida; order Poales; family Poaceae; genus Lolium; species Lolium multiflorum. Next base: position 150,885,627 of record CM061750.1, on the reverse strand, counting down.
CACTTCTCTTCATGCTTGACTTCATAAGACGAAGTTTAGGGTCGATAGGGGGTAGATACATGATTTGTCTTGTTTGAATATGTCTAGACCTTGTTTATCAACTTGAATGCTTACTATATGACATAAGAGGACTATGTGCATTGGTATTTCATTTTTTGATTTTTATGCCCATTTGAGAATCTTGGTAAAATCCTAGGTTTGTTGAGCAAGATTTAAACAAGTTTAACATGTGAAAATGATAAGGTAATTAAGTCTGGATCTTTCTCTTAGTAACTCTAAAATGAAGCTTTTGGGAGGTTCTTGAATTTACCATGTTTGAAACCCAAAACCACCGTACTTCTGTTCATGCTTGACTTCATAAGACAGAGTTTAGGGTTAGGGGTAGATACATGATTTTTCTGGTTTGAATATGTCTAGACCATGTTTATCAATTTGAAATTTACTATATGACATAACAAGGCTATGTGCTTTGGTTTTTCATTCTTTCGATTTTTTCTGAATTTTTATGCCCATTTGAATCTTGGTCAAATCCTAGGTTCGACCAAGATTTAAACAAGTTTAAAACATGACAATGAAAAGGTAATTAATCATGGATCCTTCTTAATTAACCAGCCAGTCTAATTAAAATGAAGCTTTTTGGGAGGTTTTTGAAATTTCCATGTTTGAAACCCAAAACCACACTTCTCTGCTTCATGCTTGACTTCATATATAATTAAGACAAAGTTTAGGGTTAGGGGGTACATGATTTGTCTGGTTTGAATATGTCTAGACCTTGTTTATGAACTTGAATGCTTACTATATGACATAAGAAGACTATGTGCTTTGGTTTTTTTTTTTTTTTTTTTTTATGCCCATTTGAATATTGGTCAAATCCTAGGTTTGACCAAGATTTAAACAAGTTTAAAACATGAAAATGAAAAGGTAAGCCTGGATCCTTCTTAACTAGTCACTCTAAAATGAAGCTTTAATTTTGGGAGGTTTTTGAAATTTCCATGTTTGAAACCAAAAACCACTTCTCTTCATGCTTGACTTCATAAGACAGAGTTTAGGGTTTTAGAGGGGTAGATACATGATTTGTCTTATTTGAATATGTCTAGCTAGACCTTGTTTATCAACTTTTGAATGCTTACTATATATATGTATGTGACATAAGAAAACTATGTGCTTTGGTTTTTCATTTTTCTGATTTTTTTTGGAATTTTGATGCACATTTGAATCTTGGTCAAATCCTAGGTTTGACCAAGATTTAAACAAGTATAGAACATGAAAATGAAAAGGGAAGCCTGTATCCTTCTTAGTCACCCTAAAATGAAGTTTTTGGGAGGTTTTTGAAATTTCCATGTTTGAAACCCAAAACCACTTATCTTCATGCTTGACTTCGTCATAAGACAGAGTTTAGGGGTTAGGGGGTAGATACATGATTTGTCTAGCTAGTTTGAATATGTCCAGACCTTGTTTATCAACTTTAATGCTTACTATATGACATATAAGAAGACTATGTGCGCTTTGGTTTTTCATTTTTCTGTTTTTTTATTTTATGCCCATTTGAATCTTGGTCAAATCCTAGATTGACTTCATAAGACAGAGTTTAGGGTTAGGGGTAGATATACACATGATTTTTCTGGTTTGAATATGTCTAGACCTTGTTTATCAACTTGAGTGTTTACTATATGACATAATTAAGAAGGCTATGTGCTTTGGTTTTTCATTCTTTAGATTTTTTGTCTGAATTTTTATGCCCATTTGAATCTTGGTCAAATCCTAGGTTTGACCAAGATTTAAATAAGTTTAAAACATGGAAATGAAAAGGTAAGCATCGATCCTTCTTAGTCGCTCTAAAATGAAGCTGAATTTTGGGAGGTTTTTGAAATTTCCATGTTTGAAACCCAAAACCACTTCTCTTCATGCTTGAGCAAGATTTGACCAAGATTTAAACAAGTTTAAATCATGAAAATGGAAAGGTAAGCCTGGATCCTTCTTAGTCGCTCTAAAATGAAGCTTTTGGGATGTTCTTGAAATTTCCATGTTTGAAACCCGGCCAAAACGACTTTTCTTCATGCTAGACTTCATAAGATCGACACGGGGTACATACATGATTTGTCTGGTTTGGATATATCTAGACCTTGTTTATCAACTTGAATGCTTACGATATGACATAAGAACACTATGTGCTTTTTGTTTTTCATTTTTTGTGCCCATTTGTATCTTGGTCAAATCCTAGGTTTGACCAAGATTTAAACAAGTTTAAAACATGAAAATGAAAAGGGAAACATGTATCCTTCTTAGTCACTCTAAAATGAAGTTTTTGGGAGGTTTTTGAAATTTCCATGTTTGAAACCCAAAACCACTTCTCTTCATGCTTGACTTCATAAGACGAAGTTTAGGGTTAGAGGGGTAGATACATGATTTGTCTTATTTGAATATGTCTAGCTAGACCTTGTTTATCAACTTTTGAATGCTTACTATATATATATGTGACATAAGAAGACTATGTGCTTTTGTTTTTCATTTTTCCGATTTTTTTAATTTTATGCCCATTTAAATCTTGGTCAAATCCTAGGTTTGACAATGATTTAAACAAGTTTCAAATATGAAAATGAAAAGGTAAGCATGGATCCTTCTTAGTCACTCTAAAATGAAGCTTTTGATAGGTTTTTGAAATTTCCATATTTGAAACCCAAAACCACTTCTCTTCATGCTTGACTACATAAGACAAAGTTTAGGGTTAGGGGGTAGATACATGATTTTTCTTGTTTGAATATGTCTAGACCCTTGTTTATCAACTTTAATGCTTACTATATGACATAAGAAAACTATGTGCTTTGGTTTTTCATTTTTCTGATTTTTTTGGAATTTTGATGCACATTTGAATCTTGGTCAAATCCTAGGTTTGACCAAGATTTAAACAAGTATAGAACATGAAAATGAAAAGGGAAGCCTGTATCCTTCTTAGTCACCCTAAAATGAAGTTTTTGGGAGGTTTTTGAAATTTCCATGTTTGAAACCCAAAACCACTTAATCTTCATGCTTGACTTCGTCATAAGACAGAGTTTAGGGGTTAGGGGGTAGATACATGATTTGTCTAGTTTGAATATGTCTAGACCTTGTTTACCAACTTTAATGCTTACTATATGACATATAAGAAGACTATGTGCGCTTTGGTTTTTCATTTTTCATTTTTTTATTTTATGCCCATTTGAATCTTGGTCAAATCCTAGATTTGACCAAGATTTAAACAAGTTTAAAACATGAAAATGGAAAGGTAAGCCTGGATCCTTCTTAGTCGCTCTAAAATGAAGCTTTTGGGATGATTTTGAAATTTCCATGTTTGAAACCCAAAACCAATTCTCTTCATGCATGCTTGACTTCATAAGACAGAGTTTAGGGTTAGGGGGTTAGATACATTATTTGTCTAGTTTGAATATGTCTAGACTTTGTATATCAACTTGAATATATTATTGTACCATGTCTCCACACAGCCCAAAATGCACATATTTTCAAAAGTTTTCATGCATGAGTACTTGTAACTAGTAAAAATAGAAAGTAAAAATAGGAACCCCATGTATGAAGGATACTAAAAAGAACTCTTTCACATTTTTTTGGTATAGATTATGAGTTTGCTTGGCTTCATACACAAGTGAGTACATGTCATGCAAAAATTAACACGAAATTTAGTTATCATGACCCATTTTTGGCAGGCATTGTGCATATCGCCTTGAGAAACATCTTTGCGAGCTAGTGTATTAAACGTTTATTCACATATAATGGATTTTTTACTTTATTAGTGCACACAATGACAGAATCGGCCAAATGTGTATGATTTTTGTGAAGGTGCTAGAAAAACAAGATGCACTACGATGAAGCATGAAAGGAGGCAAGGGGAGGGATAGTGAAGAGGTGGGAGAGACCGAGAGATGAACCGCAAGGTAATTAAAAAATTGGGGCCAAAACGATTCCAACTTCCTAGGCATTGACCAACTTTGCCCCTCTTAACCCAACGTGGCAGTGAACCCGTATAAGCAACAACTTCCTCTTACTCCGCTTCTCCGAAATGGTAAGAGAACCTCTCCAGCTTAAGTGACCAATCGACATAGCTATGGCCTTCCGACTTGGCTCTGGTCGCCGCGCGCGTAGTCCTACCACCGACGAGGAAGCGGAGCATCAGCGCCGCCTTCACTTCGTCCATCGCGCACCAAGGAATAACCCGCCCGCTCTGCACTGGCCGGTTGTTCAGCCCGCGGCGGCGGCGCTGGCCGTGGAGCCCCTCGCCGCCGCTTCCCGTGCGGGCCGATGGATGCAGAGGCAGGGATCTCCCACGCAACCCCGCATGCGACGCCCGCTCGGCCCTGGCCGGCTTTTCCGCCCGCGCATGCCGCATGGTTTTCTTTGCCAGCAGGTGAGATCCCCTTCCCGGCCGGCGCGAACGATGCGGAGGCAGGGAGCTCCCGTGGCCAGCCGCCTAATCCGACCGCACTTCAGGCGGTGCCGGCCGTGGAGCCAGGCCGTTCTTTCGAAGCGCATCACGGCGACGCCCTTTGCAGGAGCAACACCGCCAAGGAGCTCGTATATAACGTGATGTTCCCGGCACTCTATAGATGCCGGGATGCTCTGCAAGCTTTCGTGCAGGCTAAGAATGCGGCGGCTGCAAATCCCAGGGACGCAGCATTGCAGCGGCGCGCCGATGAGGCTAAGGTGGCGCACGCTTTCCACCAGGCGTGCCTCGACAGGCTTAACATCCAGCACGGCTTCGTGCAACCGCCAAACGCCGCTCCAGCTAAGATCCAAAAATACTCCGGTGAGCATATCACTCCGGAGTAGAACAATCCAATTTCTAGTACTGTAGGAGTACTTTATTAGTGCACAAACCTGGCGAAATTAAAGGTGTGTTCTTTGTGTGTGATGTAAATCTAAAAAATTGAAGGTTCTAGCAAATACATTTCTTCACAAATATTCGATGTGTTTGCTTGGCCTTATCTATATATCCGGTGAGCATATATGGATGCCAAATCCTTTACAAACTTAGGGCTCCTTTGATTCATAGGAATATGAAGAGTGTAGGAATAGGAAAGGTGTAGGATTGGAATGTCATGCCAAGTTGAATCCTATAGGAATATGGTGTGTCTTTGATTGTAGCAAAATTTTTCCATGAGGTATGAGCTAATGCTTTTTTCCTATAGGATTTGTACTACAAGATTCCTATAGGAATTATAATTCCTATAGGATATGTTCCTATGAATCAAATGACTTGTATAGGAATTTTCCTATAGGATCCAATTCCTACATAATTCCTATATCAATCCTATGAATCAAAGGAGCCTTTATTATTTTAAAGAGATCGATGTGCATGCATCTATCTCGCCATGGTAAATTAATGAAACAAGTTGCATATTTGCCAGAATTCCAAACTTCGTGAGCAGTATAGAGATCGAGACCTTAATTAATTATTATGGGTAGGATGCATGCATGCATGGCCATTTTCTAGGGTTTTAAAGGATACTAGAGCTTTTCTAGGTTAATTTGCAACTATATGTATATTTGTTTTCTAGTTCTGGGCTGATCATTAAACTCAACATTGAGTTGTAGATTATGTGAAATTAGTACATGCCATAAAATATAGTAATTTTTTATGTACCCTACGAGGCAGTACGTGTGGTGTACCCTTAATTATTAATTGGTAGACATGTACCGTTGGCATGTTTGAAGAAAATTTGAATTTGGAAGAAGTTTTTTAAGTAAAATTAACGCAAGCACAAAATCATGTGTGATGGTGAAATTTCTAGAACAAATTAATACAAACCTAGTAATATGAGTTTGTTTGGCTTTCTGCCCACAAGTGAGTATTGTGCGCATGTACTTTGATGCAAAATCCCGCCATACAAAACTTTTTAGTTATCATATGACCTCAAGTTTGGAAGAGATCGTATTTTAAGCAACTTCACAAACAAGAGATTCTAACAATTATATGCATGCATGAAAGAATGATTTCCCTTTTTTATTACTGTACAAAAATCGCTAGATGTGTGTTATTTGTGAAGGAGGGCTACCAAATTTTAACAGTTGCACATTATTGTCATAATTCCACCTTTTGGAAGCAGTAGGGTAGACATGCTTTCCGCTTGGTAGGATGTGTTAGTGCCATCAATTTTGTAGATATAGGTTCAAGGATTTGTTCATCTTAATCTGCAACTATATATGGATTTTTAAGCTTTTGCCTAGTAATTAAACTCATAATTGAAATAATGTAGGTTATTTAACTACATACATGCCATAAATTCTGACAGGAAATACTTGGACGTGCCTTGCGAGGGTGGTAACAAACAAGAACACAATGACCAAACTTCAAATGCCAATCCACCCACCAAGCTATACGATTGGCATGTACAATCGATCGACTCCTTCTAATCAAATTTGAATACAATAGAAGAAGTTTAAAAAAATTCAAAATGAGATCAACTTGTGCATTGAGTCATCCTTTGTTATTTATTTGCTTGTAAAAATAGAAACATAGGCATATGAATGTATTCGAAACAACGGGGAAGGGACCCGAAGGTCCCAGAAAAACAAAAAAAGATTACAATAGTAGTACTCCTTTGAGAAGGCAGTAGAAGAAGGATCCTCGAAGAGCCAAATGCTTTTATTATCCACAGCTGTTCGGCTCTTTTCCTTCTCGTGTAAGCTATCGCAAACTTCTGCGCCCTTCGTCATGTCAGCATCGTATCCCAGTGTGCAAGCAGTCTGCTCGAATGAAATACTCCTAAGTACGTACGGTATTCCCTCCAAAGACACACCACACGGTATTCCCTCCAAAGACGCACCGTCGCCCGATCTGCTCGAATGAAATACTCCAAAATACTTCTGCGCCCTTCGTCATGTCAGCATCGTATCCAGTGTGCAAGCAGTCTCCTATGAAATGGAGACGACATTTTGTTGAAAAGTGTCGGTGCATGCTATATACCACACTAGTATGAGAGTTTTTACAGCATTATTCCGATTTCCACAGAATGCATTAAATTTGGACGCGATGCCACACTGACAAGAGTGGTTTAAACAAGGCCATTATTTTTATTATGTTATATTACTACAATACTCCAAGGTAGCACTAGTAGCCTTCGGTTGTACTCTCGCTGCCTCATTCGACCAGACTTTATTCTTCTTCTCATATATATATACAAAATCGTCTCGCCGAGGTTCGATGACCGCACCGTCGCTTCTCTCCGCGCTGCCTTAACCGCGCCACCATTCTCCCGCCGAGTTTCTCCCCGTCTCGACGCACCACCGTCAAGCACCACCGGACTGATCTTCGCAGTATGTACATCTCCAACCTCCGGCGAGTACGAGGTTCATCGGTCATTGTGTTCGATATAACCTTAATTTGGGGATTGCAATGTGAGTAACTTGCGGTTTTCTAGGAAATGAAAACGGCGCGCTCGATGCCTACACACTGGTCGGCGGATACATGAAAGCGGAGACGGATGCTCGCATGCATCGGAGACATGCAGGATGTGAGGCAAAGGCGAAGGCGGTGGCTAGGACGGGCCCGGGCGCTGTGGCGCTGGCAAATGCTCGTATCAAAGCTGCATTTTGTTGAAAGTCTGGCGCGTGTCGGAAGTTTTGAGGCGCAGCCTGAGAACCGTCGGAGGCTTCGAAGCTGGCTGCTTTGAACGCGTCGAGAGCTTGGATGGTGACTTCATCTAAGGCGGCGCTTGTTGCATATGATCGTGACTCGTCAACCCCTTTGTAAGTTATACCTTCCCCAACTGCAATGAGGTTAGATCTGGTGGATTGGGTTTTTTGCCCAAACCAGACGTGATGATGCATTGAGATGTTTTGTATTTTTGATGATGCATTCTGCTTCTTTTGCAATTTGGGTGATTCATTATGCTTTTTAGGTAGTAATTTTTCTGATGCACTCACCTCTTCAGGAATTTTTCATGGTTTTTTTTTTCTGTCAACCTAGCTAATGCTCTCCGCTGTTTAGCCAAAAGTTGGATGATGCATTGTACTGTTTACATATATTTTACTCTGATGATGCATTTTGCTCTTTTAGCCTTTTAGGTAATTTTTCTAATTCCTTGAACAGTGTGGGAAATTTTGATGAAGAATTTTGCTGTCAACTTAGATGATGTATTGTGTTGTTTACATTTTATTACCTATATCAAAGCTAACCCCATCTGATGTTACCACAGCGTTTTGGGTCCTAGAGGTCTCTTTTTTTCCAATCGTGTTGACACGTTAGCAATTATTACTGTATATGCGAGATTGCCTTCTCGTGGTGCGTCCTATTTTTGTGGTTTTTTTTTTTGCAAATTAAGGGCTTCATTGATTATGCAACAGGATTACAATTGCATTGTCATGTTTACAATATTTTGATTTTGCTGATGCATTGCGCTGCTCACATTATTTTGATTTTGCTGATGCATTGTCCTTTAAATTATTTTGATTTTGTCGATGCATTGTCTTTTTACACTATTTTGATTTGCCGATGCATATTGCGCTTTAGGAAACTTTGATGATGAATTAGATGATGCATTTTGCTGCTTAGTCAAATTAGATGTTGCATTTTGTTTAAAAAATAGATGATGCAGTGTGCTGTTTACATAATTTTGACGATGCATCGTGCGATTTGCATAATCCTACCAGCTTCAGTCGAAGGACACCCACAACAATCAACGATCTCCTGAGATGTAGTCTCTCTCTGATTCTTGTCGCTTCCTCCCTATCCAACCTGCTTACTAGCTGCATTGCACCAAGAAAGCATGGAGGCAATGTATGGGAAGCAATTATTTCAGAAAGCTAACTGTGTCACACAACGGAGGAAACCCGTTGCTAGGGTTTTTCACCAACAACTCCGAGGACAATCGATTCATCACAGAGCATGATCTTCACCCGGCCATCTTGAAGATGCTGGCAATCCCGTCTCAAGTGAACGGTCCCAAAATCTATGTCTTGGGATGCCGCGATGGTATGGTGCTACTCCATTCTAATGTATCCAGAGGGTATATATCAGTCTGGGATCCAATTAGGCAAGTTCTACCATTGTGGCGCAATCACACAATTGAAAGCAGCGGCTCAATTCTCTGTTCGAGAAACAACTCTGAACGTTTACACATTGTGGCAAGTTCTCGGTTGTTTGGATAACAACTAAACGATACGATGCACAGGCTCATATGTACTCACCAGATTCAAAAGAATGGGAGTTTCTAGCTCGATCAACTCCGATGCTGTCAGAGATTGACCGTAGACCGGCAACTCTCATAGGGGGTATTTTGTACTGGCCAACAAAGTCTAGATATATCATTGAGCTTGACCATGCAAAGAAGGCTCTGAAATATATTCAGTGCCCTCATGAGACGCATGATATATTCATGCTTAACATTCACATCTTCAAGGGACATAATGGAGATGTTGCCCTTGCTGTTATAAGAGACTTCACCCTACAAACATGGGCCAGTACAAGATCATCAACATGCGATCACGAGTCATGGACATGTCATATAAATTTTGAATTGGATACTTTTTTTGGCCTTGACACATCATTTCCATACAATTGGAAACATAGTAAGGTTACTCTGCGTATTTGAGGACAAAAATGAGCTGGTTGTACGGCAAAGGAGGGAGTATTCCAATTAGATATGAGCAACTGGCAGTGGAGAAAGTACAATTCTGTTACATCCCTACTCAGTTAGACCGGGTTAGTCATTCATATGTAATCTTTGCATTCATTTACATATGACTTTTGCTGATCAATTTGTTCATTTCCTGACAGTAACCGACCTGATCCAGAGTGCAACATGGACACGAAAAAGAACGCGCTGTCAGGAACCCATCTAATTCAAAGTTCAACATCCATAAGAGAAAAGGAAGTCGCATATGAAGGAGCAAGGCTTGTTTGGGCAAGAAGTGATAGCCCAGCTTTTGTTTGGTCTGATGTCTTTTAGTTTTCGTTCTGGTGGAAATGTCACTGCACCATTTGTTTGTACTGCAGCTCCATAGTGCTAGCTGCTAGTACGTTGGCGCTGTCCTACGTCTGCTTGTTTTGGGGGCATAAATATGCCACGAAACCTTTGTTTTATGTGATGCATGTATATGTTCGGGTTCTGATGAAACCTTTTTTGTGATCTGTACATATATTTGAGTCAGTCTGTGTTTTGTTTTATGATGGGCAGGAGTATTTGTTTTACTACACCATTGTTTATCCGAATTGTATTACTCACTCTATTCAAAAAGTTAGCGGTTCACCTTTTTCCTTCAAGATACGGATGTATCTACACACTAAAAACATATATAGATGAAACCATCTTCAGACAAAGTTTAGTCACTTATGTATGGACGGGGGTAGTATTATTTATGTTGTGCTCCCAAACAAGCAGACATCGGACAGCGCCTGTTTAAAGTTCATATGTGTAATCTTATTCCCTTTGGAAGTTAAGCATTAAACTCTACTAGTACAACCGTGGTGATCTTGTGATGTAGTACTCTTTTGATGCATTTGTGATGTAGTAGAAGATTTTTTTGAACTGGTATAGTACTATCTAAGAAGAGTACTCCCTCCGATTCACATTCATTTTACACCAAGAAATATGGATCGTAGTGAGGGAGTAAATTAAACATGGCATCTCGTGCATGAAGCTTGACATATCGATCAGGTTGGCTAGAATGGCAATGCAATGCTCCTCATTAGGCAAATGCATGCCATGTACGATAGTATACATCCGGTAAAGAAGTCTATACTGACATAAAAAAGACTACATTGGGGATGAGAGTCAATTGGGGAATCTACAATACATAAAATCTTGCTCGTAGCTGATTTTGGCTAAGAGGGTTTTACTCACATTACACGTGCCACTTTCCTTGTCTGCAAAACAAGCTCCAATAAAGGAAGAGGAAAGAAGAGGACATTGTGGGCGAGATTGAACACCTTTTTATGTGTTAAGCTGAGGCCTTGTTTAGCTGAGGATTTCGACTTAGGCCTAACAGCTCAGCACACCCAGAAATAAATTTCCTTGCGCGCACCACTGTCAGAAAAAATAACAAAATTAGCACGCAAGATTAAGAACGAAGTGAATTTAAGTAACTTGGTTAGCTTTTCAAGCAATATATTCAGACAGAACACATGTCCGGCTAGAAATAATCGTAAGAGAAGAACAATAAATCTAAGGCATCCCACTTCATATGCAGAAGGGACGCGACATCGCATGGATTCATACCTTGAGTCGACTGTCGTAGAAGGGCGGTCGCGCCTCGAGGATGCCTACGATTCTCCACCTCGATCTCACATGTGATCGTTTCGGTGTAAGTGCCACGCCATGTAGAAGATCTATCAAAAGAGGGAGAGCCCGATGACGCTATCGACGCCTCAACCTTGATAGCACCTGGCTTGTTGCTCCGCACCGAGATGCGCCACGTGCAAGATTTAGCGGATGCGCAAATTTTAGAGATATGTCATGATCGTTGTAACAAATTTATGATGATTGTGCACTCGGCCTTGAACATAAGTACTAGTACATTCTCACAATTTTTTTTATCATTATATTTTGCATTTAGCGGATGCGCCAAATTCAGAGATAGATCATGATCATGGTAACACAATTTTCAATGTAATGATGATTTGATGTTGCACTATACCTTGAACATAAGTACTAGTACTGTCTCACAATTTTGTATCATTATACTTTGCAAGTTTTAGCGGATGCGCCCATTTTCAGAGGATCATGGTAACAAATTTTCAACGTGATGATGATTTGATGTTGCACTCGACCTTGAACAGAAGTACTACTACTGTCTTACAATTTCTTTATCATTATACTTTGCAAGATTTAGCAGATGCGCCAAATTCGTAGATAGATCATGATCATGGTAACAAATTTTCAACGTGATGATGATTTGATGTTGCACTAGAACTTGAACAGAAGTACTAGTACAGTCTCGCAATTTTTTATCATTATACTTTGCGAGATTTAACGGATGCGCCAAATTCAGAGATAGATCGTGATCATGGTAACACACTTTCAATGTAATGATGATTTGATGTTGCACTCGACCTTGAACATAAGTACTAGTACGATCTCACAATTTTGTATCATTATACTTTGCAAGTTTTAGCGGATGCGCCCATTTTCCGAGGTAGATCATGATCATGGTAACAAATTTTCAACGTGATGATGATTTGATGTTGCACTCGAACTTGAACAAAAGTACTAGTATGGTCTCACAATTTTTATTATCATTATACTTTGAAAGATATAGCGGATGCGCCAATTTCAGAGATAGATCATGATCATGGTAACAAATTTTCAACGTGATGATGATTTGATGTTGCACTCGGCCTAGAATAGAAGTACTAGTACGGTCTCACAATTTTTTTATCATTATACTTTGCAAGATATAGCGGATACGCTAATTTCAGAGATAGATCATGACCATGGTAGTGACCAATATTCAAGGTGATGATGATTTGATTTTGCACTCGGCCTTGAGAGGTACTAGTACGGTCTCACAATTTTTTATCATTATACTTGGACCTTAGCCAAATTCAAAATCTCATAGCGCAAAACTTCCCGCCCACAAAATACAAATATTTCACACGCTTCCAAATTCCCATTCTACCCTCGTGGAGATGACAGCAAAGTCGGTTGGTGGGGGGGTCTGCCCGTCATTTTTGGATCACCACCTCCCTAGCCCAGAAACCCTCCCAAAAAAATACATTTCCTTCAGTCTCCCACCGAACTTCCCAAGTCCCTCTCTCCCACCTCCACGACCACCGCACCGAACATCCCCAGGACTTCCCTGGCCTACCCGAGCCCTCGCGATCCTCGTCATCCGGCTGCCGGCCGAGCCGCCTATCGACGCGTCATCAATCGGATCGGATCATCCCCGCCAACCTCGAAACCATATGCTCATCTAGCAGCACCGCACGCTTCAGCTATGAGATCGCCCACCCCACCGGAGCCGCTCGCTGATCCATGCCCACCGATCGGATCTTGCTCACTAACACTTTGTACGAACGGATTCGTTTCACTGCGCAGGTATGATCTAAACTCTTCACTGCCGTTTCTATTGCTTGCAACTTCTTGTTTAATCTTTAGAACCTGTTTTGCTAACGACGCGCCACACAAGTGCAGATGAGATGACTAACCATGAATTGTAATCGTCATTCAAGCCCAAGTAGCACATGTAGTGTACTTCATCAATGGATCTATCAACCCCAGGAAGATCTCTGGCCGGACCCACGAGTGCTTCCTAATGTAAGTCCCTTGTTTTAGCGCCATGTTCGGTTCAGATGCTTGTTTGTCCAAGCTCTTTTAGTTCATTACTAGCTATGACGGTAACACCTTGATATTTTCTAGTTCATTGCTAACTTTAAGCGATTGAACATTTTGGTTTGCATTCTGTAGACGTAGCCATCATAACTTCTATCTTGCTCAGTCGTTGTTACAAAAATTATAGGCTGCTACTATTTTGTTCATGCCAATATTGTTCTTCAAAAGCTGCTATCACTCTGCTATCTAGCTATGACCGCAAGTATTTAGTTTGGCATGCTATCACTCTGCTATCTAGCCTGTAGTACAAATAAACTTGTCATACTACTAGATAATAATTTTGTGTGCCATCTTGTTCTTCAAAAGCTGCATTATTGACTTGTTTCTCCGACTTGGCATGACGCTCACATATGGAATGCCGAACATATTGGTTTGCATTCCCTCTTATACAAGTTCAAGTGATCCCACTATATTCTGTATCTACTCCATCCTAAGCTCCAACATTAACTATCCTCTATGTGTTGCTCATTACAAGTTTATATCCCGAAACATCTTGATTGCATCCCCTTCACTATAAGTTCAGAAGTATTATTTAGTTCACGGCCAATTTGAAGTAATTGCACTTGGCACATGTTGGTTCACATTCCCTCCTCTTTAGCTTTTGCCATCGTAATTCTATTTTTGGTTTACATTCCCCCTCTCTCTGTAGATGTAGCAATCATAACTTCATCTTGCTCTGGCGTTGTTACAAAATTTATAGCCTTGTACTCCATGAACATGTTGGTTTGCATTGGACTTGACAGTAGTAAGTCTGCTGTTTCATTTTAACGTGCTCTGTTATATTGGCTGTTATGCGGCATGCACTCTTTGTTTGCTTATTGTGCGCATTACAATGATCTTGTTATAACGACGAAATGATGAGTTCCAAATTCTTTGGCAAACAATATTGTAGTGTCTTTGCCTTTCCATTGTTGCTGTCTTAACTTGTAAGGTCTTTGTTTCAGATATAGGTGGTGCATGGACAACTTAAAAGATTGCCGGATCGCTTCATTGTATTGCTAGGTTTAATTACCATTCAATTTCTCTGGGGTTCTGTATTTTTTCAAAGCCTTGGGCCGATGTAATATTTAGTTAGTTTTTATAGTTCTTTCGCGCATTTTTTCCGTGGTGCTTGTGGTAAGTGAGGCTATCCGAATAAATCAATGCTGCGTAAATATTCTCGATCTAAATCACGAATTCCCATCCCTTAAACCGCCCAATTAAGCGAAATCACATATGTGCCGCCCGCAAAATCCTAAAGCGCCTATTACGCGGCATATAAACAGCAACTAAACGGGCTGCCACTTACTTATTGGGCCGCCCACTTGATTTACGTGGGCCCCAGACTCTAATTGGGCCGCCACTGCTTTAAGGCGGACCCCACACACCACTGGGCCGGCCCACTAACTTGGGCCAGCCCAATTGCTTTTGTGGTGGACCCCACATACTAAATGGGCCGCCCTTTAAGAGGAAGTGGGACCCACCAGGTTTTTGGCCCGCCCACTATCTGTTGGGCCGCCCACTTGCTATATGGTGGACCCCACGTACTAAACGGGTCGACCCTTTAACAGAAAGGACCCACCGTGTTTTTGGCCCTACCACTATCTTGTTGGGCCTGCCCACTTGCTATATGGTGGACCCCACATACTAAATGGGCCCCGTTAACCGGAAAGTGGGACCCACCGTGTTCCGGGCCAGTCTTGTTGGGCCGGCCCACTTGCTGGTGGACCCCACATACTAAATGGGCTGGCCCTTTAACAGGAAAGTGGGACCCACCCGTGCTTTTGGCCCTACCCACCGGCTTGTTGCGCCCAGCTGATCTAATGTGGACCCACGTACTAAATGGGCCGGCCCGATAGCAGGAAAGTGGGACCCACATGCATTGGGCCCCCAATAATTTTTGGCCGGCCCACTTCCTTTTGGACCTCACTCTGTTAAATGGGCCGGCCCGATAACAGAAAGTGGGTCCCACATGTCTTGTGGGCCGGCCTTTTGCGTTGACCGGTCAAACGAGTGCATTCGGCCCGGCCCACATACTTAGTGGGCCGACCCTTTAAAGTTTTGACCAGTCAACTTTAGAGGTTAGGCCTGGCTATATAGTTGACCGTAAACTTAATGGGCCGGCCCGCTTAAGACGTGGCAGGCCTCGTGTGGGCCTACCATCTACCACGGGGTTTCACCGGGCTAACACCGCAACGGCATGCTACGCCACGTGTCGGCTTGCATGACGTCAGCATCAAACGGCTCCTAAACATGGGCAACGGGGCCGATTTTAAGGAAAGGGCCCTGTGACGGGACCGAAAACTGTCGTAGGACTTTGTCGACGCAGCTTCACAACAACCCATATCGGGGTTAGGGCCCATAGGCGACTAAAAATAACCCTAAGGACGATTTCGACGCTGTCATCGAACTTTTCTTGTAGTGAGCCATCGTGCTTGAAGTACATATATCTTGCTATCACTTGTGCTACATATATCTTGTGCCTATCTTGCTTAGCTCTAGTTGTTGTTGTTGCACTTAGGTGAGCCTAGTATATTTAGGGTTTGTGCTTGTAGAATAAACATAGTTTAATTCCGCATTCTTACAAGCCAAAACCGCAAGAGTTTTTAAACGCCTATTCACCCCCCTCTAGGCGACATCTCGTCCTTTTACCCCCCCCCATCTCTCTCTCTCTCTCTAAGGTAGCGCTCAATGACGGCGCTGATCGTAGGTGCCGGCGGTGGCAACGCCCTGGCCGCCAAAGTCGGTGAGGGTGAGATTAGCACCCTCTGCTTCTCCTCTTCGCACATAGAGGTGGAGTAGATGGGACGCACTGGACTTGGCACGATGCTGGCGTGATGGCGGGAAGCAGTGGTCGAGCGGCTTCGGCTGACGCGCCGCCGCCATGGCCATCACTGTCCTCGTGCAGGCATGGCGGTCAAGGTTGTCCTTGTTCTACCAGCGTTTCCCAGTGGCTCTGACGGTTGGTAATACGAAGATCTGCTTGATGATGGCCGAATGCGTGGGGGCTTGGCATGAATAAAGGCAGTGGTCCTAGGGTTCTTCTCACGCCAATACGAATCTGCTTGATGAATGTCCTCCGGGATCTAGTTGGAGTGTTGAGTTCTGAAAGGCTCTACCAGCGTACTTTCTAGTGCGCCTTATGCCTAGAGATTGCTGGATCGGATGAGATTTGGTAACGCACACATTCATGTTTTTTCGTGATTGTTTGGTTCTGAAGGGAGTGACGTGAAGCTCTGCTATCTGTTGCCACCAGGAAACATATTTTTGGTCCATGTGGTGAAGTTAGAATCGGGAAATTTCATGGAATCCAGGATTTGAGAACTAGTAATGGTGGTTCGAGTCTTTACTGCCATGAGGAATTAGCTTAGTGTTTCAGGGTTTGTTGCAGCGGTATGTAAGGGGGGCAATAAGACAAGTGAAGTTCAAAGTCTTATCTTTCGAGGTGAAAATCCAAGGTCTGACTTTAATTGGTTTTGTCTAGCAATAACCTTGTTGAACACATTGCTTTAAGATCAGAGACTATCTTCAGGGTGAAAAGGCTAAGATTTTTTTATCGGGCGATGACGGTGCTTGTGTAATGTTTCTTTCTTGGAGGCATGGCTTTTGGAGAACATGAACTTTAGATTTTGTCTTGATGGTGTTTGTGTTGTTGCTGCAAATACCAAATCGTTGTAGTGGGGCTCTTCTTTTTTAGCCGCTTCTTTTTTGGCTATGTGCATCCGTATTGTCATTAAGGCATTGCGTCGTTGCATAAGTTAAATGTAATTGGTATCTTAGTGATATTGATATATTCTCTCTATAGAAAAAATATCCAACCAATAGAAGTTAGAGCATCGATGATAATAATTATTCTTCCTAGGCCACAAATGGTCCTTTTAAACATCAGTGACAACATGCTCACTAAAACTCAGCATCCTTCTTGGAAGACTGCAAGGATGAACCGCATCCTGCTTATTCTTGGATCCATGCCGCTGCTCACCGAGCGCTCGTTAACATCCAAATCCGCCTTTTTCGTGAACCGCCGCTTCTAGCACATCCAAGCTAACCTTCCACCAGATCGAAAGAATTTGTGTAGTTTACCATCTATTGGGATTTGGGAGAACATTCATCATGCTGATTGTTGAGCAGCACTCGGCTAGCACCTCAAGGGTGGTTGCAGCCCCTCTTCTACGCCACACCAAAGTCAGCCTCCAATGCCTCCCCTCCCTCGCCGTCGCTTGGCAATGCATGTGCGGCGTCGGTGGCGATGAAGTCTCCTCTCCCCTTCGCTTGGCGGGCAATGCAATAAGCCTTCTCTGGCCAGGACACGGTGCTTAGCAAGGGGCACTACAGCTGTGTCCTGCGACGGTGGCGCTCGAGGGCAAAGCCTTGCAACGATGACGCGGAGGAGTCCTTGTCAGCTATGTGCTCGGGGTCGTCCCACGATGACCACGGGCGGCGCGGGCTGCTGGTTCATCCACTCGTAGAAAACGGGTCTTATGTCCCGGTTGGTAAGGTCCTTAAGTTTCGGTTTTCCAACCGAGACTAAGGAATTGGGATTAAAGCCTCCCCTAGTCCCGGTTGTGCTACGAACCAGGACTAGCGGGACTCCACGTGGTTGTTCTCGGGCGCTCGAGGTGGAGGGGCTTTAGTCCCGTTGGTAACACCAACCGGGACTAAAGTTCTCCACGCGTCAAGCGCTCGGCCGTTGCCGTTTCTTTGTCGCGACAGAGAAAAGGGCCGTTTCTATGTCGCGGCAGAGGTTTAGGGTTTTATGTTTTTCATTCAACTCCGCTATTACATACATCAATCAAGGAAGCATTACACAACACCGTCATGAATATAGACATTGTCATGAATACACTAATTCATATACAATATAATTAAGTCCTCTTACGATCCCTATAGTCTAAATACAAAGTCCCGATGTTATTCTCCATTTGAAGCAATGTACATCGACACATGCAGTTTACCAATGACGGATGAAAGGATAACATTTTTAACCTCGACCGAGAAGGAAAAAATGGGAGAAAGCTTAAGTGTGGATCGGACACTTCATAGCATATTTGTTTGTTGTGAACTCAAGTGGTATCATGCTCTCAGGCATTTCATTGAACACCTCTTATGCATAAGAAGGGAAAGCAAACCAACATACACCTCGTGTCTAAGAAGGGAAAAAAACTAAGTGTAGCTCACAAGCTTGGGCATGGCATGGGGTATATATAGAGATGGACCCGTGCGGGGTCCCCACCACTCGAACCGGGACTAATGTGAGCATTTAGTCCCAGTTCGTAAAGCGACCGGGAATGTTGCTCGGAAGCTCTGTTTTCTACTAGTGCTCGGTCTGTCTAGGTCTCATCGCCTAGGTCCGGTGGGGAATTGGGGTTAGAGGACTCCGCCGACGGAGTGATGTTGCGGTGCGGCCAGTGAGCCATCAGCGTTTAAGGTTTCCAATTTGATATAGGCCTCAAGGCCCGATCTGGGCCTCATGGCTATTCGGGTCCTGCGGTCACGTGGAGCCGTCTTCTTTTCTACGGCCAATCCGTTAGGGAGTGGACTGACGACGAGGGGGCTTGCCAATCTTGCAAATAAAGATGGCGGTCATAGGGTTTCTCTCACACCATTGACGAAGACCTACTTAATGTTTGATCTCCTTGATCTGTTCGAGGTGTAGAGCTTTGGAAGGCTCCCTCGGCGAACTCCCTTGGGCGCATCATGCCTGGAGATTGCTGGATCGGATTGATGGGATTCGTAGCATAGAAAACAAAAAATTTCCTACCGCAAGAACGAATAACAAGCCAAGATCTAATCTAGTAGATGGTAGCAACGAGAAGATCATGAGACCAACCCTTGAAGATTTCCAAAGCCTACGATTAGATCTTGTTGTGATGTGTCGATCACTTGCCGCTTGCAAAGCGCGTAGAAGATCTTGACGGTGCCACTATCGGGCAGCACCTCCGTACTCTGGCCACACGCTTCTGTTGATGACGACGTCCTTTTCCCCGTTCCAGCGGGCAGCTGAAGTAGTAGATCCTCCTGAATCCCGCAGCACGACGGCTGGTGGCGGTGGTGGTGGATAACTCCGGCAGGGCTTCGCCAAAGCGCTACTAGAGTTGTATGTGCAGGTGGGGCGGCTAGGGTTTGGGAGAGAGAGGGGGATAGGGCGCCGACCATGGGAGCCCTAGGTGGTGCGGCCAAGTCTAGGGCTGCCCCCTCCCTCTCCTCCTCATTATATAGGTGGAACCCCAAGGGTTTGCCCAAAGTCTTCGAATAAGACCCCAATTCAAAAACTGCCTTTTGGAAGAAACCTAGAGGGACAGGGACTTCTTCCTGGTTTACCAAGGAGGGGAGTCCACCATGGACTCCACCTCCCACTTGGTTGGCTGGTTTGGTTTGTGGAGTCCTCCCTGGACTCCTCCTTCCATAGTGATTTATTCCGGATGATTCTAGAAACCTCTCATAAATTCACCGGATCATTTCCAAACTTGGAAAGTGACTTCATATATGAATCTTATTCCCTGACCATTCCGACCTCCTCGTGATGTCCCTGATCCTATCCGAGACTCGAACAAAACTTCAACTCCATTCCATATTCCATATCTACTTAAAACGACATCAAACCTTAAGTGTGTCACCCTACGGTTCGTGAACTATGCAGACATGGCGACTTCTCCGACCATAACCAATAGCGGGATCTGAGATCCATAATGGTCCCACATATTCAATGATAACTTAGTGATCGATTGAACCATTTACATACGATAACGATTCCCTTTGTCACGCGATATTTTACTTGTCCGAGGTTTGATCATCGGTATCTCCATACCTTGTTCAACCTCGTCTCCGACAAGTACTCTTTACTCGTAGTGGTATATCTTCTGAACCATTCATATGCTTGCAAGCTAATCGGACGTCCATCGAGAGGGCCCGGAGTATATCTATCCGTCATCGGGATGGACAATATCCCACTATTGATCCATATGCCTCAACTCATACTTTCCAAATACTTAATCCCACCTTTATAACCACCCATTTACGCAGTGGCGTTTGATGTAATCAAAGTACCCTTCCGGTATAAGTGATTTACATGATCTCATGGTCGAAGGACTAGGTAACTATGTATCAAAAGCTTATAGCAAATGAACTTAATGACGTGATCTTATGCTACGCTTATTTGGGTGTGTGTCCATTATATCATTCACTCAATGACATTACCTTGTTATTAATAACATCCAATGTTCATGATCACGAAACCATGATCATCTATTAATCAACAAGCTAGTTATACAAGAGGCTTACTAGGGACTCCTTGTTGTTTACATAACACACCACTACAAGAAAAGTTCTGATAGACAACCCCAAATCGTCCACTAAACATTTTTCACGCCTATGGGCCAACAAACGATGGGTTCGTTGTTGAACCACATGCAAAGTCCTACGACTTTTTTTCTATCTGTCGTTGGCGCTTCCGCCACACTTGAACGGTTGCAAGTGTTTCGGAGCCCGTTGACCACCGACATGCAACCGTGACGCGGCAGACGCGCATTGCGCTAACGGTGCCAGAACTCGTGGTAGATGGTAGGCCACACGAGGCTGCCACTTACGGGGCCCCATTAAGTTTGCGGCCGGGCCAGAGACTTAGTTTGACCCGTCAACTTATAGTGGGATGGTCCATAGTTACGGGTCGGGCCAACCTCTAAGCTTGACTGTCAAAATTATGGCCGCCCACTGCATGTGGGCCGGCCTCGCTGCACTCGTTCACCACAACAGCAAAGGACGCCCACAACATATGGGGCCCACTTTCATATTGGCCGCCCCATTTAACAAGTGGGGTCCACCTTAAAGCAAGTGGGTGGCCCAAGAAGTTAGTGGCCACGATTAGCATGCGTGGTCCCACTTTCTGCATCTGGGTCACCCATTTAGTACGCGTCCACAGATCAAATGGGCTCAACAAGTAGTGGGTCGGCCAAAAAACACAAAGGTCCCACTTTCCTTTAAAGGCCGCCCATTTAGTATGTGGGTCCACCATATAGCAAGGGTCACTTAATAGCAAAAAGGGGCCCACTTTCAGGACCTAAGCCACCATTTAGTATGTGGGTCCACCATATAGAAGTGGCTGGCCCAACAAGATGGGCCTACCATATGAGCGGGGCCCATCAGAACAAAGCCGGTCAAAGTGCTGGGTCCACCATAAAGCAAGTGGCCGCTCAACAAAGTTGGCGGGCTAATAATAAAAGTGGCCCACTATCGTGTTAACAGGCCCAAGCTGTGGGACGGGTTGACCCAATAAGTAGGTGGGTCCCACTTTCACGGCCTGGCCTGGGCTAGTGACTGGGTCCACGTAGCAATTGGCTAGCCAATAGTAAGTGGGTCGGCCCAAAATGAAAGTGGGTCCCACACTCACAGAGGCACCCAATCAAGTTGTAGGGCCCTGGTTGTTTGACTAGTCAACTTGCATTAAATTTCATGAGCCTAAAATCGATAATAATGATACACACAATTACATACACAAATAAAATAACTAGGAAAATTACAAGGCAATTAATGTGCCCAAATAAAAAATTACATAGAATCATTGAGGACTTCTATTAGCATCATCAATAACACGTTGACATTTGCAATCGCCTTGATTGAATCTGTGTACTCTTTGTCAACATATCAGCTACAGATCTTAAAGCAGCAATACCATGTCTTTTATAATGTACAACCTTGAGATATTTACTGTTTGATGAAAGGAATGTTCTAGGTTGACGACTATGAGAAGATGCATCAGAAGAAAGATCAGAACTTTTTGTGGGCCTCTCTTCTGATGAAGATTGTTTCATCACAACTGCATTCTGATAATAATGCAAAAAGACTTAAACGATGAACTATGCAAACATGTATTAAGCATTGTCGATATGAGATAGTCAAGTACTAAGTACAGACTTACATTATATCGTTGCATAGGCTCACTCCTAACCTTTTTTGCTCTCTATCTTCTACTAAGGACTTCTTCATTACAATGCATTCTAGTAATATTGCAAACATAGATACAATAGTGAACTATTCACGCATTTATTATGCAATGTAGATATAAGATAATAACAAGTTGCATAAATAAGACAATGTATGGAACATGTACTAAGCAATACTTACATCATATTTGCACATGGTCTACAGATCCTTTTTTAATTTTATTCTACTGATTACGCTTCATTAAAACTGCATTCGGTAATATTGCAAACATAGTTACATCAATGATCTATTCAAACATGTGTTACGCAATATAGAGATCGATAACAAGATGCAGCGAAATAAGCACAAGATAAGATAAGATGCATGTACTAAGCACATAATGGCTCACTGCAGGTCCTTCTCTTGCGTGCACTAGTCGTGGTCGACATGCCTGTCATTTTAGGTTCAGCCATCAAGTGAAATGCTAATCCTCCTACTCCATTTTCCTTAATCTGTGTTTAGATATCACATTTAAGAACAAGTCAGCTGGTTTCAAATAACAAAAAACTTGAGCTGCCAAATGAATAAGCCAATATTTACACGATATCCATTAAAACCAACTAGATGTTGCTTTGCATGAGATACGAATTTCAGACATTCAGATTTAGAGTAGGGTAATGCCAAGGTTTTCCACATAAAGTAAACTAGCATTAAGAATGACCAAATGTCGGGTTCAAATCACCTTCGCAGTTGCTCCAAGACAAGCATATCAAATAGGCAAAAACATAGTAAAGCATGAATGGCATTCCAAGTGTTAATCTCTTATAAGGAACAATGCATATAGGTTATAGATAATAACGAAGTAAACTGCCAAAATTACCAACCAAGAACTCAGATTCCAACCTTCCCTAGCGTCCCCGCTGTTAATGTTGGATGTTCTAATAAGTGGTTTGTATGATCAATCCCTAGGAAAAATATAATTGACAAGTTAGTCTATGATAATACAAAGACCAGACATGCACGTAGCAATAACTATACAAGCTGTGGGACAGGAGCATTCATGGAAAAAATAGCTATAAGCTAAAGACAAGGTATAAGAGCAAGCATATTGGAAATGCACATAGCATGATTATAAAGCAGTGTGAGAATAGCAGGCAGAAAACAGCTAGCGGCTAACGGTGAGCTAATGACGTGGTATAAGAACAACCAGATTGAAATACCCATAGCATGACTATAAAAGTAGTGCAACAATAGCATGCGCATAAAAACAAGGTTGGCAGAATGAATGGGTATAAGGCTATAAATATGTGGATGCACACAGGTGTCAGTAGAATGAACAGGATGGTACGACCGGATAATGATTTTGTACTGTACAATATTTAAACGAACTTCATGCGAAGCAACACATCAAGAAAGTTAATGGCAATCTGCAAATAACTACACAAAACATGGCTAAAGAAACACGCGATCTAACGCCAACGTACTAACCAAGGCGGCGGGTGGACGGCGGCAACTTGCTCCAGCGGCGGCGAACGCGGGAGACGATGAGACCACTCTGTTTCAGTAGAAGCGGGCGTTAGTGAAGCAGCTGCGCCGAGGTAGTCTGGTGGATCGGCTTCTGTGGAGGGGGGCCGTGATAGACCCGTTCCGTTGGAGAGGATCCGGTGCGCCAGGCGTTGATTGCTACGATGTGGATGAGGTCGGCGGTGAAGGATCCATCGGTGCAGGTCGGCGGTGAAGCAGATCCGTCGGTGGCAGGTCGGCGGTGGCGGCATCCGCTGGCGAGGGCGCTGGGGGAGCGGATCCGTGGGTGGACAGCCAACACGATCAAGGCGCGCCGTGGAGGAGTATGCCGGCGGCGAGATCTAGTACTGTAGAGCGTCAGAGCTTTGGCGTGTGAGAGTATTTTTGAGCTAATGGGGCGAATGGTTGGTGGGTGGGTGTGGGCCTGTGGGGAGGGTTCGGGATCTAGGCAAGATATTTCATTGTTACCGAATGAGCCCTCCATGGTCGGTGGGTTGTAGCTTCCGGACCGTTAAAAGGGTAAAACTGGTCAAGGGATTTTTGAATGGATGCGGCGGGATGATTTGGCGCGCGGCCGAAATTTTCTTGTCAAGCTACGAGCAGAACGACAAAAATAATGTTCTTCCCCAGGAGCTCTCATTTCTTCCTCTTCTTTTCTCTCTCGAGTCTCCCCCTCGGCTCCTCTCCCCTTCTTCCTGGCGCCCTCTCCGGAGACGAGGCCGACTCTCTCGTAGATCGTACACCCTCCGAACTAAATTAATTGATTCAACTTTCCCTGTATGTATCTAGAGTAAAAACGTGTGTGGACACATCCATATTTAGATAAGCAAAGTTGAGTGAGCTAGTTTGGATCCGAGGGAGCATGTTGTTGTAAGCTTAGATCTGTGTTTCCCATGAGCAATGGTCAATGCACTGGGGTTATTATCGGCTTCAGATCCGCCTTATGGTGAATCTGGCGACGGATTCGGCGATCAGATCAAGGATCTTGCCTGCTAAACCCGATCAGATCAAGGTTATGGCACTAACGGTGAGGCTTGCTTTGGTCAGTGCCAGATCCTGCCAATGGGGAAGTCAAGCTGCTAACGTTCACAAGCCGGGGCATACGACGACGTCATCCGTCTTGCCCGTGAACATCTTGGCCTTTCAGCGCCTTCTCCGAGCCAATATGCCGTTGCTGAGGCCCTTCTTCTCCTTCGTCCTCGTGACTACCACGACACCGTCCCAAGTGGTGCGTCCCCGGCTGACGGAGTTGCCGGAAAGGATGCGGAGCAGATCTGATGTGCGGCCGAGAAGGACTCGATTGATTTTCTATATGTTTTGGGGTCCTTTTGTAAAGTGGGTCCTATTAGTTATTGTCTAGTTATTTTGGACCTCTATGAAATTTTTTGGACTAGTTTCATTTGCACCGATAAACTTGAATTTTGACAAGCTCCACAAAAAAATTCCTTTGCACATATGGCCTATCATGTATGAACATTCTGAGATTTAAACTATATGTAATGGCCAGCACTTGAGCAAGGGGCTCGTCTAGTGCGCACTAGTTTCCATTAGCACCGATAAATTTGAATCTTGACAAGTTCTTGGAAGAAAAAATTGATTCACATATAGCCTATCATGTATGAACATTATTGGGATTCAAACTATACATAGATGGCCAACACGTGTAAGAGGGGGTCCTCTAATGTGCACTAGTTTCCATTAGCACTGATAAATTTGAATCTTTACAAGTTCTCGGAAAAAAATGCTTCACACATATGCCCTATCATGTATGAACATTATTGGGATTCATATTATATATAGATGGCCAACACTTGTGCAAGGGGGTCCTCTAATGTGCACTAGTTTCCATTAGCACGATAAATTTGAATCTTGACAAGTTCTCAGGGAAAAATTGCTTTACACATATGCCCTATCATGTATGAACATTATTGGGATTCAAACTATATATAGATGGCCAATACTTGCGCAACGGGGTCCTCTAGTGTGCACTAGTTTCCATTAGCACTGATAAGCTTGAATTTTGACAATATATTCAAGAGACTTGTTTCGCGATTGTTGGCCTATATCATGCATATATGAACATTTTTGGGATTCAAACTTTATATATGGCCAACACTTGCGAAAAGGGGGTGTCCTCTAATTAATGTGCACTAGCTAGATTCCATTAGCACCGATAAACTTGAAATTTGACAAGTTCTCAAAAAAACTTGCTTCACGATATAATATGGTATACCACATGTGTATAAACATTCTTGTGATTCAATCTATAGATGGTGGCAAACACACTTGCGCAAGGGTCGGGGTCCTCTAATGTGTGCAATAGTAGCTAGTTTCGATTAGCATCGATAAAGTTGTATTTAATTTTGAAAGTTCTAAAAAAACTTGCATATGGCCGATCATGTATGAACATTCATGGGATTCAAATTAAATGGCCAACAATTGCGCATCAAGGGGGTCATCTATAAATATGTGCACTAGTGTACATTTAGCATTGGTAAACTTGAAAAATATATATATATATATTTCGAAGAGTTCTCGAAAAAACTTGCTTCCCGATATATGGCCTATAGCAATATATATACCATGCATGCATATATTTGTATATATATTTGAACATATTAATTCTTGGGGATTTCAATATCTCTCTCTCTCGATCTATCGATGGTGGCCAGAACAACACACATATGCATGCACTTTATGCGCAAAGGCGCGGGTGCCTCTAATAATTCATGTGTGCGCATATTTGAACATATTCTGGGGATTTCAATCTCTCTCTCGATCTATATCGTTGGCCAAAAACGCACATAATATACGCATGCACTTTATGCGCAAAGGCGGTGCCTCTAATAATGTGTCGCACTCGATCGATGATCCCTAAACCTTAAACCATAAAACCCTAAAACCCTAATCCCTAATCCCTAAACACCCTAAACACTAAACCCTAAACCCTAAACACTAAACCCTAAACCCTAAACCATAAACCCTAAACCCTAAACCATAAACACTAAACCCTAAACCCTAAACCCTAAACACTAAACCCTAAACCCTAAACCCTAAACACTAAACCCTAAACCCTAAACACTAAACCCTAAACCCTAAACACTAAACCCTAAACCCTAAACCATAAACCCTAAACCCTAAACCATAAACACTAAACCCTAAACCCTAAACCCTAAACACTAAACCCTAAACCTAAACCCTAAACACTAAAACCCTAAACCCTAAACACTAACCCCTAAACCCTAAACACTATACCCTAAACCCTAATTAACCCTAACCCTAACCCTAATTAAACCCTACATATATAGGCCAACGACACTTAATTGCGCATCAAGCAAACCAACTAATTAGCGATAAATTAATTAACTTGAATTTTGACAAGTTCTCTCTCGAATGAAAACACATTTGATTAAGTTGTCTCATAATATATATATAATTAGTGTGTGCGCGCATGGCATACCTTGCATATCATTCGTGCATATATTTTAATACATATTTGAACATATTCTTGGGGATATATATATATTTCAATCTCTCTCTCTCGATCTATATATCGTTGGTGGCAAAAAAACACACTTATATACCCATGCACTTTATGCGCAAAGGCGCGGTGCCTCTAATAATGTGTGTGTGCACCTCGATCGATGATCCCTAAACCTTAAACCCTAAAACCCTAATTCCTAATTAAACCCTAAACGTACACCCTAAACACCCTAAATCCTAAATCCTAAACCCTAGACCCTAAACCCTAAACACTAAACCCTAACCCTAAACCCTAAACCCTAAACACTAAACCCTAAACCCTAAACCCTAACCCTAGACCCTAAACCCTAAACACTAAACCCTAAACCCTAACCCTAAACACTAAACCCTAAACCCTAAACACTAAACCCTAAACCCTAAACCCTAAACCCTAAACACTAAACCCTAAACCCTAAACCAACCCTAAACACTAAACCCTAAACCCTAACCCTAACCCCTAGCTAACCCTAAACCCTAAACCCTAATTAAACACTACATATATAGGCCAACGTCACTTAATTGCGCGGGTGCCTCTAATAATGTGTGTGCGCACTCGATCGATGATCCCTAAACCTTAAACGATAAAACCCTAAACCCTAAACCCTAACCCTAACCCTAACCCCTAGCTAACCCTAATCCCTAAACCCTAATTAAACCCTACATATATAGGCCAACGACACTTAATTGCGCGGCCTCTAATAATGTGTGTGCGCACTCGATCGATGATCCCTAAACCTTAAACCATAAAACCCTAAAACCCTAATCCCTAATCCCTAAACACCCTAAACACTAAACTCTAAACCCTAAACCCTAAACACTAAACCCTAAACCCTAAACCATAAACCATAAACACTAAACCCTAAACCCTAAACACTAAACCCTAAACCCTAGACCCTAAACTCTAATTCCTAAACCCTAACCCTAAACACTAAACCCTAAACCCTAAACACTAAACCCTAAACCCTAAACACTAAACACTAAACCCTAAACCCTAAACACTAAACCCTAAACCCTAAACCCTAGACCCTAAACCTTAACCCTAACCCCTAGCTAACCCTAAACCCTAAACCCTAATTAAACCCTACATATATAGGCCAACGTCACTTAATTGCGCTGCCTCTAATAATGTGTGCGCACTCGATCGATGATCCCTAAACCTTAAACTATAAAACCCTAAACCCTAACCCCTAGGTAACCCTAAACCCTAAACCCTAATTAAACCCCTACATATAGGCCAACGACACTTAATTGCGCGGTGCCTCTAATAATGTGTGCACTGATCGATGATCCCTAAACCTTAAACCATAAAACCCTAAAACCCTAATCCCTAATCCCTAAACACCCTAAACATTAAACCCTTAACCCTAAACACTAAACACTAAACCCTAAACCCTAAACACTAAACCCTAACCCTAAACCATAAACACTAAACCCTAAACCCTAAACACTATACCCTAGACCCTAGACCCTAAACTCTAATTAACCCTAACCCTAACCCTAACCCCTAGCTAGCTAACCCTAAACCCTAAACCCTAATTAAACCCTACATATATAGGACAACGACACTTAATTGCGCATCAAGCAGGCGACCAACTAATTAGCGCTGATAAATTAATTAACTTGAATTTTGACAAGTTCTCTCGAATGAAAACACATTTGATTAAGTTGCATCATAATATATACTCCCTTCATTCCTTTCTATAATGCCTATTGTTTTTTCGCATTTGTTTCAGAATATAAGAGTAAAGCTATGTTTTTTTTTCAAAGAACAACTTCCACCGATCAGGTCAAGTCCAGAAAATCTGGAAAACTATCTGGTCATGTTTTTCTAAGATCTGTTTTCAGTTTCCTATTTTGTTTGTGATATCGCTAGTGGGTTTTGTGTCAAAAAACGGCTTGCGCTAATTTCCGTGGCAAAAAACAATAGGCACTATAGAAAGGAACCGAGGGAGTATATAATTAGTGTGCATGCGAGCATGACATACCTTGCACATATCATTCGTGCATATATTTCAATATATATTTGAACATATTCTTGGGGATATATATATATATATATATATCAATCTCTCTCTCGATCTATATATCGTTGGTGGCCAAAAAACACACTATATACGCATGCACTTTATGCGCAAAGGCGCGGTGCCTCTAATAATGTGTGTGTGCACTCGATCGATGATCCCTAAACCTTAAACCCTAAAACCCTAATCCCTAATTAAACCCGAAACGTACACCCTAAACACCCTAAACACTAAACCCTAAACCCTAAACCCTAAACCCCAAACCCTAAACCCTAAACCCTAAACACTAAACCCTAAACCCTAAACCCTAAACCCTAACCCTAACCCCTAGCTAACCCTAAACCCTAATTAAACCCTACATATATAGGCCAACGACACTTAATTGCGCGGGTGCCTCTAATAATGTGTGTGCGCACTCGATCGATGATCCCTAAACCTTAAACCATAAAACCGTAAAACCCTAATCTCCTAATCCCTAATCCCTAAACACCCTAAACACTAAACCCTAAACCCTAAACACTAAACCCTAAACCATGAACCCTAAACCCTAAACACTAAACCCTAAACCATAAACACTAAACCCTAAACCCTAGACCCTAACCCTGATTAACCCTAACCCTAACCCCTAGGTAGCTAACCCTAAACCCTAATTAATCCCTACATATATAGGCCAACGACACTTAATTGCGCATCAAGCAGACCAACTAATTAGCGCTGATAAATTAATTAACTTGAATTTTGACAAGTTCTCTTGAATGAAAACACATTTGATTAAGTTGCCTCATAATATATATAATTAGTGTGCATGCGCGCATGGCATACCTTGCATATCATTCGTGCATATATTTCAATATATATTTGAACATATTCTTGGGGATATATATATATATATCAATCTCTCTCTCGATCTATATATCTTTGGTGGCCAAAAAACACACTTATATACGCATGCACTTTATGAGCAAAGGCGCGGGTGCCTCTAATAATGTGTGTGTGCACTCAATCGATGATCCCTAAACCCTAATCCCTAATCCCTAATTAAACCCTAAACGTACACCCTAAACACCCTAAACACTAAACCCTGAACCCTAGACTCTAAACCCTAAACACTAAACCCTAAACCCTAAACCCTAAACCCTAAACACTAAACCCTAAACACTAAACCCTAAACCCTAACCCTAACCCTAACCCCTAGCTAACCCTAAACCCTAATTAAACCCTACATATATAGGCCAACGACACTTAATTGTGTGGGTGCCTCTAATAATGTGTGTGCGCACTCGATCGATGATCCCTATACCTTAAACCCTATAACCCTAATCCCTAATCCCTAATCCATAAACACCCTAAACACCCTAAACACTAAACCCTAAACACTAAACCCAAAACCCTAAACACTAAACCCTAAACCCTAAACACTAAACCCTAAACCCTAAACCCTAAACACTAAACCCTAAACCCTAAACCCTAGACCCTAAACGCTAATTAACCCTAACCCTAACCCCTAGGTGTAGCTAACCCTAAACCCTAAACCCTAATTAAACCCTACATATATATATAGGCCAACGACACTTAATTGCGCATCAAGCAGGCGACCAACTAATTAGCGCTGATAAATTAATTAACTTGAATTTTGACAAGTTCTCGAATGAAAAACACGTACATTTGATTAAGTTGCCTCACAATATATATATATAATTAGTGTGCATGCATGGCCTACCATGCATTCATGCATATATATATTTTAATATATATTTGAACATATTCTTGGGGATTTCAATCTCTCTCTCTCGATCTATATATCGTTTGTGGCCAAAAAAACGCACACATACGCATGCACTTTATGCGCAAAAGGCGCGGGTGACTCTAATATATAATGTGTGTGCGCACTCGATCGATGATCCCTGAACCTTAAACCCTAAAACCCTAATCCCTAAACCCTAAACACCCTAAACACCCTAGACCCTAAATCCTAACCCTAACCCATACTTAAAACACATAACCCCTAGACCCTAAACACTAAACCCTAAACCCTAAACCATAAACCCTAGCTAACCCTAATCCCTAACAACCCTAACCCTAGTGACCCTAGACCCTAGACCCTAAACCCTAATCCCTAAACCCGAACCCTAATCCCTAAACCCTAAACCCTATAAACCCTAAACCCTAGCTCTAGCTATATATATATATAGGCCCCAAACGACACTTAATTGCACATCACGCAGGCCAGGGGGCCTCGCGGTCCTCTAAATTAAGTGTGACATTAACCCTAACTAAACCATATATATATATATAACTAACCCGTCCTAGCTAATCAAACCTGGCTACTTAATTAAAACACATAAACCCAAACTATACTACTTATAACCCGATCTAATAAAAACCTGCTCTGTATATATATAGCTAGCTAGCAAACCCTAGATTAACCCCAATTAATATATATGGCCTATATTGATCATGTATGATCGAACATCCCTGAGATTCATTAATTAATTAATTATATAATTAGCGCTGATAAATTAATTAACTTGAATATATTGACAAGTTCTCGAATGAAAACACACACTTTGATTAAGTTGCCTCACAATATATATATATATATATATAATTAGTGTGCATGCATGTCCTACCATGGATGCATATTTATATATATATATTTGAACATTCTTGGCGATTTCAATAATCTCTCATCTCTATCTCTCTCTTTATCGATTGGTGGCCAGCGCAACGACACACATTTTGCTTGCACTTTACGCTCAAAGGCGGGTGCCTCTAATAGTGCATGTCTGTGCACACTCGATCGATCTAGCTAGAGTTTTGATTAATTGTGTAGCACACTAATAAAAAAGTTGTAATTTAATTCACAACAAG
Source organism: Lolium multiflorum (assembly GCA_030979885.1). Lineage (NCBI taxonomy): Eukaryota > Viridiplantae > Streptophyta > Magnoliopsida > Poales > Poaceae > Lolium > Lolium multiflorum. Next base: position 150,853,472 of record CM061750.1, on the reverse strand, counting down.
TTATAATTAACCCTAACACATAAACCCTCTAAATAAACCATAAAACCCTATATAGCTAGCTATAGGCCAATGACGACCCTTAATTGCGCATCAAGCAGGCCAGGGGTCCTCGTGGTCCTCTAATTAAATATATGTGCCATTAACCCTAAACCCTAAACCGTATATAGAAAACTAACCTTAGCTAATCAAACCCTCGTTAAAACACATAACCCCAAGCTAATTAATAACCCGATCTAATAAAACCTTGCTATATATATAGCTAGTAAACCCTAGATTAACCCCAATTAATATATGGCCTATATCGATCATATATATAGACATTATTGGGATTCATTAATTATATAATAAGTACTGATAATTCAATTAATTAACTTGAATTTTGACAAGGTCTGAAATGAAAACACACTTTAATTAATTTGCCTCACAATATATATATATATATATATATATATATAATTAATATGCATGCATGGCCTAACCATGCATGCTTATATATGTGTTTAATTTGGGGATTTCAATCGCTCTCTCGCCGCTCTCTCGTTGGTGGCCAACAACACACACATGCACTTTGTGCGCAAAGGCATGTGCCTCTAATAATGTGTGCGCAGTCGATCGATCTAGTTTTGATTAATCATAGCACACAAGTAAAGAAGTTGTATTTGAATCCACACAACCCTAATCTAAAACACATAGCCCCTAACATGGCCTAATTAACTGACCCCTTCTCTCTAGCTAATTAGTGGAAATTGCACAAAATCAAAAGGGGTCCCTCACTAATTATACATATATATCTAGATTGTGATAAACTTTTGCCCCATATTTGGTGGATGGGTGCATCTTGGCATGTAAAACAATTAATGTTTGCAAATGGCGTTGTCAAAATTTATGTACAAATGATTTATTTCCATCCAAAGTGCATAAAATGGGAGTTTTAATGAAGAAAGTACAAATAAAACAGCTCAACATGCCTCCACACCCCGATTTTCACACGAAGTAGAGCATATTTAAAGGAAAATTCCAGAGTTTTACTATTTTTCAAGCAACTTTGCTAATTTTTCCCCACTCACATGACTTTATGTCGATTTAACGAAAATAGGGCAAATTTAAACTACATGGGTGGGATAGTTTGAATTGTGCGCGCGGCAAAGGGAACCGCCTATTCCTCAACCTTGTGCACGGAAAATTACACATGCAACTCCATTAAACACCACCTACCGACCTTAATTATTACCAGCGGCCCGGCCGCATGACCCCCCACCCACCCCTACACAACTTATCCTCGTCCGTGTGAAGAGATTCCCCTCCCCGTCCCGTCCGTGCGAAGAAGAAGCTTCCCCTCCCCGTCGTTCTTCTCGAGACGCAGTGGCGGTTAAGTTGATCCACGGTAGGGCTGCTATCTCTAGCTCAATCATGCATCGGGCAAGACGGCCTAACGATTTATATTTTCTTGATGCTGCTAAAAAAATTGTCAGTATGCTTGAACAAATTGGCCCTTTATAGTTTTCCGCTCGATTTGTCCTCGATCAATTTGTTCATTTGCGTGGGCATATAGAGTCATTTCTGCACTCGATTCGTTAATTTGTTGAAATGCCATGGCAGAGTTTTGTACACGATCTGTTTGCTAAAATGTCGATGGGCATTTTTTGTTTTGTACTCGACATGATTGCTGAAATGCATAATCATGTAGTATAGTTTTGTACTCGATGGATATACATTTCCTACTTCGCCTTAAATTAATCACCAACCATTGTATCTCATAATTAAACAGATGGACAGAACTTGGATACTACATGGACACTTATGTTCTTCATATATAAATGGTGTTCAACCCTTTATGGGGTTTATTAGAGATCATGAAGGTCACAACCTGGACGTGTCGCGCTGCACATGTATGAATGGTGAGAAGAGGCCTCACCATGTAGTGGAAGATCATTTACACATTTTTTGGGATGGACCGCATATGTTAGGTGGGTTTATCATGGTGAACCATATAATGATCCTTCAGCGGGAGAAGCAGATCTTGCTCACACTGTATGTGTGCTGGCATATGTAGTTAATTATTTATATTGATGATGCAGTTGTTTCGATCAATAGTTTTAATTGATGTGCAAGGTTCTGTACTCAAATTTAACTTGTTGCAGATGGATGGACGGGAAGGAGAGAAAAAGCGCTTGCTTCAGGAAACGGGTTTCAGCTCTGGGACATGTGCTGTGCCAGATGAGAAGGTAAATATATGTAAAACGGCATTTGTTCGGTTGCATCCCTTAGATGTTTGTCTAATCGGTTGATGTACTAATTGCGAAGCATAGAGTTGAAGAGGTCTCTAGCTTGATGGGAGATTTGAAGATGAATCTCGCTTTGATGCACCCGTGGATGGTACTGATGACGAGCCTTTCATAGACGAAGGTCCGCACCTGAGATTATCTAGCCTATAGAAGGAGGCCGTGGACCGAGTACACAGCTTTGCGTTGAAGTGGATGCACGCTCAGAGATCATCGGGCGTCCGGTAGTCTCCACCACCCACCGATGCACCCGTGGATGGTACGATGACGAGCCTTTCATAGACGAAGGTCCCTGGATGGTACGATGAAACATTTACCTTTCGAGAGGATGACATGCGGGACCCATGAGGAGCAGCATCCTCAACTATTCCAAGGCGGCAGGGGATCAAAATAAAAAAAGGAAATAGCGTAAATTAATTAGGGTCAAAAATAAATCTATCAAAGGAAACCTTTATTGTTCATAGGATGACATGTGGGACCGACCTGCCAGCAGCGTCATCGTTTGGGGGGGGATCAAAAGAAAAAGGCAAATAGCAAAAATTAGGGGTAAAAATAAATCCAACAAAGGAAACTTTTATTGTTCATAGAGGATGACATGCGGGACCCATGAGCCAGCAGTTTCCTCAACGTTTCAAAGTCGGCATGAGATCGAAAGAAAAAGGCAAGTGACCAAATATCGAGCCAAAAATAATCCAAGAAAAGAAATTTTATTGTACATAGAGGATAACATGGGTCCCATTTTGTAGCGTGTCTCAACGTTTCCAAGGGCACAGACCAAAAGAAAAATGAAGTAGCCGAAATCAGGGTGAAAAAATCCAAGAAAAGAAAGATTTCAATTGGGCCTGCATCTGACATCCGGGCCTTCGAACTATGCCGCCGGGCCTTTTGACTTGTACAATTTCAAACCACTCCAAAACAGAAAGTTCGGATTTTTCTAAAAACGGAAAGTCCTATGCTTCGCAAAAACAAAAAACAAGGAGATTCAACATATAAGTTTGTTTATGTAAAAATAAAGATTTAATTTATCCGTTTGCAATAGCTCAGAGCGAAATACACTGTTTATTGTCCGCAAAATAATCAAGATATCACATGTTTCTTGTACGGGAGGTCGACATCGGGGACCCATGAGCCACGTCGTCAACGTTTTAAAGGCAGGGGTGGAAAGAAAAAATAAACCAAAAATCGTTGGTAAAAATCCAAAAAGAAACATTTTCATTCTCGAGAGGATGACATGCGGGACCATGAGGACAGCATCCTTAGCGTTTATTATTCATAAAGGCTGACAGGTGGGACCCGTGAGCCACCGTCCTCAACGTTTTAAAGGCGGCAGAGATCGAAAGAAAAAATAAGCAAAAATCGTTTGGTAAACAAAATCCAAGAAAAGAAACATTTACCATTCTCGAGAGGATGACATGCGGGACCCTTGAGGCCAACATCCTCAACGATTCCAAGGCGACAGGGGATCAAAAGAAAAAAAGGAAATATCCAGAAATTAATTAGAGGTTCAAAATAAATCCATCAAAGAAAACTTTTATTGTTCATAGAGGATGACATGTGGGACCGACCTGCCAACAGGTCCTCATCGTTTCAAAGGGCAGGAGATCAAAAGAAAAAGGCAAATAGCCAGAAATTAGGGGTCAAAAATAACTCCAAGAAAGAAAACTTTTATTGTTCGAGAGGATGACATGCGGGACCCATGAGCCGAAAGCTTACTCAACGTTTCAAAGGCGGCATGAGATCGAAGAAAAAGGCAAGTGACAAAATATCGAGCCAAAGATAATCCAAGAAAAGAAACTTTATTATACATAGAAGATGACATGCAGGTCCCATTTAGCAGCAGCGGTCTCAACGTTTCAAATGCGTCTTGAGATCAAAAGAAAAAGAAAGTTGATTGTACATAGAGGATGACATGCGGGTCCCATGAGTCGCAGCTTACTCAACGTTTCAAGGCAGGGATCAAAAGAAAAAGGAAATAGCCAAAAATCGAGGGTGAAAAAAATCCAAGAAAATAAACTTTTATAGCACATAGAGGATGACATGGTCCCATGAGCCAGCAGGTTCCTCAATGTTTCAAACGTGGCATGAGATCGAAAGAAAAAGGCAAGTGACCAAATCGGGATCCAAAAATAATTGAAGAAAAGAAACTTGATTGTACATAGGGGATGACATGCGGGTCCCATTTAGCAGCAGCGGTATCACCGTTTGAGAGGCTGCAGCGATTGAAAGAAAAAGGCAAGTGACCAAATATGAGGTGCCAAAAAATCCAAGAAAAGAAAGTTTTATAGTACATAGAGGATGACATGCGGGTCCCATTTAGCAAAAGCGGTATCACCGTTTGAGAGGCGGCAGGGGATCGAAAAAAAGGCAAGTGACCAAATATGAGGTGCCAAAAAACTCCAAGAAAAGAAAGTTGATTGCTCATAGAGGATGACATGCGGGTCCCATTTAGCAAAGCAGCGGTCTCAACGTTTCCAAGGCGGCACGGGATCAAAAGAAAAAGGAAGTAGCCAGAAATCAGGGGGTCAAAAAAATGCAAGAAAAGAAAGAATTTTGGTTCATAGAGGATGACATGCGAGACCCATGATCCTGCATCGTAAACGGCTCGATCGGAGAGCGTTGAACGAGATGGCGCGATTGAGAAAAAAAATGCTAGAGAGGCTGCCATCGGGCCCTACATCCCGGGCGGTGCGGATTTGCGTTGACTCCGCCAGCGAACCCGAGAATTCGAGATGCACCACGTCCCGGCCACCATAGGAGACGTTTTGGACGTCGTGCTAGGTGGCCTCAAAAACGAGAAAAAGTTTTGACATGCACCACGAGACCAAAAATCGTCGGCCATGGTGCACCAGCAACCACGGCGACTTCAACTTCGTCGGCCATGGCAACTTTTCTTGTAGTGCACACGCATCAATGTTTCGGTTAATACAATTTTAGCATGGTATGCAAACATTATCGTAAACACAAAGATATATTATAATAACCATTTTATTATTGCCTCTTGGGCATATCTCCAACACGGATGGGATTCATCGTGCGCACCCATGTATTTTCCCACCGCTTGGCTTCGGGAGGGAGCGGCGTGAAGCTCTGCTATTTGTTGCCATCATAGGACATGTCCTTTTTGTTCCATGGTGAAGTCAGACATGGAGAGTGTCATGGAAGTTAAAGTCGGTGGACTAGTTATGGTGGTTCAAGTCTTTGAGGTGATGTGGATTTTGCTTGGTGTTTAATGATTCTTTTTGCAAGTGGGGAAGAGGCTAGGTGTAATTGGTATCTTCACGATATTAATATACTCCTTTTTTATCATATATTCTATTTTACCGAAAAAGCACCTCAAGGGTCAAACCGCCGGACAGAATTAGATCCAGTCACCCACTAAGGCTGGTGCCAACGCGGGCTGGAGGCGGGGCGGTACCGCCCGCGCCGGGGCGAGAGGGAGGTGAGAGGCAGGCAAGACGGCAGCGCGGGGCGGTGGATCCACCGCCCGGCGGTAGCGCCCGCTACCGCCCGGCTGCCGCCCGCGCTGGGGGCGAGAGGGGGGCGAGAGGCGGGGCGGCGCGCTGGCGGGTCGGGGCGAGAGGGCGGGCGAGAGAGAGGGGTAACGGCTAGCTGAGGTGGCGCGATCTGATTCGTCCACATCAGCTAGCCGTTGGGGTAGCCGTTGCTGGCTCAAAAAATTCGAAAAAAAGCCAAAAACCCCAAAATTTCATCCCCAACCCCTATAAATACCCCCCGTATGGTTTCACTCATTCCACACCTCACTTCATCTCCTCCACTCTCCATTTCCACTCCTCTCAACGCCATGTCTTCGTCTAGCAGCAGTTCGAGCGACGGAATGGAGGGTGATATGATCGGTGCATTCCAGGCGGAGTATGAGGAGGCGATGCTCAACCTCGAGGCGGAGCCAAGACGGCCACGATGCCGCCGAGAGTTCATCAGGCGTGATCGTCTGGGTGCCCACGATCGGCTCTACGAGGACTACTTCGCCGACGACTGTAATTATCCTCCGAGCTTCTTTCGGCGAAGGTATCGGATGAGGTGATCCCTTTTTCTACGCATTGTGGATAGATTGGGTGAATACTCTCCGTATTTCACCCAAAGAGTTGATGCTCTCAACCGTGCTGGTTTTCTCCCCTACAAAAGTGTACTGCGGCTTTGCGTTTGTTAGCTTATGGAGCCGCTGCAGATACGATAGATGAGTGGCTTAAGTTAGCTAGACAAACTTCATCAGATTGTCTAGATAGATTCTGTGAAGGCATCATTGACTGTTACGGGGAACGTTTTGCCGTCGACCAAATGTCGAGGATACTCAGCGTCTGTTAGCGAAAGCCGAGGAGCGTGGCTTTCCGGCATGTTAGGGAGCATCGATTGCATGCATTGGCAGTGGAGGAACCCCAGTGGCGCATGCCGGTCAATTCACAAGGGGAGACATCAAACACCCTACCATAATATTAGAAGCCGTTGCGTCGTATGATCGTTGGATCTGGCATGCCTTTTTGGAGTGGCCGGGTCCAACAACGACATCAATGTACTCAACCAGTCGCCGTTGTTCACTGATGTGCTTAGGGGAGAAGCACCCATAGTGAACTTCATGGTGAATGGACACGAGTACAACTATGGTTACTACCTTGCCGACGGCATCTACCCCTCCTGGCCGGTGTTCATGAAAGGTGTTACTCTGCCACAAAGTGAAAAGCATCGATTGTTCACTGCTGCTCAATCAGCTCGGCGCAAAGATGTCGAGTGTGCCTTTGGAGTGTTGAAGGCTAGGTTCAACATTCTAGCAGTTCCAGGACGCTCCTACTCGAGGCGTACTCTTGGGTTGATCATGCGTGCATGTGTCATCTGCACAACATGATCATCGACGATGAGCGTGATACAAATTTGGAGAACATCTATGAGACCGTTGATTCCAATGTCGGCCCTGCGATACACAACAATGCACCACCAAGCCTAGCAGCCAGGATTCAGATGGACAACGAAATGAGGGACTCACCGATGTATACACAGCTCCAGCATGATTTGATTGAGCATGTGTGGGCTAATGCCTAGATTATGTAATTTTTTCAAATTTTTATGTAATTTTTTTTATAATGTAATCGGTAACAATTTTAGTTGAATAAAATAATTTTCTTGCATTATTTTGAATGTTGTAATCTGAAAAAAAAATGCTTATGTCGATAAGAGAAAAAAACTGATGTGGAGGAGAGAGAAGTGAGAGCTGACACTATAGCCCGTGCACTGGCACCGTGGAGTGAGAGTGAGGTGAGAGTGAGGGAAAAAAGCTGACATGACGGGTGAGAGTGGGGTGATGCATTGGCACCAGCCTAAGGGCATGTACATTAGTTTAGACAATCTCTGTCTGCAGCAAGGTTCCACGTTACATGCAGACGGGAGTAAAAACACCATATACAATAGCCTGTCTTTTCGATAGTGCCGCATGATTAGCAAAATATAACTGTCACTTAAATCTTTTCCAACTCTGGCTGCCACCACACCCGCTCCACCGCTCATCCAGGATGTGAAGAGCGGCATCATGATGCTCATCCCGATGACGAAGGAGTGTCACTGGAGGTGAAATTATGTCATAGCTGCAGCCTTTGCCTGAGGCGCCGTACGCCGCCTGTAGCCAGCAAGTGATTTTCCACCGGTGAGGAGATCAAATCGACCCCCGAATTCCTAAACTGCTCGCACTCTGCACTCTCTCGCAGCAAAATTTCCAAATCCAGATCCATCCCGACGGCCGTCGACCCGGGCTGCTCCGCCGCCTCAACCACACCGCCGACCATGACCATCCCCGCCGGAGAGTGCTCGACCCTGCCTCCCTCACCTCCACCAGCACCGTGCCCGAGGTCCTCCTCCGCAAGCTCGGCAATCTCCTCCGGCTCCGGCGCGACCACCACTCCGTGCGGTCTTCTTGCTGCCATTTTCTAGACTGGATCCATGGAGATCGAAGAAGAAAAAACTAGTACTACGGTCGATTTCAGGCTGCAAAACGACAAATACGCTGCCGATTGACTACAAACACCTCATCCTTTCCCGTCTCCAGCGGCATCCTTCCCCGCCTACATCTCCCCTACTGCTCAAGCTGCCGGCAAAAGCCACCTGCTGATGGTGGGCTGCCACTCGCCTTGCCATGTCTTGCTCTAGGCTCGTTGTCACGGTTCTTTTTATGTTGCCTTAACAATTTTAAGCTGATGAACATCTATGAATACAAGTACTAGTATATTTTTGTTAAGATCGTAAATATAGCATCACCAAACATTTTGGACCTTATTTTACACCATAGGCCAAACCGCTGATGAGCCAGTCAAACAGTCTGGCTGCTTTGTCTTCTGAAGGATAACCTTGCGTTTTTTCATTTGAACTTTCATTCTTGGGAAAATCTAACTAGAAGCGCCGCACCGATAAGGGTTCCGTGCGGCGGGAGTCGTGATTAGCAAAAGCACATCGCGCCCCTTAGGGACGAAGCACATTTACATTTATCTCCTCGCGGCCTTATCCTTCCGCCACGTTGCTCGCTTCCGTTTCTACACAACGCCTCTCAACCACTCATTCTCTCTTATCTTTCTGGACCATCAGCGCCGCGCGGAGAGGCCGAAGAGGCGTCAGAGAGGAGGAAGCTGCCGCCGGTGAGGATGCAGCGGGATGCCACCGGCGAGTGCTGGGATGAAGCGCTCATCGGTAGGGAGGAGATGTCATTGAAGAGCACGCAGCGCGGAGGCCAGCGCCGGCGTCGAACTGCCGAGAAGACGTCGAGCTGGGCTCCAGCAGAGTGGCGGGCTTCCGTGGCGGCGCCGGACATGGTCGCGCGCCGACGCCGGAAAGGCTCCCGCGGCGGAGGGCAGGGGGCTTCCGCGACGGCGCCGGAAAGGCTCGGGGCCCGCGACGGCGCCGGACAGGGTCGTGCCGTCGAGGGAGACCGCCGCCGCCGCGAACGCGCCGGAGGAGGCCGCCGCCGTCGGGCTGCCCGTCGGGGGAGGCCGCCGCCATTGAGCTGCCCGTCGAGGGAGGTCGCGTACGCCGAGAAAACGCTGGGGAGGCCGCCGCCGTCGAGGAGGCCGCCGTCGTTGGGCACGCGCCGGTTGAGGTCTCCGCCGCTGGGCAGTCCTCGATGTAGGCCGCCGCTGGGCACGATGGTGGCATGCACGCGATGAGGAGTCCACGGCCGACCTGTTGCTTAGCTAAGTTTCCTATCTCCATGACGATGGTGTGGAGGGTTTCTGCAATTAGGATAGCTGAATCCAGCATCCACGACTGGTAGTAGGCAAAATTTAATCTGGCAATTGTCAGTATTAATCTAGCAGCTAGGTAAAATTAATCTGGCAATCAGTCGTGCTATAATGCTATTCTGGCAGCTAGATAAAATTAACCTGGCAATCATTGGGGCTAATCTGGCAGCTAGGTAAAATTAACCTGCTAATCGGTTAGTACTAAACCAGTTAGCTAGTTAAATCTAACCTCGCAGGCAGTCAGTACTAATATGACAGCTAAGTAAAACTAGCATGGCAGTCAGTCAGTACTAAATTACTAATATGGCAGCTAAGTAAAACTAATATGGCAGTCGAAATGTAAATTTAATCTGGCAATCATGTATATGTGAGATGATAAGTGTATCTTATACCGCAAGTTGTTCTAGTGATTTCGAGTAGTACTAGTGTGATTCCTTGATTAGTTGATCTAGGGAAAGTCACTTGATTTAGTTTGGGAATTGAATCGGGTGGTCTGTGCAACCTGCTCTAGCATGCAGCCTTTTGTCATATTTGTCGGGCCATGCGGGAGGACAATCATCAAATTTTCACTTTACATCGTCTCATGTGGGGTTACGTCGTGTCACAGATGGTGGGCAAGTGCCGCAGGGTGGAGAAAGCGGAACTTTTTTGGAAGTACTATTGCCGCCGCACGGATTGAAGTTTGTGCGGCGCCGCCGGGTAGCACAGCCATTTTTTGGTGATGACCAACCAATATCTAAAAGAACATATACTGTAGGTGTGGGACAATATTTTTTCTATAATGAGCGCTTTATTACTTTGACAAGCAATTACACCCAATCTTCGCATAGCTAGAATGCACACAGCTATTCGAAAGTTTCAAGAGTCTGAAGTGAAAAAAAGAAAGGTGAATTACATATCAAACATGAGCAATTGTAAAACGCCTGGATGAAGGTGGTGGACCAATTCTTAGATTATGCTGCCACCCATGTAGGGAAAAAATATCACTCGTTGTATCCTCCAACCGTGTAGAGACCCCCGTAAAGAGGTCGCGGTTGTCCGCCCTTTGCAGCGCAGACCACGTACGGAGTGTAGCGGTACATCTGTAGATAACCTGCAAGAGAGAATAATTCTTATCACTAAAAACTTTGTCATTTCTGCGTAGCCATAGCGACCATAAAACGGCAAGCGCTCCCACCCTAATAAGTGCTCCAAAGCTGTGATTGATACCATGAAGCCAATTACCAAAGATATTGGCTACACTAGTCGGAGGGATACAAATCAGAAGCTACTTGGATGCATGACCATATAGATCTGGCAAAGCGACACTGGAAGAATAAGTGTTTAATCGTCTCATTGTAATGACAGAAAACACTGCCTACTCCCAAGCTAATTGTGGTTTACAAGATTATCTTCGGTTAGGATTACCCCTCGACGCAAATAACACCAAAAATCTCATCTTCCAAATCTTCTTGTTCTTATCAACTAGTATATCCGCTTGGATGATTGCATTATATACATTGAACTTACAGTGAACTTTTCATTGGATTGTAAGTTCCAACGAAATTCATTCTGTCCTTCAGAGTAAGGTATTCCACGTATGAAGTCTCGGGCCAATTAAATTTCGTCTAAACGTCACTAATGAAGGTGAGGTTGCCATTACTAAAGCAATGATATCACATTTGCGATGACTAATGCTATACAGCGCTGGATATTATTCAGAGAGAGGTTTATTCCCTAACCATGAATCCTCCCAGAACCGTATCTGCAATCCATCCTTAATATTGAAAGTACCATACCTGAAGAAATATTTCTTCATTGCCATTAAGCTAGCCCAGAAATGTGAGTCTCTCAATTTCCAATGGATTTGGGATAACGCTTTCTCGACAATGTACTTTCTTTTAACTAGGGTCTGCCATACGCCATCTTCGATTAGAAGCTTGTAAAGTCATTTACCTAATAAGGCCGAGTTTTGACCTCATAGCCATGAACCCCTAGCCCACCCACATCTTATACAACAGACCACTTAACGAGTCGATACTTCTTTTTTCTCTATCCCCTTGCCAAAAAAATCTTGATCTATAATAGTCGAGCTTGTCTAATACACCTCTTGGGAAAATGAAGAAAGATATTATATACAACACCATGTTGGTGAGAAGTGAATTAATGAGTACCAGTTTTCTCCAAAGGATAGCACTTTATCTTTCCAACTACTAAGAGCATCTCCAGCCGCGTCCCCCAAAGCGGCCCCCATAGGGATTTGGGGCGCGCCGGACAAAATTTCGTTGCCAGCCGCGCGCCCCAAAGCCTCCTTCTATCTGGCGCGGTCCAATACGGTGTCCGGCGTCCCGAGCCCGTTCCCGCTCCACAAGGGACGCTTCAGGCACGCCGGAACAACGAAATGCGAGGCGAGGAGACGCGGGCCCAACACGTTAGCGGCACATTCAAGTTTAACCTAACTGTCGCCTACCTCGCGACGGAAGTTATTGGCGTGCAGCGGTGATGTAGTTTCCACAGAGGCGCATCGAAGCGTCTCGTCGCGCCTAGCTCTTTGTGCCGGTGTTAATGAGTGCCACCGGTCCCCCGCCTCCCTCCGGCCTGTAAAAAGTGGCGGTCTCGCATCATCCCTCACACACAAACACTTGCGCCTCTCTCCCCAACCTAGCCGCCACCATCTCAAGAGTCGACGCCATAGCTGGTAGAGGCAGAGGCCGAGGCCGAGGTCGCGGCCGTGGTCGTGGTAGTGGCCGCGGAAGAGCTGCACGGTTGTCGTCGCCTGCGACGTCGTTATCTTCATCGTCAGACCTGTAGGAAGAGCACCAAGTGTTGTTCGAATTCGTCGTCGTCCTCAAGGGCGACCCACTCGGCATCTCGAGGCTGCCGGACAAGTTCGCTGAGTTCATCGCCGGCAACAAGCCGGCCGCGCTGCATTTGCGGGAGGCTAGCTGCGACTGCTACCGGTGGGCGGTGGACGTGCTCTTCGACGGGCGCGGCAAGATGTACCTCCACGCCGGCTGGGAGAAGTTTGCGCGCTACCAGGACCTCGAAGCCAGCTCCGTGCTCATATTCTCCTACCTAGGCAACACGGATATGAGCGTCAAGGTGTTTGACGACACGCGCTGCCGCCGGCACTACCACGACGACGACGATGAGGAGGACGATTGAACACGCCGAGTGTTCTTTCTTCGTAGCGAAAATAGGCACGAAGATTTTTGGATCTTCTTCCTCGAAAGGACCAACAAAGCTATAATCATCAGTTGGATTTTTCAGTTTGGGTAACTCAGAATGCCCGTGAGTGTTCTTTCTTGGCAACGAACATGCGAAATCTGCGATGCCAATACTAGTTAGGTTTTCACATTTTTCAATGTTTTAACTATGTATTAGTTTATGAAAAACATGTTCCAAACTATGTCTTAATTTGTGTAAAGCATGTTCCCAATTATGTATTAGTTCGTGAAATGTTCCTTCTCTCTATTGAAATAAAAATGCAAAAAATAAAAATAAAAATTAATGTTAAACAAATTTGGGGGCGGCATTTGGGGAAAAACGGCCGAGGAGCGATGTCTCCCAAACACAGCACGAATAAAACACGTCACCTAGACGATCTATCTGACGCTATTTGGAGAAGCCTCCAGAGATACGGCCGGAGATGCTCTAAGTCTCTTCTGAATTAGTAACACTAGATTTTAAAGTGCGCCTTGGCGCACGATCCCGTGGGACTCGTCTATGGATGGGAAAGCGATTATACTTTTGTTAGGTCTTACAAAACGTAGTGACTCGTAAGAAATTATAAATGCAGTAACAAACATTTATATACAACCAAACATTTATATACAACCAGGGAAGCTAGAGAGAAGATATTATAGCAACTATTGGTGGAGGAAAAACGCTTGACGCGATGATTCTCATTTTCAGCCCAAGATCATAGATTGAAAGGCAAACCATCTCTGTAACATATACATGAATTCATCATCCAACACACTTCCCTGATATTTGGTCAGGTTCTTGACTATAGTACGCGAGGGATCAATCATCCTTTCTAAAGCCAGATTCTAAAGAGTAGAACCTTGATGGGTACACTGAACCGAAGAACATGATCAATGATTACTATCGTGACATGACGCCGAAGGTGGTGGCAGCACCAGTTGTCACTGTTGTGGAAGTCACCTATGTAATGAGTAGATAAAATAGCACTTGGTTGGTCGCTCGGCTGCATTGCCAGCCAACCCAGGTGTTTGTTGGTCATCCAAAGCATGTATATGATAAATTGTTGTTGGCCTAATTAAGATAATTTAAATGAAACTACAATTTAGATAGACATCCAGCACCTAGATTATCATACCTAAGTTCAAGAATCCTAGAAAACATGGCAATGTTAATGGATGCAGTTCAATGAAATGTAAAAGAACTAAGGCATTAATTTGGATGCAGTTCAATGAAATGTAAAAGAACTAAGGCATTAATTTGAATAGCCTCCAAGAAGAGATGCTCGAAATAATGAAGACAATGGAATTTACTGAACAAAACTTATTCTTGGGATATGTTGGAAGGTGATCAAACAACATCTATAGTAGAGATATTCAGAAAATAAAACCACATGGTTTTTGAAAAGTTAACCACTAAGGTTGAGCACCCAGTTAGTCAGCTATTGTCTCAAATAGTGATGTTGCCATGACAAAAAAAAAGTAGCAAAGCATTGAGTTCTAGTGCAATCAACAGTGTATATATAGTCTGGCATAACAGATTTATCCTCCACACATTATAAGACATAAACGAAAGTACTGGTGGTCATCTAAATATTGTCCAAATCGGTGGTTCTCATAGACAAACAATTTATAAAACAGCACACCGTAAATGTCAACCTATATAACCTAAGATATCTATTGTTTACCCAACATGTTATTGCAGGACTTGAAAGAAGGCATGGGCCTTACAGAGAGTACAGAGCAGAAGTAATTCCAGCTGGACGGATTAATCTCACGATTGCTCATAGCATGAGACAGAACTCATATAGATGATCTTGCAGTATTCCTATAGATAATCTCACAAAGTTGATACCTAAATGGACAACACACCAAAGAGGAAAAAATTGTATGCAACCAAAATTGGTGAGCATGAAATATGACCATAAACAATTATTAAGTTTAGAAGGAATCATTATTTTAGCCAATAAGGAGTCGGTCTAAAAAAGACACCAGATAAGAATGGTCGTAAAGAGAAATATAATCATAAATAAAAATGTCAGTCAACAATAGGATACAATTTGAGATATCCATTGGTTAATTCCAAATACATAATATGGTGCTCTTGAGTTCTAAGTAACAATTTATAATAGTAGTTTCATAGTTTGAAGCAATTTGAAATTATACAATATTAGTTAACAGCACAAAAGTCAGCCTGAATATTTTAGAGAAGAATTACAGTATGAATTACATACTCACAGCAACACTGTATGATCTAACGGAAAACAATCAACAGGTAAGCGTATGGATCCATTTTCGTTCTTGTGGAACTGTGTTTGATTTATATTGCATACTTCTGCCTGCAATGTATTGTATCCAACAGTTCTGGATCACAACAGCCCAGCCAAATATTCAAACTCACTCCTACAAAACATAACATAAAATTATTTAAGAGAGCATGCTTTCAGTTCTGTCCAACATGAATTAAAATTTAACATGTAATCTACCATACAATACATGCTTTAGGAAGTAACCTACCCCACAACTTTTGTGTTAAATCTATAAATTTTGTTTGGAGGCTAAAAGGACTTGAAGTAGCTCACAAGCTCACTTCTCACAGAAATATCGTTTTCTGGACAGTAAATCAATACTTAATTACTGACTGCATCTCACAAACCGCCCAACAAAAATGTGCAAACAAATACGCTACAGAAAGCGTAAAAGATTATCTACAACTTCTATTTGGAGACTAAGGTGAGATTATGGATGTAGAAATCTCAGGTTTAGTTTGTAGCACACCGCATTAATGACTAACTGAAAACACTACTGCGTATTGAACCACCCGTTCTTCCTGATGTAAACTCCTCATCACATGGCATGCACTCCAGGCTGATACAGAGTGTCTTAGATCACATAAACACAGTCCTCGGTACCTGTTCGCGCGATAAAGTCGCATATAAAGTTGGCATAATGGTTATCTTCCAGACATCGCAGTACAGAAACAAAAGTAGCGGTCAGCGGATGCTCATTTAAATAGTTGTCCAAATTGTGAGGTACAATATCCCCATTGTGAGGTACAATATCCTATAGCCGTGAGCACATACATCTGAAGTAAGCTATATGAGCACAATAAATAAGACCACATCGTACCTATTGGTCTGCAAAAACCATATGCGTAACTTTGACAGGGCTATCATCTATCATTCAAATTAAATTCCCCGAACATTTTGTGTTCCCCTCCAACCGAACATATGCAAACCCAGGCTTTTCACCGAACAACATATGGAGATAAAGCAAGAAGAAGCTGGTTGAGTAAATGGCATATACCTGGCAAAATGACATACTCTGTCAAGAGGGCGATGAAGGAGAAAACCAGTAGCCGTAATTCCAAGTGACAAAAGGACCTCGGTAAATGAACATGAGTTCAATAAAAAAAAAATATAAGGCAAAAAAAATAAAACGGTGAGAGTAGAAGATTAACTCATGTTTGGTAAAGTAAAATCGTGATTTTTTCGATAAGGGGGAAAAAGCCCCAGCCTCTGCATCAATCGATGCATGCGGCCCTTTATTAATCTTATTACCTTATTCAAAGAATCCGAAATACAAACTTATTACAAATCATGGATCGCTAAGAGTCTCAACATGAACCAGCCATCTGAAAAAAGAAAAAAAAAACAAGCCACCACAAGATCTTCATGTGAGCCGCCTGTCAATACGCCAGCCGCACCGGCTGTAGAAATCCCGAGCTACCGTCGCCAACCGGTTGCACCCAATATCCATGTCCTGGCGCACATCCTCTGGCTGGAGATAGGACCACATATGGATCCAATGGGTAACCAAGGGAATAACCTGCAGAAAAGATGGGAAGCTTTTTTTTGTTAAAGACAAAATCATTCCGGACGTTCTAAATTGCCCAAAACAAAGCGCTCACTCCAACTCTAATAAGACCTTTCTCCTTTTTAGACACCCCAGATAGCCAGTTACCAAACAAAGTTGATACATTCTTAGGGGATGGGATCTTAAAAGCCAAATACATAATGCGCCAAAGCACTTTTGCAAAAGGACAATAAAAAAAAGATGTTGTATTGTCTCATCTTGATCACAGAAACAACATTTAGCGCATCCATGCCAATTACGCTTTTTCAAATTATCTTTTGTCAAAATAACCTTCTTTTGAAGGAACCACAAAAAATCCTGATTTTAAGTGGAACCTTAATCTTCCAAATATAGTTTTTAAAATTGCCTACTGGAGCATTGAGCAAATCAAGATACATGGACTTAACGGAGAACAGACCCGACGCTGTGAGATTCCAGTTAAAAACGTCATTACTATCCGAGAGATGAACTTCCATAAGACGAGTGACAAGATGTACCCATCTATCCCACCTATAGCCAACAAGTGCTCGCCTAAAACCTATGTTTAAAGGGATCACACCCATCACCTGAGCTACTGAAACATTCGACCTATTTACTATACGATACAAAGAGGGGTATTGGTCACAAAGGGGTCTATCCCTAATCCACACATCTTCCCAGAACCTAGTGTTATGCCCATTTCCCACCTCCATCGTCCCTCTCATGAAGAAATCATCCTTTACCTTCATCAACCCTTTCCAGAAAGGGGAATCTGTTGGTCTCACAGAAACTTGAGATAGTGTTTGATCCTTAAGGTATTTATTTTGCAAAATTTCTTGCCAAACACCCCTTTCATTAATAAGTTTGAATAACCACTTGCTAATCAAACTCTTATTTTTTAAATCAAGCACCTCTACGCCTAGCCCTCCCTGACTCTTGGGTCTGCATATCATATCCCATTTTGTCAATCTGTACTTCCTCTTGTGTCCATCACCTTGCCAAAAGAACCGGGACCGGAAAAAATCTAATCTTTTTCTAACCCCAATCGGAATCTCAAAAAAGGATAGCATAAACATTGGCAAACTCGTGAGGACAGAGTTAATAAGAGTCAAACGATCCCCATAGGAAAGCATCTTACCCGCCCAACAACTAAATTTTTTCTCAAACCGATCCTCCACCGGTTTCCATTCGCCATTTCTTAGCTTTCTAAAATGGATGGGAATTCCCAAATATCGAAATGGCAGAGAGCCAATATCACATCCAAACAAAGTTTTATCTTCTGCCTGAAGTTCCTTTTCCCGTCCAAAACAAAATAGCTCGCTCTTGTGAAAATTAATTTTCAGGCCAGACAATTGTTCAAAAATGCATAGAACCAATTTCATATTCAGTGCTTTGTCTAAATCGTGTTGCATGAAAAGTATAGTGTCATCCACATACTGCAAAATTGAGAGGCCACCCTCGACTAAATGAGGGATAAGTCCACTAACTTGATCATCCTCTTTTGCTCTCTGAATCATAATGGCGAGCATATCGGCGACTATATTAAACAAGATAGGAGATAGCGGATCACCCTGACGAAGTCCTTTCTTAGTCTGAAAATAGTGACCTATGTCATCATTCACCCTAATACCTACACTTCCTTTCTCAACATATCTTTGCACCCATTGGCACCATGTTGGGTCGAAACCCTTCATTCGCATTGTCTGCTGCAAAAACTCCCAATTAACCTTGTCGTATGCCTTTTCAAAATCAATTTTAAACAAAACCCCATCCATTTTCTTCCTATTAAGTTCATGAATGGTCTCATGTAGTATTAGCACACCCTCTAAGATATGTCTTCCTAGCATAAAAGCAGTTTGTGTTTTTGTACTACGCTCTCTGCAATACCCGTCACCCTATTAGTGCCAACTTTTGTAAAAACCTTAAAGCTAACATTAAGGAGGCAAATAGGACGATATTGCTGGATTTGGACTGCATTCTCTTTTTTGGGAAGTAGAATAATCGTTCCAAAGTTTAAATGGAATAGAGGTAGGTCATCATTTTGAAAGGAGACAAACATCTCCATGAGGTCCGCTTTAATTAGTTCCCAGAAGTGTTGATAGAATTCAGCTGGAAATCCATCAGGTCCCGGGGCTTTATTCTTTTCCATTTGAAAGATAGCCTCATGGACTTCATTTTCAGAGAATGGGGCCGTCAAGATACTATTCTCTTCTGCCGAAATTTGCGGTATATCCTGATTTCTTGTTTCCTCCATACTACAAGTGCTCACCATAGGGGGTCCGAATAACATCTTATAATATTCAGAAATATAGTTCTTAATGTTTTCCTGCCCAATAATCGTCCCTTCGTCTTGCTCAAGTTGGAAAATCTTTTTCCTCCTATGTTTCCCATTAGCTATAAGGTGAAAATATCTAGTATTGTCCCCCCTTCCTGTATATGTTTAACTTTGGCTCGTTGTGCCCACTTTGACTCCTCATCACGACGTAACTTGGCAATAGCATCCTGAGCATTGCGCAAAGACCTACATTCCTCGTCGTCTAGAGGATAAGATTCAGCTTTACAATCAAGACTGTCAATGATGCTAAGTAAGTGTTCTTTCTCGGCTTTATAAGAACCACAAAGGTTTTTTGCCCAGGCCCGCAAAAACTGTCTAAGATGTCTAATCTTGTTCTGCCATTTCTCCATCGGATTGGAACCAGATGATATGGATGTCCACTCACGAACAACCATCTCCGTGAACCCGTCATGTTTCAACCAAGCCAACTCAAACGACAAATGGAACTTGTTCCCTTTAAAAGCTTGGTCCCCCGAGTCCAAAAGCAAAGGAGTATGGTCTGATCCTGATCTAGTGAGAGCTCTCACCGAGACCAAAGGAAACTTCTGCTCCCAAGAAACAGAAGCAAGAATTCTATCTAACTTCTCATACGTTGGAGTATCACGACGATTAGCCCAAGTAAACTGTCGACCCGAAAGAACTATCTCTCGCAAGTCTAGACTTTCAATGATGGCATTGAACAAAAAGGGCCACATCGCATTAAAGTTGTCATTGTTTTTCTCTTCTTTTCGACGAATAATATTGAAGTCCCCCCCCCCCTACCAGAATCGGCAAAGCCTCATTCTCACAAATACGGACAAGCTCGGCTAGGAATTCAGGTTTATGCTCATCTTGAGCCGCCCCATATACCGCTACAAGAGCCCAACAAAAAGTGATCAACTTTAGACTTAACATAAAATTTGACACACCTATCACCCGCCACAACTTGTTGTACCTCTAAAGAGCTTGCATTAACCCCAACAAGAATACCTCCAGAGCGCCCAATCGGGGGAAGACAATACCACTGAAGGTCTTGTCCCCCAGAAATATTATTCAGAAAAGGGGTCGAGAAATTATCTCTCCCAGTCTCTAGAATCAGAAAAAAGTCTAGTTTGTGTTCAAAAATGGCTTCCCGCACAAACCTATGTTTTGCTGGATCTTTGAATCCATCACTATTCCAAAAAATACCTTTCATTGATACTGAAAATTTAAACAGATGGTTTCGATTTCTTACTCAATCGTACACTTCGACGCACTATCTTAGGCACCACTTTTTCTCTTCTCGTATAAACTCTTAAAGGTTTCCCTTCCCGTACAGGTTCTTTCTCCTCTGTTAGCAACTGTGTATTATCGGCCAGATCCATTGCAAAAGCGGAAGCTTGTTCTAAAGCCTCAGGTTGTAAGGATTCATCATCTTTACTAATCTCTGCTAAATTCTTTTTTATCATTATGAGGGTTCTATTGTTATCAACTTCTTTGATTTTTTTAATAGTACTAGATATTTGAGAAGGAGAAGACCCCAATGAAACCCCCAACTTATTTACTCTTTGCTTAAAAATCTCATCCGGGATGGAACTTAAAGAATATTTGGAAGGAGATGAAGTACCTAAAAATGCTGGACCGTCCTTGGCCTTTGCCAAATTTTGAGCCCTCTCCATCTGTGTAGCGTCAGCATCACTTTGATGCATAATTCGTTTGCTTGACCTAGATCCCATCACCGGTGGAGTAACACCACCAAAAGCCACCACCTTGTCAACCGAACACCGTCCCCCAAGGAAAACTCCGGTGCCAATTCCAGTATTAGCTTGAGCACCAGAAACATATGAAGTAACATGAGTATCCGAAAGAGCAAATGGAGTAACAATATCACATGCGATTTTAGAACAGAAAGAAGATGTATAAACGCATGCAATATTAGGAGTCACTTGCTCCTTACAAGACTCTGAATTAGTACCTTTGTAACCAGATGAAAAATCCTTGGGAGTACTACTAGCAACTTCAGGAGATGTCGTATCATGTGTCACATGGGGATTATCTTCGGGGCCATGTGAAAAAGCAGAAACTGCCGCAGCAGAAAAAACCTCTGGTTTCCCATTCG
Source organism: Lolium multiflorum (assembly GCA_030979885.1). Taxonomy (NCBI): domain Eukaryota; kingdom Viridiplantae; phylum Streptophyta; class Magnoliopsida; order Poales; family Poaceae; genus Lolium; species Lolium multiflorum. The sequence goes on along the minus strand of CM061750.1, from coordinate 150,832,530 downwards.
ACCTATGTACCGCAGCCGAAAGAAAACCCATGCTCGCTGTCTCCCTGGCTGCCATGGCAATAGGCTGCAGCATCTCTGTTTCCTTGGCCGAGAGGCCCAGTGTAGTTTCCGCCGAACAAACAGACACAGTAGGCGTCATTATCAATTTGTCCGCTGCATTAGTGACATGTGCTTCCCTCTTCATGGAGATTACAGAATTAACATTCAAAGGGGACAGCGGCGACGGCAGCCCATCCTCGTCCTCCTCATCATAGTCAGACCATAATTTACGCGGAACCAAACTAGACACCTTGCTTGCTGACCAGGATTTGACATCACCAATATCAGCCCAGTCACAATCAATCCGACCAACTTTGAACACCGGCAGAGAGCATCCCTTAGCTGAAGTATGCTGTTGGCTGTTATGAACCGGTGGATCTTGATTTGGTAAAGATGTGGAATTAGCCCCACCACTAGAAGGTTGATCTTTACCCTTTGGTGTCTCCTTTCCCTTTACCTCATCGTTGGTAGCATCATCACTAGAAGGTGCATCGCTCATAAGAACATCCTCCTTAATCTTTGTAAGGTCTGATTCAAGCTTAAAAATGAGCCCATACCCCTGCCCATCATACATGTGATCCACCGTAGTAGTTGGAATATGTTCAACTCGAGTGACCTCCACAAGCATTCTCACTGTGGTGTGAGCCCTAGTAAACAGCATGTCCACCTCCTTAGTCTTCCCAATAAGAGATCCAACACCGAAAAGAGAGAGGTAGTCACACCTCTCTTTGTAACAGACCCCATGCACTCTAACCCAAACAGGAGTAACATAAAACCTGTCTAACTCAGCCGCAGACCATTCTTCAAAATTTAGGAACATAGAAGTCCCTGGGACCGGCACTTTGATAATCTTAGTCATCCTTGCTAAGTCAGCCTTTGAAGGGAAATTTGTTTTAAAAGCACCATCTTCGGTAGGAGTGAGATCCCATTGATGATTCCCCGGTATGATCCACTGTAATTCATTAATAATCTCCACAGCAGATAAACTCCCTCCTGTGACGGAGATAATGTACCTTGGTTCTCAATCTCTTCATATGCTTTTCCAGAAGCTCAGGTAAGTTTTGTGTTTCTCCATCAATTGAGCTGGCCAAACAAATCAAAAGGCGTTTTGTGAAGTGAGGCATTCACTATTTTTTTACAATGCAGAAGATACTATTCGCTGAATAGACATTGCAGAAACTCAGTCAATATGTACCTCTTATAATTGGCCAATAAGCCCGAAAATATAGGAGTATTGTTGTAAGCACATATTGGATACATCAAAGTTATCCAGAGAGGCAAGATTGATATGCGCATCAGGAAGCCAAATAGACATTGCGCTCAAAAGGAGAAGAACTCTCAATTTTTTTCCATCTGAAAAAAACTTTCTAAGGAAAGCAATAAGAAAAGGAACAACACAGTAAAAATTGTAAGGAAATGAACAGGAGGATCGTATTTTATTTGGTGCCAATTTTTTCTCATCGAAATAGAAATATAGAAGAAATTGATCTGATCAAAGTTAATAAGATACCAACCCATTCTGTATCTTTTGGGTTTCAATTTACCCTTAACTACTTCTAGTCATATCCACTCTAGCAAAATCATCTTAACCAGACCGTGTGTAATGGCCATTATAAATTGAATCATTCAACCAACACATGGATGAGTAAAAAAATATAGAATCATATGGCAGGAAACCAAGAACAAAATCGGATCAATACCTGTAAGAAATACTATATTTATGTACTGAGGTAAATAGTGTTAAAAGTTGTAACGAAAATGTACCTGGAAAATATTCGAAAATTTAAAGAATGAATGATATTTGAAATGCCAGTTAGCTAGTCTCTAAGTAAGTAAGCTTCCAAGCAGGTTTCGTCCCTGGCAATTATCATCGTATATTTATTCAAGGAATGTATGTATAGTTTTTTCATGCCGGAAACTGTGAATACATCTCACTTTCGTACAGGATAACAGGAGCAACGAATGTGTGCACTTAAAAGAAAACAAAATACAGAGGTCAACCATGTTGTAACACATGATGCATATATCTAGGTCAGCATTTAGACATATTGAAACGGCATGAACTATAAACAGTGCAAACCCTTAATTCTGTTGTAACACAAAAGCCAAACAAAGTAGTATCTATGTGCATTGATTAGAAGCTGAAAAAAAAGAACAGATCTAAATGGAAGATGACTGAACATGTCTTAAAGTTGGGACACGCTAGAATACAAAATGAAGAAAAGAAATGAAAACTATGTTGTTGGTCGAAATGTAGAGCATATACCTCATGCCCTCTAACTACAGGACTTGATCAGATCCATAAGGTTCTTACTTCATCAGCTGCAAAACAATTATATAGTTGCATTTAGCATAACTGAAGAATGAGCTACTTATTTAACAAATCGTAGCAGAACCACTTAAATAATAAGACTAGTAGACTACAGGAGTAGGCAGTTTATCCTGTCATCAATATTTTAATTATGTGTAGAACTATGTGGCCTCACTGCCGATGCTCCACAACCGGGGCTCCTTGACACGTCTCCAACGTATCGATAATTTCTTATGTTCCATGCCACTTTATTGATGATACCTACATGTTTTATGCACATTATATGTCATATTTATGCATTTTCTGGAACTAACCTATTAACAAGATGCCGAAGAGCCACTGTTTTCTGTTTTTGGTTTCAGAAATCCTAGTAAAGAAATATTCTCGGAATTGGACGAAACTTTCGCCCTATTTTTGCACGAAGCTTAAGACCGAAGACCTAACAAGTGGGGCCACGAGGCGGCCAGGAGGGAGGCCGGCGCGGCCCAGCCCCGGCCGCGCCGACCTGCCCCTGGGCCCTCGTGTGGCCCCCGTTGACCTTCCGCCTACTTAAAGCTCCCGTCGCGAAACCCCCAGCACGAGCCACGATACGGAAAACCTTACGGAGACGCCGCCGCCGCGAATCCCATCTCGGGGAGAGATCGCCTCCGGCACCCTGCCGGAGAGGGGATTCATCTCCGGAGGACTCTTCATCGCCATGATCGCCTCCGGAGTGATGAGTGAGTAGTTCACCCCTGGACCATGGGTCCATAGCAGCTAGATGGTCGTCTTCTCCTTGTTGTGCTTCATTGTTAGATCTTGTGAGCTGCCTAACATGATCAAGATCATCTATATGTAATTCTATATGTTGTGTTTGTCGGGATCCGATGGATAGAGAGTACTATGATTATGGTGATTATCAATCTATTGTTCATGTGTTGTTTATGATCTTGCATGCTCTCCGTTATTAGTAGAGGCTCTGGCCAAGTTTTTACTCTTAACTCCAAGAGGGAGTAATTATGCTCGATAGTGGGTTCATGCCTTCATTGATACCTGGGACAGTGACAGAAAGTTCTAAGGTTGTGATGAGCTGTTGCCACTAGGGATAAAACATTGATGCTATGTCTAAGGATGTAGTTATTGATTACATTACGCACCATACTTAATGCAATTGTCTGCTTTGCAACTTAATACTGGAGGGGTTCGGACGATAACCTGAAGGTGGACTTTTAGGCATAGATGCAGTTGGATGGCGGTCTATGTACTTTGTCGTAATGCCCAATTAAATCTCACTATATTTACCATGTCATGTATATGCATTATTATGCCTTCTCTATTTGTCAATTGCCCGACTGTAATTTGTTCACCCAACATGCTTTTATCTTATGGGAGAGACACCTCTAGTGAACTGTGGACCCCGGTCCTATTCTTTACATAGCATACAATTTACTTGTTTTACTGTTTTCTTTGCAAACATCTTCCACTCGATACGTTTAATCCTTTGTTACAGCAAGCCGGTGAGATTGACAACCTCACTTCGTTGGGGCAAAGTACTTTGGTTGTGTTGTGCAGGTTCCTAGTTGGCGCCGGAATCCTGGTGTTGCGCCGCATCACATTTCGCGACCATCAACCTTCAACGTGCTTCTTGGCTCCTCCTGGTTCGATTAAACCTTGGTTTCTTTCTGAGGGAAAACTTGCTACTGTGCGCATCATACCTTCCTCTTGGGGTTCCCAACGAACGTGTGAGTTACACGCCATCAAGCTCTTTTTCTGGCGCCGTTGCCGGGGAGATCAAGACACGCTGCAAGGGAGTCTCCACTTCTCAATCTCTTTACTTTGTTTTTGTCTTGCTTTATTTTATTTACTACTTTGTTTGCTGCACCTAAACAAAATACAAAAAAATTAGTTGCTAGTTTTACTTTATTTACTGTCTTGCTCTCTATATCGAAAACACAAAAAAATTAGTTACTCGCATTTACTTTATCTAGTTTGCTTTATTTACTGTTGCTAAAATGGCCAACCCTGAAAATACTAAGTTGTGTGACTTCACAAATGCAAATAATAATGATTTCCTATGCACACCTATTGCTCCACCTGCTACTACAGCAGAATTCTTTGAAATTAAACCTGCTTTACTAAATCTAGTCATGAGAGAACAATTTTCTGGTGCTAGTTCTGATGATGCTGCTGCCCATCTCAATAATTTTGTTGAACTTTGTGAAATGCAAAAGTATAAAGATGTAGATGGTGATATTATTAAATTGAAAGTGTTTCCTTTCTCATTAAGAGGAAGAGCTAAAGATTGGTTGCTATCTTTGCCTAAGAATAGTATTGATTCATGGACTAAATGCAAGGATGCTTTTATTGGTAGATATTATCCTCCCGCTAAAATTATTTCTTTGAGAAGTAGCATAATGAATTTTAAACAATTTGATACTGAACATGTTGCTCAAGCATGGGAGAGAATGAAAACTTTGGTAAAGAATTGCCCAACCCATGGACTGACTACTTGGATGATCATCCAAACCTTCTATGCAGGACTAAATTTTCTTCGCGGAATTTATTGGATTCAGCTGCTGGAGGTACCTTTATGTCCATCACATTGGGGCGGCTACAAAACTTCTTGATGATATGATGATAAATTACTCTGAATGGCACACGGAAAGAGCTCCACAAGGTAAGAAGGTAAATTCTGTTGAAGAAACCTCTTCCTTGAGTGATAAGATTGATGTGATTATGTCTATGCTTGTGAATGGTAGATCTAATGTTGATCCAAATAATGTTCCTTTAGCTTCATTGGTTGCTCAAGAAGAAAATGTTGATGTGAATTTCATTAAAAATAATAATTTCAACAACAATGCTTATAGGAACAACTCTGGTAATAACTATAGGCCATATCCTTCTGCTAATGGTAATGGTTATGGTAATTCTTATGGGAATTCTTACAACAATAATAGAAGTGTACCCTCTGGTCTTGAAGCCATGCTTAAAGAATTTATTAGTACACAAACTGCTTTTAACAAATCTGTTGAGGAAAAGCTTGATAAAATTGATACTATTGCTTCTAGAGTTGATAGGCTTGCCTCTGATGTTAATCTTTTAAAGTTGAAAGTTATGCCTAATAATGATCTTGATAATAAGATTACTACTACAGCAAATGCCATCCAAGTTAGAATTAATGAGAATATAAGATTAATGGCTGAGTTGCGTGCTAGGTGGGATAGAGAAGAAAATGAAAAACTAGCTAAAGAGAATAATGTAGCTAAAGTTTGGACTATTACCACCACTAGTAATGCTAATTCCTCACATGTTGCTACACCTCCTACTATCAATGGTAAAATAATTGGTGTTGGCAATGTTTCTACTCCTAGTGCAAAGCGTACAAAACTGCCTGAAATTGCTAAAACTGCTGAAACTGCTTGTGATAAAACTGCTGAAATTTTTTCCAACCTTGGGAATAATGATCCCATTGCTGTAGCTCATAATGATTTAGATTTTGATGATTGTCACATCTCTGAAGTTATAAAGTTCTTACAAAAACTTGCTAAAAGTCCTAATGCTAGTGCTATAAATTTAGCCTTTACAAAACATATTACAAATGCTCTCATAAAAGCTAGAGAAGAGAAATTAAAACTTGAAACTTCTATTCCTAGAAAGTTAGAAGATGGTTGGGAGCCCATCATTAAAATGAAATTCAATGACTTTGAATGTAATGCCTTATGTGATCTTGGTGCAAGTATTTCTGTTATGCCTAAAAAGATTTATGATATGCTTGACTTGCCACCATTGAAGAATTGTTATTTGGATGTTAATCTCGCCGATAATGTTAAAAAGAAACCTTTGGGGAGGATTGATAATGTGCATTACGGTTAACAATAACCTTGTCCCGTTGATTTTGTTGTCTTGGATATCGAATGCAATGCATCTTGTCCTATTGTGTTGGGAAGACCTTTTCGAACTGTTGGTGCTGTTATTGATATGAGGGAAGGTAATATTAAATATAAATTTCCTCTCAAGAAAGGTATGGAACACTTCCCTAGAAAGAGAATGAAGTTGCCTTTTGATTCTATTATTAGAACAAGCTATGATGTTGATGCTTCTACTCGATGTTACTTGATTTGCACTTTCTGCGCCTAGCTGAAAGGCGTTAAAGAAAAAGCGCTTATGGGAGACAACCCATGTTTTTACCTACAGCAATTTTTTGTTTTATTGAGTCTTGGAAGTTGTTTACTACTGTAGCAACCTCTCCTTATCATGTTTTTGTGCCAAGTAAAGTTTCTATGTCAAAGTTGATGTTATATTTGGGATCGCTGCACAGAAACAGCATTGCTGTCTGTCACGAATCTGGGCATAATTCTCTGTAGAAAATTCGAAAAAATCTGCCAATTTACGAGCGTGATCCTCAGATATGTACGCAACTTTCATTAGTTTTGAGTTTTTCCATTTGAGCAAGTCTGGTGCCATTTATAAATTCGTCTTTACGGACTGTTCTGTTTTTGACAGATTCTGCCTTTTATTTCGCATTGCCTCTTTTGCTATGTTGGATTTATTTCTTTGATCCATTAATGTCCAGTAGCATTATGCAATGTCCAGAAGTGAAAATAATGATTGTGTCACCTCTGAATGAGTGAATTATTAATGATGCACTAACCCTCTAATGAGTTTGCTTGAAGTTTGGTGTGAAGGAAGTTTTCAAGGGTCAAGAGAGGAGAATGATATACTATGATCAAGAGGAGTGAAAGCTCTAAGCTTGGGGATGCCCCGTGGTTCACCCCTGCATATTTTAAGAAGACTCAAGCGTCTAAGCTTGGGGATGCCCAAGGCATCCCCTTCTTCATCGACAACATCATCAGGTTCCTCCCCTGAAACTATATTTTTATTCGTCACATCTTTGTATTTTTGCTTGGAGCGTCGGTTTGTTTTTGTTTTTGTTTTGTTTGAATAAGATGGATCCTAGCATTCACTTTGTGGGAGAGAGACACGCTCCGCTGTTGCATATGGACACATGTGTCCTTAGGCTTTACTCATAATGTTCAAGGCGAAGTTTCTTCTTCGTTAATTTGTTATATGGTTGGAATTGGAAAATGCTACATGTAGTAATTCTAAAAATGTCTTGGATAATGTGATACTTGGCAATTGTTGTGCTCATGTTTAAGCTCTTGCATCATATGCTTTGCACCCATTAATGAAAAATACATAGAGCTTGCTAAAATTTGATTTGCATATTTGGTTTCTCTAAGGTCTAGATAATATCTAGTATTGAGTTTTGAACAACAAGGAAGACAGTGTAGAGTCTTATAATGTTTACAATATGTCTTTTATGTGAGTCTTGCTGCACTTGTTCATCCTTGAGTTTGCTTCAAATAACCTTGCTAGCCTAAACCTTGTATCGAGAGGGAATACTTCTCATGCATCCAAAATCCTTGAGCCAACTACTATGCCATTTGTGTCCACCATACCTACCTACTACATGGTATTTACCCGCCATTCCAAAGTAAATTGCTTGAGTGCTACCTTTAAAATTCCATCATTCACCTTTGCAATATATAGCTCATGGGACAAAATAGCCTTAAAAACTATCGTAGTATTGAATATGTACTTATGCACTTTATATTTTATTAAGTTGCTTGTTGTGCGATAACCATGTTTCTGGGAACGCCATCAACTATTGTTGAATATCATGTGAGTTGCTATGCATGTCCGTCTTGTCTGAAGGTCTATCATTTTAGTGGTTGGAGCATGCAAAATTGTTAGAGAAGAACATTGGGCCGCTAACTAAAGCCATGAACCATGGTGGAAGTTTCAGTTTTGGACATATATCCTCAACCTCATATGAGAATAATAACTTTGCTACATGCTTATGCATTAAAGAGGAGTCCATTATCTGTTGTCCATGTTGTCCCGTATGGATGTCTAAGTTGAGAATAATCAAAAGCGAGAAATCCAATGCGAGCATTCTCCTTGGACCTTTGTATGGCATGGAGGTACCCCTTTGTGACACTTGGTTGAAACATGGCATGCAAAGATCCGGTAGTCCAAGTTAAGTAGGACGAGGTGCGGGCACTATTAGTATACTATGCGTGAGGCTTGCAACTTGTAAGATATAATTTTCATAACTCATATGCTTTATTACTACCGTTGACAAAATTGTTTCATGTTTTCAAAATAAAAGCTCTAGCACAAATACAGCAATCGATGCTTTCCTCTTGAAGGACCATTCTTTTACTTTTATTGTTGAGTCAGTTTACCTATCTCCTTCCACCTTAAGAAGCAAACACTTGTGTGAACTGTGCATTGATTCCTACATACTTGCATATTGCACTTGTTATATTACTTTATGTTGACAATATCCATGAGATATACATGTTATAAGTTGAAAGCAACCGCTGAAACTTAATCTTCTTATGTGTTGCTTCAACACCTTTACTTTGATTTATTGCTTTATGAGTTAACTCTTATGCAAGACTTATTGATGCTTGTCTTGAAGTACTATTCATGAAAAGTCTTTGCTATATGATTCACTTGTTTACTCATGTCATTACCTTTGCTTTGATCGCTGCATTCATTACATATGTTTACAAATAGTATGATCAAGATTATGATGGCATGTCACTTAGAAATTATCTTTGTTATCGTTTTACTGCTGGACGAGCAGAACTAAGCTTGGGGATGCTGACACGTCTCCAACGTATCGATAATTTCTTATGTTCCATGCCACTTTATTGATGATACCTACATGTTTTATGCACATTATATGTCATATTTATGCATTTTCCTGGAACTAACCTATTAACAAGATGTCGAAGAGCCAGTTGCTGTTTTCTGCTGTTTTTGGTTTCAGAAATCCTAGTAAAGAAATATTCTCGGAATTGGACGAAACTTTCGCCCGGTCCTATTTTTGCACGAAGCTTCCAAGACCGAAGACCTAACGAAGTGGGGCCACGAGGCGGCCAGAGGGAGGCCGCGCGCCAGCCCTGGCCGCGCCGACCTGCCCCCGGGCCCCTCGTGGCCGCGTTGACCTTCCGCCTACTTAAAGCTCCCGTCGCGAAACCCCCGCCGAGAGCCACGATACGGAAACCTTCCAGAGACGCCGCGCCGCGAATCCCATCTCGGGGGATTCTGGAGCCTCCGGCACTCCGGAGAGGGGATTCATCTCCCGGAGGACTCTTCATCGCCATGATCGTCCGGAGTGATGAGTGAGTAGTTCACCCTGGACCATGGGTCCATAGCAGTAGCTAGATGGTCGTCTTCTCCTTGTTGTGCTTCATTGTTAGATCTTGTGAGCTGCCTAACATGATCAAGATCATCTATATGTAATTCTATATGTTGTGTTTGTCGGGATCCGATGGATAGAGAGTACTATGATTATGGTGATTATCAATCTATTGTTCATGTGTTGTTTATGATCTTGCATGCTCTCCGTTATTAGTAGAGGCTCTCCAAGTTTTTACTCTTAACTCCAAGAGGGAGTAATTATGCTCGATAGTGGGTTCATGCCTTCATTGATACCGGGACAGTGACAGAAAGTTCTAAGGTTGTGATGTGTGTTGCCACTAGGGATAAAACATTGATGCTATGTCTAAGGATGTAGTTATTGATTACATTACGCACCATACTTAATGCAATTGTCTGTTGCTTTGCAACTTAATACCGGAGGGGGTTCGGACGATAACCTGAAGGTGGACTTTTAGGCATAGATGCAGTTGGATGGCGGTCTATGTACTTTGTCGTAATGCCCAATTAAATCTCACTATATTTACCATGTCATGTATATGCATTATTATGCCTTTCTCTATTTGTCAATTGCCCGACTGTAATTTGTTCACCCAACATGCTTTTATCTTATGGGAGAGACACCTCTAGTGAACTGTGGACCCCGGTCCTATTCTTTACATAGCATACAATTTACTTGTTTTACTGTTTTCTTTGCAAACATCTTCCACTCGATACGTTTAATCCTTTGTTACAGCAAGCGGTGAGATTGACAACCTCACTGTTTCGTTGGGGCAAAGTACTTTGGTTGTGTTGTGCAGGTTCCTAGTTGGCGCCGGAATCCCTGGTGTTGCGCCGCATCACATTTCGCGACCATCAACCTTCAACGTGCTTCTTGGCTCCTCCTGGTTCGATTAAACCTTGGTTTCTTTCTGAGGGAAAACTTGCTACTGTGCGCATCATACCTTCCTCTTGGGGTTCCCAACGAACGTGTGAGTTACACGCCATCACTCCTCACCACACCGTTCCACATATTCCCCTGCAAGGAAAGGCATGGAGGCCAACATCAAAATGCAAAGTATTGTACAGTCACATATAAGCTGAAAAAAATATCTAATGTGGCTGCAAGTATTGTACAGTGATATAAGCTGAAAAACAATCTCATCCGGCCATAATGCATAGATTGCATGTCCTCACCTGAAATGGACTTCACTGAAATGAATGTCCAGCCTATGCCGCTCTGAACTGATGAAAAACGCATACTAAAAGTTTTCTGGGGGACATCTTCACTGACGGAAGAATGAGAAAACCATCAGCTGAATATATTCATAGCTGCAAATACTCATGAAATTTGCTCGATATGTACAGAAAGAAACATGAAAAAATCAAATTCACCACATATTGATTTTTGTACGAATGAATCTAATCTATCTTTGGCCTTTGGTTATTTTGTGTGATACCTGCATTTGTACAAAATTAAACAGCAGAAAGCTAACCTTCTGAAATAAAAAATGTGGTTGAATTTGTAACTTCTTAGTTCATCCTCTCCAAGGGCTTCCCATCCTTGCAGCTGCCAGGCCGGTCTGCAGGGGTGTGGCACGCCGCACCGGTACTCGCCACAGATCAGGATGTCAACCTCTACTGGATGTGTTCTTGCTGCCTGAGGAAAACACGTGCCATGGTGCTTGGTTTGAGCCTCTTTTGATCCAGGCAACAGTCACCTTCATTGCTGGAAACAAAACAACTAATAGTAAAACGTGACAGCTCCCCTTCACACATACCCATATTTTAAACTACATGCATATAAAGATATATGGACAAAAAAGTGAAGCCATGTACCTGCATTTCAACAAATATGCAGTGTGCATCAAGATCATCCTTTTCACCGTGGTCGCCTTCCTCCTACAAATCTCCTTGTTGTGACTTTTCTCACTTAGATCCATGTACAAACTGCAAAAATCAGCAGCAAGCAAGGTAAAACATCAACCACATTTTCAATGTAACATCAGTCAATAGCTACATAAGACTCTGTTTCGCTGGAGAATGCACACAAACAATAAATTGAACCAAACAGATCGTTCTAGGAGATGAGATGAGTTTGGGAATCACCTACTTCTCTGGTTCATTTTTCGTTCTCCTCCTGGTGGGACTGCACAAAAGGAGAGAAATAGAGGAGTCACACAGAAGGGAGAACGAGGAGAATAAAAAGCAGAACTGCATCCAACTGGGCTTACTTCAACAGGTGGTCTGAGTCGCGCCGGCGACCAGATGTCGCGGGCGCCGCTCGTCATGGAGTCGAGGACGTGTTGGCGGGGTTCAAGCACCCCGTGCACGCCCACCACCATCTCTGCAGCTTCTCTCGGTTTCTCTCTCGCGTCAACCGGTCGCTCCATGTGTCCTGCTATTATCTCATATATACGTGACTCGATCTAACACTACAAGCTTTCATACCAGCACACCAATCTGGCATCCATCATGGAAAATGAAACAAACCAAGGTCCAGGCGGGGGATGAACCTGTTGTTAATCACTACAGCAAGACAAATTGGTTCATGAGAAGCATCACATCATCCTGCAAAGTAAGCAAAAACAAAAATGAGGGAAGCCTCCATACCTTGAAAATCTGCTGCACAAAGAAGGGGATCCAGAGAGAGAGGGTGAGGGAACCTGGATATTGGTGAGGGAACACCAGGTTGAAGAGCAGCAGCAGCAGCAGCGCAACCGGCAGACCAACCTCATGTCCGATCCCCCGCATCGTTGCCCCTGATCATTCCTCCACTTCTCCGCGTAATCCTCCATGGCGGACGTGGCGGCGTGAGCTCGGGGAGAGTGAGGGACGTAGCGGAGCTCCGGCAGCCGATTCCTGCATCTCTTCGTCCCTCCCCGCCATGGCCCATGGCCCTGCCTCCTTCCCCCGCGGGCGCTGCTAGCCTACACGATAAGGGCGTGGACGAAGGCGGCTTCTGCTCCACCTCCGACGAGTGGCGTGGGGGAGAAGATGGAGCGGCGACGAGAGAGAAGGGGGCGCTGCGGGATGGAGGAGGAGGGCGAGCTCGTCGAGCGGAAGAAGCACGGCGGACGGCGGCTGCGGGGATTGGGGAATATTGTGCTAGGGCTTGGCTTGGGCTTTTGTCTCACGCACGATCAAGCAGCGGCCAAACACACAGCCATGTGGACCAATCGCTGTAGGAGAAACGAGACAAGCGCCCTGCCCTCGGTGACACATTGCCTATCGTGGATAGTCTCAAAAGGCTCCATGAGGGTGCACCGTTTATACCTTTAGATTGAACGGAACGACTAAATTAGTAACACTAGGGTCACCCTGCATCCGCGAGAGCCTGTACGGCTGAACGCGCATCGTATTCATATTTTCCCTCATTCCAGCCTCGTGTCCTTCACCAATTGATTGGATTGTTGGACAGGTTTTTGAACTGCGGTAAAGAGAAACTAGCGGCTGACTTCTAGCGGTGGAATACGAAGGGCGACATCCGCCGGCGCACTAGCAGCCGAGTCACCAACTGGACAGTTTTACATGCAGAGTGTCGTCACTAATGGAGCCACTGCACGCAATTGTTTCTTGACACCTCCCATTCCCATATCTCCAATTCTTCTCGATATCTATCACTTTATTCGGTTGGAGAAAACCCACGATATGTTCAGGTTTGAAGATTCCAGTCAGCAATGTGACTCGTTTTTTCCATAAAATAGCAGCACACTAGTGCAAACATGGCCTTTTGCACCGGTTTTTAAAGGCCATATGCACCGGATGGGCAACCGGTGCAAACCATCCGGTGCAAAAGGCCCCCCCCTTTTGGCTTACGAACCGGTGCTAAAGGGGTCTCCACGTGGCCGGCTGTGGGGCGCTCGGCGGGGAAGCTTTTGCACCGGTTCGTAATACGAACCGGTGCAAAAGGGTTGGGCCGCGGCAGCACTTCTGGCAGGGAATTGCACTAAAACGCTGCCGCGGCAGACTCTACCCCATTCGAAACACGGTATAATATTAATGCAGACAATTATATATATATATATATATATATATATATATATAGGAAACCATTATATTACATATATCGATCAAAGTGACACACGTTCATGCATAACTCATCAATTACACTTAACACATGGAGTAAGCGAAAAAGATTTAATGTGTGAAGACAGTAACACTCACGAGAAGTTGTAAGGAAATAGTATTGCCCTTTTGTATGAGTTTTTCCTTAAGACATATACCAAGTTATTCTCTGTGTCCTTGGGAGAGTTGTGGACAGTATACCCATTCACGGTATATGGGTCAACGAACCCAAGATCATAGATTTGCCCCTTGCGGCATTCGCGGATCTTCATTCTGCATAATACAATGAGAGTATGGTTATATGCATGCAATGGACGAGCCGCGGTAGAGACTTAATTACATAAATAATACTTACAGACAGTAGGCACTCAGCAGAGATTTGTCGAGGGCGTCTTGGTTGAATAACTGAAATAATTCACAAAATTCGATGTTCATCACGTCATTTCGCCCGTAGTGCTCATCTGTGATTGCCACCAGTCTTCGCAGTTGCGTTGATAGATTAGGCAACTCCTCAGCTCTGACAAGAGGTTGCCCGTACTTGTACTGGTATGCTATTTGGACATCATCACCCGTACTTGTAAGGAATTCTGCATCGATGCGGCTTAAGTACTCAGGAATACTCATACCGACCGCATCTGCCTCATCTTTGTATAGTCTTACCATCTCCGGATCAAAGCACGCTGTGACATCGGGATACACTTGGAGCGGGGGGCACGAGTTTTTCTGGTTTCCAAGCTGGGGAACTGGTTTCCCTTCTACCTTACTTTTTTCCCACCGATCTCTTGCTGACACATTTGACTTGCGAATAGACCGGTCATAGTTCGATGAAAGACTTGGCTCAGGTTGATGAAGGTTCTTCAGCAGTTTCAACTTCTTTTCCAGAGATATAGCTGGCTCCGGCTCAAGCTGGGGCTTTTTCAATTTCAATATTTGTTGCTTGTGTTGTTCAGCTACGATCTTGGCATTTTCCTCAACTGTATAGTCATAAGGTCTCTTGGGAGGAACCTTAGGCACTCTTGGGAGGGGCTCTTGTTTGCGTCTCGGTGATCTGTTACGACTCAGCTGTGTCGTAGCGGACCGCCTAATTTTGCTCTTAGACTTGGGCTGCGGCGGCGGAGAAGGCTCACGCGGCGGCGGAGAAGGCTCACGCGTCGGCGGGGAAGGCTCACGCGCCGGCGGGGAAGGCTCACGCACTGGAGACGGCTGCATCAGTGGAGAATGCTGCCTCGATGGAGACCTTGTTGGCGCCTTCCAACCCGGAATCACAATGAATTCTTTTCGCCATAGAACTGTAGTGTTCTTGGCTTCTCCCAGCTCTAGCAAATCCCCTTCACCGGCTGGGTGGTCAAGCCTCAGCGGCCCATACCCATCCATAACTTGATCCACCCCGGCAACAGCGTAGCCAGGTGGAACCGGCTTGAAGTGGTATCTTTGATCGGGTACTGGCGGTAAGACATAGCCGACCGCCGCCTTGAGCGTTAAGTAGCCCATCGTTTGGAAATGTAGCTCACAAGGTGTAGACTCTGTGATAAAGTCCACAGGGTAGAGATCAAGATCCATCTGCGGTTCCACAGGGGAGGGAGGAGCCATCTGCGGATCCACATGTGCATCATCACCAGGCAGCTCCGTGGAAGCCACGCTGCTTCCGCTGAGATCCCTGGCCGGTAGCATCGAATGCAACTTCTTCTATCCCAGGTTGAGGTTGGGTGACTGTGACTGAGCCTGACATTATCATCCTCACTTGCTCCTCTAGCTTAGCAACGCGTTCGTGAACCACATCCTTTTGCCTCTGACGGCTTCTATCGGGATATTTCTTCGTTTCTGCAGGAAACCCAATACACCACGGCTTGCCACCTGATGTGGTTCGTGTTCGTCCTGAGTGTTCAGGATTCCCAAGGGCGCGTGTGAGCTGGTCCTTCTCTCTTTCGGGACGGAACTTCCCCTCTTCAACTTCCTTTGCAACATTTCTAAAGGCTTCGATGGGAAGTGGGTTTTCCTTATGTCTTTGTGTATATATGCATAACCCTTGTGCGTCCAATGTGCCCCCATGCGCGTAAAACCAATCCCTTGACCGCTGGTTCCATTTCAGTACCTCTGGCTGGATCCCCTTTTTAATTAGCTCGTTCTCCCATTTCTCCCACTTAGGCCTGCCAGCATTGTAGCCTCCTCGCCCCATGGTATGGAAGTACATCTTATTAGAAGCATTTTTCGTATTGGTGTCTGACCTTTTCTTTGCCTTGTCCGATTTCTTTAACTTCACAAATTCCTCCCAGTGGTCTTTTATCTTCTCATAGGGGCCTTTGAAATCAGGAGTCTTCCCTTTCTTGACAAAGAAGCTGTCCAATTTCTTCTTGTAGTCGTTGAACTGTACTGCCATCTTCTTAAGAGCCCACTTCTTAACTCTTCGTGTACGCTATTCAGCTCGGGATCCTCAGGGTCTGGCCTGTCATTCTCACTATCAGAGTCAGTTGGCTCCGGAAAGATGAAATTTATCAGCAGCTTCCTAAACATCACACTTTTTAATCTCGTGTCGACATAAGTAACTCCTTCGCCCCCCTTTACAGGTTTCTTCCATTCTTGAGTGGTGATTGGGACGGTGTCCCTAACAACAACTCCACATTGACTTACAAACTTTTTTGCGAACTTCTTGGGAGAAATCGGTTCACCATCTATCGCGATTTCCGTGATGGTGCACCTTTCATGGTCTTCCATCTTTCTGGCCGCGCCTCGTTTAGTTCTGCCAGTAGAGTTTGTTGATCGGGAGGTCTAAAAGAAGAAACAACGTTAATACATGTATATGCACAAATCTGGAGGCTTGGTTAATTAATATATATACACCTCGGCGGCGTCGTGAGCTTCTCCCTCGCAGTCGTCACCTTCTCCCTCACCGGAGCCGTCTCCACGGTTGTCTTGCTCATCTTCCTCACCGGAGGCGTCTCCACGGGTTCGCTCGTCTCCCTCGCCGGATTGGTTTAGGTAAAGAGAGGTGATATCCTCATCATCACGGATAATCTCCTCGACCATGTATTCTTTTTCTAGGTCTCGTTCCATAGTTTCTGCAAAGACTTACAAGTTATTCTAATGCTATAAACACAACGAAGCAGTAATTAACCAAGATAATGATATAAATAAATGATCAAATATTAGAGTTACACATATATATAAGTGCAAATAAAGGATAATGCTGAATACATAATCAAAGATCTGAGTTACACATATAGCTCGATCGGTCCCTAATACATCACACTACAAGCTCTCAACGGCGCCGACCGGGTCCCGAGCCGCGCCGGGTGAACACCCAAAGCCACGGAACAGTAACGGGAGCATAGCTAACATGAGATCCCTGCATAACTGACCATCCGGTCCTATACATGGTGTCTAACGCATACATGTAACGGCGAACATGCTCATCCTCCGCTGCAATGCGCTGAGCTACCACCTCCGGCGGGGCCGGCTCCCTCTGAAACGAACGTGGCCCATAAGACCTCCACCAGAGAATATCCGGGTCGACGACGGGACCCGGATTCCGCACCAAGGTGCACGCCCCGGAAGATAACACCTCCCAGTGCCACCCCGGCGGAGCCCAGTCCCGAACTTCCCCCAACTGCCGCAACTCCTCTAAAATTGTCCTAGCTCCAGGACGCGGCGGGCGCGGCATCGTATGCAAACTAATATTGAATTTGAATAAATTACTTATGAATATATATATATCTTAGTAACAAATACTACTATTTTCAAATTTGTCTAACATATATTTTGTCTAACATATATTTTCTAACTACAATTTTCTAACATTTTTATCTAACATATTATAAATTCTAAATTCTAAATTTCTAAATTTCACTACTATTTCTAAGATTCTAAGATTTATCTAACATATTCTAAATTCTAAATTTCTATATTTCACTACAATTTTGTAACATTTTTATCTAACATATTCTATATTCTAAATTCTAACAAATATTTTCTAACTACAATTTGTCTAACTACAATTTTCTAACTACAATTTTCTATATCTTAGTAAAAAAATTTGTCTAACATATATTTTCTAACTAACAATTTTCTAACATTTTTATCTAAATTCTAACAAATATTTTCTAACTACAATTTTCTAAATAGATCTAACTAAAATTTATCTAACTTATATTTCTAAATTTAACTACTAAATTTTCTAACTAATTAAAAAAAAAAAAAGGAAAAGGCTGGCCGGGCACCTCTGGCCGCCACGGCGGGATGGCTGGTGGCGGGGGCGCCGGCGCGCGCTGCGCGCGAAGCGGGGCGGCATGGCGCGCGGGCGGGCGGGGCTGAGCGGCGCGGCGGACGGGGAGGAGAAGGCGGCGCAGGCGGGCGGGGGAGGCGGCGGTGCGTCGCGGCGCGGGCGGGCGGGGAGGCGCGGCCGACGCGGCGGCGCGCGGCGAAATTTTGGCATCTCCCCATTTTGGTCCCCGCGAATGGAGAAGAAAGGGCGCGCGGGATTATGCACTGGCCTTTTGCACCGGTTGTTGGCTCAACCGGTGCAAAGACCCTTTTGCACCGGTTCGAGCCAACAACCGGTGCAAAAGGTCCCTCACTGCCTTTTGTATTTTCCCGCCATTTATTTTTCGTGTTTCGCGTGGGATAGGTTCCCGCCACGACGCGCGCGTGGTAGGTTCCCGTCAAACGACGCCGCGCGGGATATTTTCCCGCCACGACGCGAGGGATGTTTTCCCTCCACGACGCAAGCGGCGCGTGGTATATTTTCCCGCCACGACGCAAACGGCGCGGGATATTTTCCCTCTATAAATAGTACGTCCCCGTCTCTCCCACTTCGATCATCACCAAACCCTAGCCCATTGCACAATGCCCCCAAAGCCGCACCCGCCGCCGGTGGAGGTGGACCCGCAGCTCACGGAGATAGAGGAGTGGGAGGAGCTGCAGCGGCAGGAGGCGGCAGCAAGGAGGGCAGCAGAGGATGAGGTGGACCCGCAGCTTGCAGAGATAGAGGAGTGGGAGGAGGCGGCGCTAGCGGCTACCATAGAAGCATTTGAGAGGCAGAGTCTCCAGGAGCTGCATAAGCGGCCGCGTGTGGCGGATCTGGATAGTGAGGAGATGTATAAGCGTCGTCGTGAGGAGGAGCTGCGGCAGGAGGCGGCAGCCAGGAGGGCAGCAACGGATGCGCGGAAGAACTAGTAGAAGTTGTTATTATTTTAGTTTAAATTTAGTTAATGTTAAATTTCAATAAAGTCGTTGTCGTTGTTTTAGTTTAAGTTTAGTTAACGTATCTTGTTAAATTTCAATAAAGTCGTTGTCTTTAGTTTATATACCCCTTTTATCCCGGTTCCTGGCTTGAACCGGTGCTAAAGATGGTGGATTTGATTATATACCCCTTTTATCCCGGTTCCTGGCTGGAACCGGTGCTAAAGATGGGGGGCTAAATCTGGGGGAGGCTTATCTGGTGTTTGCCTTATCTGGGGTGGCCTCATGGGGGGGATTATCTGGAGGCACATTGCTATATATAGCCCCCTCCGGGGAGAGTAGAGAGAGCAGCCTGAGAGGCAACGACCAAGAAGGAAAGAGCCTCTCCGGCGAAGCTTCTCGAAGATGTCTTAGATGGCTGGCCGTCTTAGACATCTTCGGAAGCTTGCCCGAGTAACTCTTCCCGCAAGTCCCGCTCGGAAGCTGCTAGTATATATACACCCAACAACCAGTACCTCAGGGTAATTAAAGAGGGCTTCCGGGAGCTTCTCGAAGGAAAGAGCATTTAGTTCAAACGACCAATGTTACTGATACATATCACAACAAACGCTTCACAATATGAGCTCATCAAGGTACAGGATAATAATTAATACATTATGATCGCTTCGACCGTAACCATGGAGTATCTTCAGCATTTAACGCGATGGTTGGATCAATGTTCACTCTGAAGGGCGGAATTTCAGCAAACTTATTATAATCTTCTGACATGTCTGTCTTGTCCTCGACTCCCACGATGGTTCTTTTCCCTGAAAGAACTATGTGACGCTTTGGCTCATCGGATGAGCTCGTTTCCTTATGTTTTCTTTTCTTCGGTCTGGAGGACATGTCCTTCACATAGAAAACCTGAGCCACATCATTGGCTAGGACGAATGGTTCGTCTCTGTAACCAAGATTGTTGAGATCCACTGTTGTTATTCCGTACAGCTGGTCTACCTTTACCCCTTTTCCATCAAGCTTGAACCATTTGCACCGAAACAAAGGGATCTTAAAATAAGGTCCATAGTCAAGTTCCCATATCTCCTCTATGTAACCATAATATGTGTCCTTTTCCCCACTGTTAGTGTTTGTTGCATCAATGCGGACACCACTGTTTTGGTTGGTGCTCTTTTTATCTTGGGCGAACGTGTAGAAGGTATTTCCATTTATCTCGCCCCTGGAAAGTCAGTATAGTCGAAGATGGTGACCCGGCCAACAAGTACAATTGATCATCAATGGCGTTGTTATTCATGAGATGTGTTCGGAGCCAACCGCCGAATGTCTGCATATGTTTATGTGTAATCCATTCTTCAGACTGCCCCGGATATTCGGAGCGTACAATATTCTTGTGATCAGTGATATACGGGGCCACCAAGGTGGAACTTTGTAGAACTGTGTAGTGTGCTTGAGTGAAAGAAATGCCGTCCCTACATATCATTGATTTCCTTCCTAGCGTGCCTTTTCCACTTAGTCGCCCCTCATGTCGCGATTCAGGAACACCAATCGACTTAAGGTCAGGAATAAAGTCAACACAGAACTCGATGACCTCCTCTGTTCCATAGCCCTTGGAGATGCTTCCTTCTGGCCTAGCACGGTTATGAACATATTTCTTTAAGACCCCCATGAACCTCTCGAAGGGGAACATATTGTGTAGAAAGACAGGACCGAGGATGGCAATCTCTTCGACAAGGTGAACCAGGAGATGTGTCATAATATTGAAGAAAGATGGTGGAAACACCAACTCAAAGCTAACAAGACATTGCACCACATCCTTCTGTAACCTTGGAAGACTAGCTGGATCGATTACCTTCTGAGATATTGCATTAAGGAATGCACATAGCTTCACAATGGGTATTCGAACATTTTCCGGCAGAAGCCCCCTCAGTGCAACCGGAAGCAGCTGCGTCATAATAATGTGGCAGTCATGCGACTTCAGGTTTTGGAATTTTTTCTCCGCCATATTTATAATTCCCTTTATATTTGATGAGAATCCAGACGGCACCTTGATACTGTAAAGGACTTCAAAAAAGATTTCCTTCTCTGCTTTGGTAAGAGCGTAGCTGCGGACTTAAGCGACTCCCTGTATCCGTCTTGTAATCCTGTTCTTGCTTGTTCTTTGGGACTTTCATACGATACTGGTCCTCCCTTGCTTCTGGTGTATCTTTTGTCTGCCCATACACGCCTAAGAAGCCTAGCAGGTTCACGCAAAGATTCTTCGTCACATGCATCACGTCGATTGAAGAGCGGACCTCTAGGACTTTCCAATAGGGTAGATCCCAAAATATAGATTTTTTCTTCCACATGGGTGCGTGTCCGGTAACAACCTCTTTGGGAACAGATTTTTTCTTCGAAGCCTTTTTTTGGGAACAGATTGGCCGCCAGGACCCTTTCCAAATATTACTTTTATGTCCTTGACCATATCAAGTAAAGCATCACCAGTACGGAGTTCAGGCTTCTCCCGGTGATCTGCCTCACCTCCGAAATGATTGCCTTTCTTTCTGACGGGGTGCCTCTTTGGAAGAAATCGACGATGCCCCAGGTACACAACCTTCTTACATTTCTTCCAATAAGCACCTTCGGTCTCATCTAAGCAGTGCGTGCATGCATTGTATCCCTTGTTTGTCTGTCCTGAAAGGTTACTAAGAGCAGGCCAATCATTGATGGTCACGAAAAGCAACGCTCGTAGGTTGAATGACTCATGTTTGTACTCATCCCATGCAAGAACACCTGGTTTGCTCCACAACTGTAAGAGTTCTTCAAATAATGGCCGTAGGTAAACATCAATGTCGTTGCCGGGTTGCTTTGGGCCTTGGATGAGCACTGGCATCATAATGAACTTCCGCTTCATGCACAACCAAGGCGGAAGGTTATAGATACATAGAGTTACAGGCCAGGTGCTATGACTGCAGCTCTGCTCCCCAAAAGGATTCATTCCATCTGTACTTAGACAAACCTTAAGTTCCTCGCGTCATCTGCAAAGTCCGGGAACTCTCTATCGATTTTCCTCCACTGCGACCCATCAGCGGGGTGTCTCAGCATCTCGTCTTTCTTAAGGTCTTCTTTGTGCCATCGCAACAACCTGGCATGCTCTTTATTTCTGAACAGACGTTTCAACCGTGGTATTATAGGAGCATACCACATAACCTTGGCAGGAACCCTCTTCCTAGGGGCTCGCCCTCAACATCACCAGGGTCATCTCGCCTGATCTTATACCGTAGTGCATTGCATACCGGACATTTTTCCAAATTTTCGTACTCAAGGCGGTAGAGGATGCAGTCATTAATGCATGCATGTATCTTCAGCACCTCTAATCCTAGAGGGCAGAGAACCTTCTTTGCTTCGTACGTACTGTCAGGCAATTCGTTATCCTTTGGAAACCTCCTCTTCATTATTTTCAGTAACTTCTCAAATGGCTTGTCACATATACCAGCCTCTGCCTTCCATTGCAGCAACTCCAGTGTGGCACCGAGCTTTGTGTTGCCATCTTCGCAATTTGGGTATAACTTCTTTTTGTGATCATCTAACATGCCCTTTAACTTTCGCTTCTCGTTTTCAGTTTCTGCATCTCTGTGTGCATCAGCGATGGCCCGACGAAGATCATCATCAACGGGCTCATCTGATGCCTCTTCATCTTGATCACCTCCACCTGCCTCCTCATCTTCATCATGCCCTGTTGCAGTATCACCGTAGTTAGGGTACATATCATCATCCTCTTCTTCTTCTTCGTCGTCTTCCATCATAACCCCTCTTTCTCCATGCTTGGTCCAACAATTATAGCTGGGCATGAAACCTTTCCAAAGCAGGTGGGAGTGAATGACTTGCCATTCAGGGTATTGCTTTAAGTTCCGGCAATCAACACATGGACAACATATATAACCATCCGCCTGTGGGTTTTCCTCAGCCACACGGAAAAATTCTTTCAGGCCCGAAGTGAACTCGGGCAGACGTCGGTCAACGTACATCCATTGCCGCCGGTTCATCTACATCAAATAATTAAGTTTATCAAAAAACCATTACAAAACATCATAATATATATATATATAGTGGATATTAGCACCGTACAAATGAAAGGATAAAGTTGTTTAACCTTGATTGAGGAGGGAAAGAAAGAGGAGAAAGCTTAAGTGTCGCTCCGGCACCTCATCTCATTTTTGTTTTGTGTAAAATCAAGCGGCATCATTCTCTCAGACATTTCATCGAGCACCTTGTGTGCATGCCAAAGAAATGCAAGGTAGCACTCAACACACACACCTTTCTCCTAGAAAAAGTGAAGTTGTGAATTGGCTGGTTGGAGGTGAGCTGATATAAGGGCTGGGGACCTTTTGCACCGGTTCGTGTTACAAACCTGCAATGAGCTATCTTTTGCACCGGTTTGTAACACGAACCGGCAAAAGGTTCCCGGCATGACACGTGCCTGGCGATAAACCTTTTGCACCAGTTTGTGTTACGAACCGGTGCAAAAGATATCTCATTTGCACCGGTTTGTAACACGAACCGGTGCAAAAGGTCCCTCGGCCGGCTGCTCCCCACGAACCGGTGCTAATGACCCCTTTAGCACCGGTTCGTGCCAACGGTGCAAAAGCCATCTGGGGCAAAAAACGAAAGCCCTTGTTTCTACTAGTGGTGAAGCATTTTTCACATGACACTATCTACTCGGTGTCTGTCGATCCACCAAAACTACACTCTGCCACACCCTATTGGCCACCCTTGAAAGAATATAACAATTTTCCTTTCGCATTGTATAAGGGGGTTGTGAAGGCAGCCCGGTGGCGGGTGAGTGAAGCTTCAACTATGTATGGGTACATTATGTATGGCGGGTGTACGTGTTGACGAGCGTAAATTAAAGTTGAGTTTGGCGAGAACATTTATTTGAAATCAATAATCTTTTTAAAATTTAATCTTGAGTTTAGTCCATTTTTACTTCTTGTTGTGACATTGGGACTACTTTTACCATATTTGAAAACATTTGTCGCATTCCATTGTTAGATGTGAACTTTTTCTATTTATTATTTTCCTCAACTGAAAAGTTGAACTCATTATCATACCCTATATAAAGGCTAAACAGTTTAGCCTATCCCTAACTGATTTGGCTACTGTAGACGGGTGAATTATCCTTTGGTTCTTCCAGTACTTACCTGACCGTGGCGTTTTTCATTTCTTCATCGAGTCAATTTGCTTGGTTCGTTGTTTTTTCCTTGCCTCCTTTCGTGGCATAGGACTACCCGTTACCAGTTTCCTCTATGTACTACTGAAATCTCCTCCCGGTTATAGTGTTTTCTTTCCTTTCTTTGGGTGTTTGCCTGTTTGGTTAAGTTTAGTCAAAGCGGTGCTAGATCGTACCACCGAACTATTAAACAGTTCTGGATTGGGACCGTGGATCTCCAGAATATCTATCTAGACTCTTCCCATGATCTTCACCTCCATCGGCCTCCCCTGGAAGTTTCTCCCGACCGAGATTGTTCCCATGGAAGCACCGCTTGGGCTGAACATCGAGCAAGCTCCTGAATGGATCTCGTCGTGATCTTTTCCTTTCTTCTTTCGTCAGGTTCTGACTCGTTCACATTCTGAATCATTGAATTTTGATCGCCTGTTTTTCTGTTAGTTGAGTTGGGATATGTTTTGCTTTGCTGATTTTCCTAATGTGTTTTCCTACGATTTCTTTCACTCTCTCATTGGTTCCAACTTGTTTGGTTCCTATGGTTTTTATGTTTCTTTGGTTCTGTTGAAACTTTGCCGTCACTGAAATAGTGCAATTAGAATGTAGGAAAATTAGTTCCGAATATTTTGGAGCAATTTTTTTTTGAATATCTAAAATTCAAAATAAAACATCCCAAATTTTTTTTTCCTACATTATATATGAAATGTTTCAGTAAACTGCAAAGTTTCAAGTTCAAATATTGTATGGGGTGAGAGATACAAATTAAAAAGGAAGTTGTTTCAGAGGGAAAGAAAGGTTGTCGGTGATGCCGTCGTAGGGATACTGGCTGATGCCGTTGCGGACGCGCCTGCTGATGCTCCTGCCTCTGGAGCTGGAGTTGAAGCCAATACCGACGTGGCCATTTTAGCGGCGATCTCGTTGAGGATCATTTCCTTGTAGAAGTTGTGCGCCGCCAGCACACGGTCGGGATCCATTCCCTCTGTCGACACGGTCAAGAGCATGGATTCCTCTTTGTGTTTCTTTACACGCTCCTTCTCGAGCTGCGTCTTCTATTTTTTTTGCTTCTTGAGCAACATTCTCTCGTCGGCCTTCTTGTTACGGATGAGCAGGTTCGACGAGACATCGGCAAGGCACTTGTTGATCAATGACTAAATCTTTTATGTCGCCGTTGTTTCAAGCGCGGCGGCTTTGGCCGCCTTGTTGCCCATTGGGCGCCCTGCCGACACCAGGAGCGCCGCATCTAGATTAATGAGACCATCCTTACCCTTTGCCAACGAGATACCCGTCAACCTCCACTTGTCGTAGATTTTCAGCTTGCTATAGCAATGTAGCAAGGCGAATCATCTATTGCCATCTGAAAGTGTTTTCTGCCGCTGATGAATTGGGGCCGCCACTCGCGACGCGGGTTTTCGTTCTATCCGGCTCCCTGAAGTGTACTCTGTGTAGCGAGGACGGGCTCGGAATGCTGGACTCTGTATTCTCGCGCCGGACCGAAAAAGGCAAATGGCGACATCCACCGGCGCGCTAGTCACCCGAGTCACCAACTGGGCTGCTTAGATGCAGAGTGTCGTCACTACTGGAGCCAGTGCACGCAATTGTTTCTTGACGTCTCCCATTCCCATATCTCCAACTCTTCTGGATAACTATCTTTTTATTCGGTTGGACAAAACGCATGATATGTTCAGGTTTGAAAATTTCAGTCAACAATGTGATTCGTTTTTTCCACAAAGTAGCAGCAATCACTCTATTCTTTTTCTCACAGGACACTATCTACTCTGACGCCTATCGATCCACAGAAACTACACTCACCACACCCAGTTGGCCTCTACTGAAAGAATATAACAATTTTCCTCTCTGTATATAACAAGGAGGTTGTAAAGGTAGAGGCGGCGGGTGAGTGAAGGTTCAACTATGTATGAGTACATAGCAGTACGTGCTGACGAGCGTAAATTAAAGTTGAGTTTGGCGAGAACATTTATTCCGAATCTATTTTGAACTAATTTAAATTTAATCCTGAGTTTAATCCATTTTTTACTTCTTGTTGTGGCATTGGGACTACTTTTACATTGTTTGAAGACATTTGTCGCATTCCATTGTTAGATGTGAACTATTTCTCTATTTATTATTTTCGTTTAGCTTATCCCTAACTAATTTGGCTACTGAAGACGGGTGAATTGACATCTGTGTGTCTCATAAAGGCGGCATATTCATTCAGTGGGAGGCGACGTTCCCGTCGACAGCGAGACGTCTGTGGTGACTTCGTCAATATCAAGATCAAATCTGCCAGCTCAGTCTTCCGGAGGTGCTCATAGGGGTAGAGTGTGCGTGTGTGCGTTCATAAGGGTGAGTGTATGCGCGTGTATGTGAGCGTCTATGTTTGTACTGTGTTTCTAAAAAATTATCCTTTTGCTTCTCCAGTCCTTACCTGACGCGTGGCCTTCTTAATCGAGTTAATTTGCTCAGTTGGTTGTTTTTCATTGCCTCCTTTTGTGGCAGAGGATTACCAGTTACTGGTTTTTTTTTTAAAAAAAAGGGACTACCGGTTACTTGTTTCCTCTAGAGTTATATATATATTTGGTACCACAACTTGCACTGAATGTGCAGTTTAGTACCACAACTTGCAAAACGAGCATCCGGAGTACCACTTAACTTGCACCGAGCAAGCAAATAGGTCCACGACCAATCAGGAGTGGCCATGTGGCATTGTGGATTTTGCAAAAAAAACATCCTTTATATTTTTCTCTCGCAAATGTGACCTTGTTGCTTTTCACATGCGGATCCCATCTTTCAGAAAATAGAAAAAACTGAAACCAAAGTAGTGCTTGCTGGGATTCGAACTCGCTACCTAAACCAGCCACAAAACAACTATTGCCAACGAACCAGACAACAATTTATGATCAGTTTTCGGACTTAATTATATTATACGATTTCTGTACGGCGCATGCACCTCCAACTTGGCTTAAATACATGTGTAAAGGATATTCACGTCGTCCCACTTCTAACAAACTAAGCTACGTGAATAGCAATAACGTGAGCTACGTCCACTTTTTTTTAGATAAAAAGCCAAAGACCCGATGTTAAATTAATAACGCCTTTAAATGGGAAAATACACTTTGGCTCATAGGAGTATATGCTCTTATTATGTGAATCCATATTTCAAAGTGTCAAAAAATTCTAAACTAAATACATGTACATCTAGACATTTTATGTTGGTACACAAGTTTTTTTAAAAAAACATTTTCTTTGGCTCCCGTAAAAAGACAAAATTTGATGATGTAACACGACTTCGTACATGACATTTTTTTTGTCTTTTTTGTACACACCACACAAAATGTTGTTTTTCCACAAAAACTTGTGAACGAACATAGGATGTCACGATGTATACCAAAAAAATTATGTCAGATTTTTTTAAACATTTTTAAAATTTCTTTTTATTATTTTCTATAATGGGTGCATATGCACGCGTGTGCCAAAACGCCACCTCCTTTAGGAGTTTCATACATGATTCTGATTTATCACCAGATTTTGGCTAAATCAGGAGATGGGCCGTAATTGAGATGGGCTTGAAGGGTGTACACGTGGAGCGTCTTTGAAGCGGCCCTGCGCGAAGAGTTTGGGCTAGATTGCCCGTGTATCTGTACATTATAGTAGATCGCATCTTAGTTTAGAAGTAAAAGTTAGAGTTTAACCCGTGCACGGTTAGGTGCACGCCTAAATTAGAAAGTCTCTTGGACTATAAATATGTATCTAGGTTATTGAAAACGGAGGACAATCACGTTCACAACAAACACAAACCAGGCATCGCCACCCCTTATTTCGAGGGTTTCTTCCGGTAAGATCATGTTGCCTAGATCGCATCTTGCGATCTAGGCAGTACAGTTTATTCGTTACCTTGTGTTACTCGTGCTGAAGCGTTGTTGATGGCGAGTAGCACTACTTATCATAGATGTTTTGGGGCTTGCATTGATGCTTTTCTTATGCTTATTCGCTTAGCAATGCCGTCCCTCGATATTTAGCTGCCCTTACACCTATCTGGGTGTAAGGGCAGCACCTTGCTTATTCGTTACTTAGTAGATCCGATCCGTTATAGTTGCTCCTTGTTCTTCAAGGATTAGTTTAATATCTGCATGATTAGGCCTTATGCTGGGGTTGGATGATCCGGTAGTGCGCGAGGTGTTGCTTTACCGTTCCTATAAGGGATGTTTCCGGGAATTGACTTTACGTTGGTTTTTAGGCCTCTTATAGGGTAGTTTACATCATCTTTCGTATCTGCTAGGCCCAACTACGTAGGATGTTCCGATTATGCGGTGAAAACCCTAAACTGTCGTAGATTGGTTTAGCTTTGTTTTGATCAAGCAGATCCCCAGGTCGTAAATCCAACGTGAACCATGGGGCGATCGCTCTTTGAGCCGATCCATGGCAACCTGAGAGCCGATCGGGCTCGTATTTAATGTTTACGTGTCTACCATGCAGGAGACTAATCGAAGCAATCCAACACCTTCCCAGGTATAGGTCAGGTGGCACGCCCTTGCAACCGCCGGGACGTGTGCCGGAACTTTGCGGGACGACGCGAGGTGCCAGGGCCCACTAAGGTCTTGGGAGTCTCCGGCTCTTCGTGTTGCTTAACCACTGCTCGCCGGTGAGTTTTGGCAGGCAACACACTGGCACGCCCGGTGGGACAATTTCTACAACAACTACGTCAACATCGGCAGCCAAGATGTCGGACGAACCGATCAAGTACGAGGATCTCGCAGAGCATAAGAAGAAATACGATGAGCTGAAGGCCATCCTCGAAACCGATCTCATCGGCTCCTTTGAGAAGACCCGTTCGCACGACATCAGGTTCAAAGGATTCACACCCCAAGGCGCGCTCGAGGGTTTGGATCTGTCTCTCCCTTCGGAGGAACGCACCAGAGCCCTGCGTCAGGAAATCAACTACGTTGTGGCTCATTATCAATTTGAATGCTTACTATATGACATAACAAGGCTATGTGCTTTGGTTTTTCATTCTTTCGATTTTTTTCTAAATTTTTATGCCCATTTGAATCTTGGTCAAATCCTAGGTTCGACCAAGATTTAAACAAGTTTAAAACATGACAATGAAAAGGTAATTAATCATGGATCCTTCTTAACCAGCCAGTCTAATTAAAATAAAGCTTTTTGGGAGGTTTTTGAAATTTCCATGTTTGAAACCCAAAACCACACTTCTCTGCTTCATGCTTGACTTCATATATAATTAAGACAAAGTTTAGGGTTAGGGGGTACATGATTTGTCTAGTTTGAATATGTCTAGACCTTGTTTATGAACTTGAATGCTTACTATATGACATAAGAAGACTATGTGCTTTGGTTATTTTATTTATTTTTTTATTTTATGCCCATTTGAATATTGGTCAAATCCTAGGTTTGACCAAGATTTAAACAAGTTTAAAACATGAAAATGAAAAGGTAAGCCTGGATCCTTCTTAACTAGTCACTCTAAAATGAAGCTTTAATTTTGGGAGGTTTTTGAAATTTCCATGTTTGAAACCAAAAACCACTTCTCTTCATGCTTGACTTCATAAGACAGAGTTTATGGTTTTAGAGGGGTAGATACATGATTTGTCTTATTTGAATATGTCTACCTAGACCTTGTTTATCAACTTTTGAATGCTTACTATATATATGTATGTGACATAAGAAAACTATGTGCTTTGGTTTTTCATTTTTCTGTTTTTTTTTGGAATTTTGATGCACATTTGAATCTTGGTCAAATCCTAGGTTTGACCAAGATTTAAACAAGTATAGAACATGAAAATGAAAAGGGAAGCCTGTATCCTTCTTAGTCACCCTAAAATGAAGTTTTTGGGAGGTTTTTGAAATTTCCATGTTTGAAACCCAAAACCACTTATCTTCATGCTTGACTTCGTCATAAGACAGAGTTTAGGGGTTAGGGGGTAGATACATGATTTGTCTAGCTAGTTTGAATATGTCCAGACCTTGTTTATCAACTTTAATGCTTACTATATGACATATAAGAAGACTATGTGCGCTTTGGTTTTTCATTTTTCTGTTTTTTTATTTTATGCCCATTTGAATCTTGGTCAAATCCTAGATTGACTTCATAAGACAGAGTTTAGGGTTAGGGGTAGATATACACATGATTTTTCTGGTTTGAATATGTCTAGACCTTGTTTATCAACTTGAGTGTTTACTATATGACATAATTAAGAAGGCTATGTGCTTTGGTTTTTCATTCTTTAGATTTTTTGTCTGAATTTTTATGCCCATTTGAATCTTGGTCAAATCCTAGGTTTGACCAAGATTTAAATAAGTTTAAAACATGGAAATGAAAAGGTAAGCATCGATCCTTCTTAGTCGCTCTAAAATGAAGCTGAATTGGGAGGTTTTTGAAATTTCCATGTTTGAAACCCAAAACCACTTTCATGCTTGACTTCATAAGACGAAGTTTAGGGTCGATAGGGGGTAGATACATGATTTGTCTGGTTTGGATATATCTAGACCTTGTTTATCAACTTGAATGCTTACGATATGACATAAGAACACTATGTGCTTTATTTTTTATTTTTTTGTGCCCATTTGAATCTTGGTCAAATCCTAGGTTTGACCAAGATTTAAACAAGTATAGAACATGAAAATGAAAAGGGAAGCCTGTATCCTTCTTAGTCACCCTAAAATGAAGTTTTGGGAGGTTTTGCAATTTCCATGTTTGAAACCCAAAACCACTTCTCTTCATGCTTGACTTAAGACATAGTTTAGGGGTTAGGGGGTAGATACATAATTTGTATGGTTTGAATATGTCTAGACCTTGTTTATCAACTTTAATGCTTACTATATGACATAAGAAGACTATGTGCTTTGGTTTTTCATTTTTCTGTTTTTTTTTTAATTTTTCCAATTTTGTTTGACCAAGATTTAGACAAGTTTTACACGTGAAAACGAATAAGTAAGCCTGGATCCTTCTTAGTCACTCCAAAATGTACCAATTGATAGGTGCGTTAACTTTGCTTCATGGAAAAAATAATGTCATGTAAATGAGTTAACTTGGATTTCCTACCCTTGAATCCATAGGAAACTTTGTTCTAATGCACTATAATAATCAACCGAGCTTTTACACAACAGGTCTGTCACTTACGTGTGGTGCCCATGCGTGAGGTCCCACACTTCAATGAGCACAAGTCACGTGCAATAGGTACGCAAACTCCACCATTTTCTTTGTCAAGAGAAGACATCAGATGCGTATTGGAAGTCTGGGTCCTTCTGGATCCTTCGGTTGTCCCTCTCACAAAAACAAATCTCTCTCATTCTCGGCTCGCCGACTCGCTCGCTGCCGCACCTCCTGCTCACTGACAAACCCGCACAAAAGTCATCATCATCCGAAAAAGGGGAGACACCATAATTCTCTCCCTTCTTCTCTCCTTCCGAGTGATCCCTCTTCCTCCGAGTTTCACTCGACGGGCAAACACACATGTGCTGCATAGTAATAATAAAAAGGTAGAAAAATCGACCTACGAATCTATAATTAAATAGGTTAAACTAGGGTTTTGCCCAGTAGTATGTGAGAATGTATGCACTATGTGTGCTATAACTTGTGTGTCTTTCAAATTTGAACCAAATTTGAATAAGTTTGAAATATTTGAAATGGGTCTTTTGGCTTAAACGTTTGAAACCCAAAACGACTTCTCCTCATGCTAGACTTCATAAGACCGAGTTTAGGGTTAGGGGGTATGATGCGCGTAAATGTACACGTCCGTTGGGAACCCCAAGAGGAAGGTATGATGCGCACAGTGGCAAGTTTTCCCTCAGAAAGAAACCAAGGTTGATCGAACCAGAGGAGCCAAGAAGCACGTTGAAGGTTGATGGTCGCGAAATGTGATGCAGCGCAACACCAGGGATTCGCCAACGTGAACCCTACAACAAAACCAAAGTACTTTGCCCCAACGAAACAGTGAGGTTGTCAATCTCACCGGCTTGCTGTAACAAAGGATTAAACGACGAGTGGAAGATGTTTGCAAAGAAAATAGTAAACACAATTGCAGTAGATTGTATGCTATGTAAAGAATAGGACCGGGGTCCACAGTCACTAGAGGTGTCTCTCCCATAAGATAAAAGCATGTTGGGTGAACAAATTACAATCAATTGACAATAAAGAAAGGGCATAACAATGCATATACATGATATGATAAATATAGTGAGATTTAATTTGGCATTACGACAAAGTACATAGACCGCCATCCAACCGCATCTATGCCTAAAAAGTCCACCTTCGGTTATCATCCGAACCCCATTCAGTATTAAGTTGCTAAGCACAGACAATTGCATTAAGTATGGTGCGTAATGTAATCAACAACTACATCCTTAGACATAGCATCAATGTTTTATCCCTAGTGGCAACAGCACATCCACAACCTTAGAACTTTCTGTCACTGTCCCAGATTCAATGGAGGCATGAACCCACTATCGAGCATAAATACTCCCTCTTGGAGTTAAGAGTAAAAACTTGGCCAGAGCCTCTACTAGTAACGGAGAGCATGCAAGATCATAAACAACACATAAACAATAGATTGATAATCACCATAATCATAGTACTCTCTATCCATCGGATCCCGACAAACACAACATATAGAATTACAGATAGATGATCTTGATCATGTTAGGCAGCTCACAAGATCCAACAATGAAGCACAACAAGGAGAAGACGACCATCTAGCTACTGCTATGGACCCATAGTCCAGGTGAACTACTCACTCATCACTCCGGAGGCGACCATGGCATGAAGAGTCCTCCGGAGATGAATCCCCTCTCCTGCAGGTGCCGGAGGCGATCTCCGAATCCCCGAGATGGGACGGCGGCGGCGCGTCTCTGGAAGGTTTTCGTATCGTGGCTCTCGGTACTGGGGTTTTCGCGACGGAGGCTTTAAGTAGGCGGAGGGTCAACGCGGGGGGCCACACGAGGGTGTTGGAGATATGCCCAAGAGGCAATAATAAAAGTGGTTATTATATATCTTTATGTTTATGATAAATGTTTATATACCATGCTATAATTGTATTAAATGAAACATTGATACATGTGTGATATATAAACAACAAAGAGTCCCTAGTAAGCCTCTTAACTAGCTTGTTGATTAATAGATGATTAGTTTCATAATCATGAACATTGGATGTTATTAATAACAAGGTTATATCATTGTATGAATGATGTAATGGACACACCCAATTAAGCGTAGCATAAGATCACGTCATTAAGTTATTTGCTATAAGCTTTCAATACATAGTTACCTAGTCCTTATGACCATGAGATCATGTAAATCACTTATACCGGAAAGGTACTTTGATTACATCAAACGCCACCGCGTAAATGGGTGGTTATAAAGGTGGGATTAAGTATCCGGAAAGTATGAGTTGAGGCATATGGATCAACAGAAGGATTTGTCCATCCCGATGACTGATAGATATACTCTGGGCCCTCTCGTGGAATGTCGTCTAATGTCTTGCAAGCATATGAATAAGTTCATAAGAGACCACATACCACGGTACGAGTAAAAGAGTACTTGTCAGGAGACGAGGTTGAACAAGGTATAGTGTGATACCGATGATCAAACCTCGACAAGTAAAATATCGCGTGACAAAGGGAATTGGTATCGTATGTGAATGGTTCATTCGATCACTAAAGTCATCGTTGAATATGTGGGAGCCATTATGGATCTCCAGATCCCGCTATTGGTTATTGGTCGGAGTGAGTACTCAACCATGTCCGCATAGTTCGCGAACCGTAGGTGACACACTTAAAGTTGGATGTTGAAATGGTAGAACTTGAATATGGAATGGAGTTCGAATATTTGTTCGGAGTCCCGATGTGATCCCGGACATCACGAGGAGTTCCGGAATGGTCCGGAGAATAAGATTCATATATAGGATGTCATTTTATGTGAATAAAATGATGCGGAAGGTTCTATGGAAGGTTCTAGAAGGTTCTAGAAAAGTCCGGAAGAAACCACCAAGGAAGGTGGAGTCCACAAGGGACTCCACCTCCATGGCCGGCCAGCCCTAGTGGGGGTGGAGTCCCAAGTGGACTCCACCATAGGGGGCCGGCCACCCCCACATGGGAGGTGGGAATCCCACCTTTGGGTGGGAGTCCTAGTTGGGCTAGGTTTCCCCTCCTATGGAAGGTTTTGGTTTCGGGTCTTATTCGAAGACTTGGACACCAACACTTGGGATCCACCTATATATAGAGGGCCAAGGGGAGGGGGCCGGCCACACCAAAGCCACAAGCTTGGCCGCCCCCCATAGTGGCCGGCCACCCCCTCTCCCCAAACCCTAGCGCCCCGCTCCTCCACCATATCCCGCACGCTTAGCGAAGCTCCGCCGGATTTCTCCACCGCCACCGACACCACGCCGTCGTGCTGTCGGATTCAAGAGGAGCTACTACTTCCGCTGCCCGCTGGAACGGGGAGGTGGACGTCGTCTTCATCAACAACCGAACGTGTGACCGAGTACGGAGGTGCCCGTTCGTGGCGCCGTAACCGATCGTGATCAAGATCTTCTACGCGCTTGCAAGCGGCAAGTGAACGTCTACCGCAGCAACAAGAGCCTCCTCTTGTAGGCTTTGGAATCTCTTCAAGGGTTAGTCTCGACAATCCCCTCGTTGCTACCGTCTTCTAGATTGCATCTTGGCTTGGATTGCGTGTTCGCCGTAGGAAAATTTTTGTTTTCTATGCTACGTTATCCTACAAGGGTATCGAGCCGTGTCTATGCATAGATGGTTGCACGAGTAGAACACAATGGTTTGTGGGCGTTGATGCTCTTGTTATCTTTAGTTGAGTACTTTGCATCTTTGTGGCATAGTGGGATGAAGCGGCTCGGGCTAACTTTACATGACCGCGTTCATGAGATTTGCTCCACGCTTGACATGCAACTTGTATTGCATAAGTGGCTTTGCGGGTGTCTGTCTCTCCTACTATAGTGAAGATTCAATTTACTCTTCTATTGACAACACTAGTATCACCGTTGTGGTTCATGTTCGTAGGTAGATTGGATCTTGCTCGAAAACCCTAAACCACGTAAAATATGCAAACCAAATTAGAGAACGTCTAACTTGTTTTTGCAGGGTTTGGTGATGTGATATGGCCATAATGTGATGATGAATATGTATGAGATGATCATTATTGTATTGTGGCAACCGGCAGGAGCCTTATGGTTGTCTTTAAATTTCATGTTGAGTAGTATTTCAAAGTAGTTGTAATAGTTGCTACTTGAGAGGACGATCATGAAGACGGCGCCATTGACCTTGGTGCTTCGCCGACGATGATGGAGATCATGCCCGTTGATGATGGAGATCATGTCCACGCTTTGGAGATCAAGATCAAAGGCGCAAAGACAAAGGGCCATATCATATCACATATGAATCGCATGTGATGTTAATCCTTTATGCATCTTATTTTGCTTAGATCGCGACGGTAGCATTATAAGATGATCCCTCTCACTAAAATCTCAAGATAATAAAGTGTTCATCCTTAGTAGCACCGTTATCAAGTCTTATCGTTTCGAAGCATCTCGTGATGATCGGGTGTGATAGATTCGATAAGTACATATGACGGGTGCAAGACAGTTTGCACATGCGGATACTAAGGTGGCCTTGACGAGCCTAGCATGTAAAGACATGGTCTCGGAACACGTGATACCGAAAGGTAGAGCATGAATCATATGATTGATATGATGAACACTTTGAGTGTTCGCCATTGAAATTACATCTTGTCTCGTGATGATCGGGCATAGGTATGATGGATTTGGTTCGTGTGATCACTAAGACAATGCGAGGGATATTGTTTTGAGTGGGAGTTCACCTAGATTTTTAATTATGTAGAATTAAAATTTGAACTCAATTTGTCATAAACTTAGTCTAAACTATTGCAAATATGTTGTAGATATGGCGTCCTCAATCAATTTTAACCAGTTCCTAGAGAAAGAAAAGCTTAAGAGCAACGGTAGCAACTTCACCGACTGGTTCCGTCATGTGAGGATCTTCCTCAATGGCGGAAATCTGCAATATGTGCTTGATGCACCGCTAGGTGACCCTCCTGCAGAAACTGAAACCGATGAAGTAAAGAATGTTTACATGACTCGGAAAACTCGGTACTCTCAAGTTCAGTGTGCCATCTTATGCAGTCTGGAATCCGATCTTCAAAAACGTTTGAGCACCACGATCCTCATGAGTTGATAAAAGAGTTGAAGACTATTTTTGAGACTCATGCGGCCGTGGAATGCTATGAAGCATCGAAACACTTTTTCAGCTGTATGATGGAAGAAGGCAGCTCCATCAGTGAGCACATGCTCGTCATGACCGGGCATGCGAAGAAACTCAGTGACTTGGGAATAGTGATTCCTAACAGACTGGGGATTAATCGTGTCCTTCAATCACCGCCACCAAGTTATAAGAACTTTGTGATGAACTACAATATGCAGAACATGAACAAGGAGTTTCCTGAACTCTTTGGCATGCTAAAAGCTGCTGAGATTGAGATCAAGAAAGAGCACCAAGTGTTGATGGTCAACAAGACCACCAGCTTCAAGAAACAGGGCAAGTCTAAAGGCAAGAACAAGAAGAGTGGCAAGAAAGCTGCCACGCCTCCTGTGAAACCTAAGTCTGGCCCTAAGCCTGATGCTGAGTGCTATTACTGCAAGGAGAAGGGACACTGGAAGCGTAATTGCTCCAAGTATTTGGCGGATCTGAAGAGCGGCCTTATCAAGAAAAAGAAAGAAGGTATATCCGATATACATGTTATAGATGTTTATCTCACTAGTTCTCGTTCTAGTACCT
The DNA here is from genome assembly GCA_030979885.1 of Lolium multiflorum. Lineage (NCBI taxonomy): Eukaryota > Viridiplantae > Streptophyta > Magnoliopsida > Poales > Poaceae > Lolium > Lolium multiflorum. The sequence goes on along the minus strand of CM061750.1, from coordinate 150,795,736 downwards.
GGGTATTTGATACGGTTCGGTTGCTCATATTTGTAACTCACATGAACTAAAGAATAAACGACAACTGCTGAAAGATGAAGTGACGATGCGCGTTGGAAACGGATCCAAGGTCAATGTGATCGCAGTCGGGACACTTCCTCTACATCTACCTTCGGGATTAGTTTTAAGCCTAAATAATTGTTATTATGTACCCGCGTTGAGCATGAACATTATATCTGGATCTTGTTTAATGCAAGACGGTTATTCATTCAAGTCTGAGAATAATGGTTGTTCTATTTTTTTTGAATATCTTTTATGGTCGAGCACCACAAAAGAATGGCTTATTTCTGTTAGATCTCGATAGTAGTAATACGCATATACATAACATTGATGCTAAGCGAATTAAATTGAATGATAATTCTACTTATATGTGGCACTGTCGTCTTGGTCATATTGGAGTGAAACGCATGAAGAAACTCCATACCGATGGATTACTTGAATCACTTGACTTTGAATCACTTGATAGATGAAGCATGTCTGATGGGAAAAATGACTAAGACTCCATTCTCGGGTATGATGGAGCGAGCTACTGACTTATTGGAAATCATACACACAGATGTATGTGGACCAATGAGTGTAGCATCGCGCGGTGGTTATCGTTATGTTCTAACCTTCACAGATGATTTGAGTAGATATGGGTATATCTATTTAATGAAACATAAATCCGAAACTTTCGAGAAGTTTAAGGAATTCCAAAGTGAAGTAGAAAATCAACGTAACAAGAAGATTAAATTTCTACGATCTGATCGCGGAGGTGAATATCTGAGTTATGAGTTTAGCATGCATTTAAAGAAATGCGGAATACTTTCACAATTGACACGGGAACACCACAACGAAACGGTGTGTCCGAACGTCGTAATCGAACTCTCTTAGATATGGTTCGTTCTATGATGTCTCTTACTGATTTGCCGTTATCATTTTGGAGTTATGCATTAGAGACAGCCGCATTCACTTTAAATAGAGCACCATCAAAATCCGTTGAAACGACACCGTATGAATTATGGTTTAATAAGAAACCTAAGTCGTTCCTAAAAGTTTGGGGTTGCGAAGCCTATGTAAAAAAGTTACAACCCGACAAGCTAGAACCCAAAGCGGAGAAATGCGTCTTCATAGGATACCCTAAGGAAACTATAGGGTACACTTTCTATCACAGATCCGAAGGCAAGATCTTTGTTGCTAAGAACGGAACCTTTCTTGAGAAAGAATTTCTCACTAAAGAAGTGACTGGAAGAAAAGTAGAACTCGATGAGATTGAAGAATTCTACTGTTGATCAGAGTAGCGCAGCATCGGAAATGTTCCTGTACCACCTACACCGACAACAGAGGAAGCTAATGATAATGATCATGAAACTTCATATGAGACAGCTACTGAACTCGCAGATCGACAAGGGATCGTGCCACCGATTGGTATGATCCTTGTCTAAATGTCATGATTGTGGATAACAATGATGAAGACCCTGCGACGTATGAAGAAGCGATGATGAGCCCAGATTCCAACAAATGGCAAGAAGCCATGAAATCCGAAATGGGATCCATGTATGATAACAAAGTATGGACTTTGGTAGACTTACCCGACAGCGCAGGCTGTCGAGAATAAATGGATCTTCAAAAGAAAAACAGATGCTGATGGTAATATACCGTCTATAAAGCTCGACTTGTCCAGGGCTTTCGACAAATTCAAGGTGTTGACTACGATGAGACTTTCTCACCTGTAGCGAAGCTAAAGGTGAGGATTTTGTTAGCAATAGCTGCATTTTTCGATTATGAGATTTGGCAGATGGATGTCAAAACAGCGTTCCTTAATGGAGACATTGAGGAAGAGTTGTATATGGTACAACCCAAAGGTTTTGTCGATCCTAAAATGCTGACAAAGTATGCAAACTTCAGCGTTCAATCTATGGACTGAAGCAAGCATCGAGAAGTTGGAACCGACGTTTGATAAGGTGATCAAAGACTTCGGGTTTATACAGTGTCATGGAGAGGCCTGTATTTACAAGAAAGTGAGTGGGAGCTCTGTAGCCGATATTATATGTAGATGACATATTATTGATTGGGAATGATATAGAACTATTAAGCAGTGTAAAGGGTTATTTGAATAATAGTTTTTCAATGAAAGACCTTGGTGAAGCATCATACATATTAGGCATCAAGATTTATAGAGATAGATCAAGACGTCTAATAGGGCTATCACAGAGTACATACCTGGACAAGATTCTGAAGAATTTAGAATGGACGAAAGTAAGAAAGGATTCTTACCTATGTTACCAGGCAAGGTCTTGAGTAAGACTCAAGGACCGGCTAGCAGAAGAAAGAGAAAGGATGAGTCAGATCCCCTATGCCTCGGCAGTAGGCTCTATCATGTATGCCATGCTATGTACAAGACCGGATATAGCACATGCTGTTAGTTTGACTAGCAGATATCAAAGTGATCCAGGAATGGAACACTGGACAGCGGTCAAGAATATCCTGAAGTACTTGAAAAGAACTAAGGATATGTTTCTTTGTTATGGAGGTGACCAAGAGCTCTGTAACAAGTTACACCGATGCAAGTTGGAACACCGATCCTGATGACTCTAAGTCACAATCTGGGTACGTGTTTATATTGAATGGTGTCAGCAGCTGGGCAAGCTCAGCAGTGCACGGTGGCGAAATCCTCAACAGAATCGGAGTACATAGCGGCTTCGTAGGCTTCATCGAAGCGGTATGGATGAAGAGGTTCATTGTAGAGCTCGGTGTGGTTCCTAGTGCATTGGACCCATTTGTCATCTACTGTGATAATATGGGTGCCATCGCCAATGCACAAGAGCCAAGGTCACACAAGAGGCTGAAGCATATCAAGCTGCGTTACCACTCGATTCGCGAATACATCGAAGATGGAGAAGTAAAGATTTGCAAAGTACACACTGATCTGAATGTAGCAGATCCGTTGACTAAAGCTCTCCCTAGGGCAAAGCATGACCAACACCAGAATGCCATGGGTGTTAGGTATATTACAATGTAATCTAGATTATTGACTCTAGTGCAAGTGGGAGACTGTTGGAGATATGCCCAAGAGGCAATAATAAAAGTGGTTATTATATATCTTTATGTTTATGATAAATGTTTATATACCATGCTATAATTGTATTAACCGAAACATTGATACATGTGTGATATATAAACAACAAAGAGTCCCTAGTAAGCCTCTTAACTAGCTTGTTGATTAATAGATGATTAGTTTCATAATCATGAACATTGGATGTTATTAATAACAAGGTTATATCATTGTATGAATGATGTAATGGACACACCCAATTAAGCGTAGCATAAGATCACGTCATTAAGTTATTTGCTATAAGCTTTCAATACATAGTTACCTAGTCCTTATGACCATGAGATCATGTAAATCACTTATACCGGAAAGGTACTTTGATTACATCAAACGCCACTGCGTAAATGGGTGGTTATAAAGGTGGGATTAAGTATCCGGAAAGTATGAGTTGAGGCATATGGATCAACAGTGGGATTTGTCCATCCCGATGACGGATAGATATACTCTGGGCCCTCTCGGTGGAATGTCGTCTAATGTCTTGCAAGCATATGAATAAGTTCATAAGAGACCACATACCACGGTACGAGTAAAGAGTACTTGTCAGGAGACGAGGTTGAACAAGGTATAGTGTGATACCGATGATCAAACCTCGGACAAGTAAAATATCGCGTGACAAAGGGAATTGGTATCGTATGTGAATGGTTCATTCGATCACTAAAGTCATCGTTGAATATGTGGGAGCCATTATGGATCTCCAGATCCCGCTATTGGTTATTGGTCGGAGTGAGTACTCAACCATGTCCGCATAGTTCGCGAACCGTAGGGTGACACACTTAAAGTTGGATGTTGAAATGGTAGAACTTGAATATGGAATGGAGTTCGAATATTTGTTCGGAGTCCCGGATGTGATCCCGGACATCACGAGGAGTTCCGGAATGGTCCGGAGAATAAGATTCATATATAGGATGTCATTTTATGTGAATAAAATGATGCGGAAGGTTCTATGGAAGGTTCTAGAAGGTTCTAGAAAAGTCCGGAAGAAACCACCAAGGAAGGTGGAGTCCACAGGGACTCCACCTCCATGGCCGGCCAGCCCTAGTGGGGGTGGAGTCCCAAGTGGACTCCACCATAGGGGGCCGGCCACCCCCCACATGGGAGGTGGGAATCCCACCTTTGGGTGGGAGTCCTAGTTGGGCTAGGCCCCTCCTATGGAAGGTTTTGGTTTCGGGTCTTATTCGAAGACTTGGACACCAACACTTGGGATCCACCTATATATAGAGGGCCAAGGGGAGGGGGCCGGCCACACCAAAGCCACAAGCTTGGCCGCCCCCCATAGTGGCCGGCCACCCCCTCTCCCAAACCCCGCCCCGCTCCTCCACCATATCCCGCACGCTTAGCGAAGCTCCGCCGGATTTCTCCACCGCCACCGACACCACGCCGTCGTGCTGTCGGATTCAAGAGGAGCTACCTTCCGCTGCCCGCTGGAACGGGAGGTGGACGTCGTCTTCATCAACAACCGAACGTGTGACCGAGTACGGAGGTGCTGCCCGTTCGTGGCGCCGAACCGATCGTGATCAAGATCTTCTACGCGCTTTTGCAAGCGGCAAGTGAACGTCTACCGCAGCAACAAGAGCCTCCTCTTGTAGGCTTTGGAATCTCTTCAAGGGTTAGTCTCGACAATCCCCTCGTTGCTACCGTCTTCTAGATTGCATCTTGGCTTGGATTGCGTGTTCGCCGTAGGGAAAATTTTTGTTTTCTATGCTACGTTATCCTGCAGGGCCCAGGGGGTAGGTCGGCGCGGCCAGGGCTTGGGCCGCGCCGCCCTAGCCCCCGCTGCCTGCGTGGCCCCACTTCGTTATCTCTTTCGGTCTTCCGGAAGCTTCGTGCAAAATAGGACCCTGGGCGAAAGTTTCGTCCAATTCGAGAATATTTCCTTACTAGGATTTCGAAACCAAAAACAGCAGAAAACAGCAACTGGCTCTTCGCCATCTTGTTAATAGGTTAGTCCAGAAAATTATATGACATATAATGTGCATAAAACATGTAGGTATCATCAATAAAGTAGCATGGAACATAAGAAATTATCGATACGTTGGAGACGTATCAGCATCCCAAGCTTAGTTCTGCTCGTCCCGAGCAGGTAAAACGATAACAAAGATAATTTCTGAAGTGACATGCCATCATAATCTTGATCATACTATTTGTAAACATATGTAATGAATGCAGCGATCAAAACAAAGGTAATGACATGAGTAAACAACTGAATCATAAAGCAAAGACTTTTCATGAATAGTACTTCAAAACAAGCATCAATAAGTCTTGCATAAGAGTTAACTCATAAAGCAATAAATCAAAGTAAAGGTATTGAAGCAACACAAAGGAAGATTAAGTTTCAGCGGTTGCTTTCAACTTATAACATGTATATCTCATGGATATTGTCAACATAAAGTAATATAACAAGTGCAATATGCAAGTATGTAGGAATCAATGCACAGTTCACACAAGTGTTTGCTTCTTAGGTGGAAGGAGATAGGTAACTGACTCAACAATAAAAGTAAAAGAATGGTCCTTCAAAGAGGAAAGCATCGATTGCTGTATTTGTGCTAGAGCTTTTATTTTGAAAACATGAAACAATTTTGTCAACGGTAGTAATAAAGCATATGAGTTATGTAAATTATATCTTACAAGTTGCAAGCCTCATGCATAGTGTACTAATAGTGTCCGCACCTCGTCCTACTTAGCTTGGACTACCGGATCTTTGCATGCCATGTTTCAACCAAGTGTCACAAAGGTACCTCCATGCCGCCTGTACAAAGGTCTAAGGAGAAAGCTCGCATTTTGGATTTCTCGCTTTTGATTATTCTCAACTTAGACATCCATACCGGGACAACATGGACAACAGATAATGGACTCCTCTTAAATGCATAAGCATGTAGCAAAGTTATTATTCTCATATGAGATTGAGGATATATGTCCAAACTGAAACTTCCACCATGATTCATGGCTTTAGTTAGCGGCCCAATGTTCTTCTCTAACAATTTTGCATGCTCCAACCACTAAAATTATAGATCCTTCAGACAAGACGGACATGCATAGCAACTCACATGATATTCAACAATAGTTGATGGCGTTCCCCAGAAGCATGGTTATCGCACAACAAGCAACTTAATAAAATATAAAGTGCATAAGTACATATTCAATACTACGATAGTTTTTAAGGCTATTTTGTCCCATGAGCTATATATTGCAAAGGTGAATGATGGAATTTTAAAGGTAGCACTCAAGCAATTTACTTTGGAATGGCGGAGAAATACCATGTAGTAGGTAGGTATGGTGGACACAAATGGCATAGTAGTTGGCTCAAGGATTTGGATGCATGAGAAGTATTCTCTCGATACAAGGTTTAGGCTAGCAAGGTTATTTGAAGCAAACTCAAGGATGAACAGTGCAGCAAAACTCACATAAAAGACATATTGTAAACATTATAAGACTCTACACCGTCTTCCTTGTTGTTCAAAACTCAATACTAGATATTATCTAGACCTTAGAGAGACCAAATATGCAAATCAAATTTTAGCAAGCTCTATGTATTTCTTCATTAATGGGTGCAAAGCATATGATGCAAGAGCTTAAACATGAGCACAACAATTGCCAAGTATCACATTATCCAAGACATTTTAGAATTACTACATGTAGCATTTTTCAATTCCAACCATATAACAATTTAACGAAGAAGAAACTTCGCCATGAACATTATGAGTAAAACCTAAGGACACATGTGTCCATATGCAACAGCGGAGCGTGTCTCTCTCCCACAAAGTGAATGCTAAGATCCATCTTATTCAAACAAGAACAAAAACAAAAACAAACCGACGCTCCAAGTAAAGAACACAAGATGTGATTGAATAAAAATATAGTTTCAGGGGAGGAACCTGATGATGTTGTCGATGAAGAAGGGGATGCCTTGGGCATCCCCAAGCTTAGACGCTTGAGTCTTCTTAGAATATGCAGGGGTGAACCACGGGGGCATCCCCAAGCTTAGAGCTTTCACTCCTCTTGATCATAGTATATCATTCTCCTCTCTTGACCCTTGAAAACTTCCTTCACACCAAACTTCAAGCAAACTCATTAGAGGGTTAGTGCACAATTAATAATTCACTCATTCAGAGGTGACACAATCATTATTTCACACTGGACATTGCATAATGCTACTGGACATTAATGGATCAAAGAAATGAATCCAACCTAGCAAAAGAGGCAATGCGAAATAAAAGGCAGAATCTGTCAAAAACAGAACAGTCCGTAAAGACGAATTTAAAGCTGGCACTAGACTTGCTCAAATGGAAAAACTCAAAACTAATGAAAGTTGCGTACATATCTGAGGATCACGCTCGTAAATTGGCAGATTTTTTCGAATTTTCTACGTAGAACTGTGCCCAGATTCGTGACAGACAGCAATGCTGTTTCCGCAGCGATCCCAAATATAACATCAACTTTGACATAGAAACTTTACTTGGCACAAAAACGTGATAAGGAGAGGTTGCTACAGTAGTAAACAACTTCCAAGACTCAACAAAACAAAAAATTGCTGTAGGTAAAAACATGGGTTGTCTCCCATAAGCGCTTTTTTAACGCCTTTCAGCTAGGCGCATAAAGTGCAAATCAAGTAACATCAAGAGTAGAAGCATCAACATCATAACTTGTTCTAATAATAGAATCAAAAGGCAACTTCATTCTCTTTCTAGGGAAGTGTTCCATACCTTTCTTGAGAGGAAGTTGATATTTAATATTACCTTCCCTCATATCAATAACAGCACCAAGTTCGAAGAAAAGGTCTTCCCAACACAATTGGACAAGATGCATTGCATTCGATATCCAAGACAACAAAATCAACGGGGACAAGGTTATTGTTAACCGTAATATGCACATTATCAATCCTCCCCAAAGGTTTCTTTTTAACATTATCGGCAAGATTAACATCCAAATAACAATTCTTCAATGGTGGCAAGTCAAGCATATCATAAATCTTTTTAGGCATAACAGAAATACTTGCACCAAGATCACATAAAGCATTACATTCAAAGTCATTGAATTTCATTTTAATGATGGGCTCCCAACCATCTTCTAACTTTCTAGGAATAGAAGTTTCAAGTTTTAGTTTCTCTTCTCTAGCTTTTATGAGAGCATTTGTAATATGTTTTGTAAAGGCTAAATTTATAGCACTAGCATTAGGACTTTTAGCAAGTTTTTGTAAGAACTTTATAACTTCAGAGATGTGGCAATCATCAAAATCTAAATCATTATGAGCTACAGCAATGGGATCGTTGTTCCCAAGGTTGGAAAAAATTTCAGCAGCTTATCACAAGCAGCTTTAAAGTTTCAAGTTTTTGCGCTTTGCACTAGGAGTAGAAACATTGCCAACACCAATTATTTTACCATTGATAGAAGGAGGTGCAGCAACATGTGAAGAATTAGCATTACAAGTGGTGGTAATAGTCCAAACTTTAGCTACATTATTCTCTTTAGCTAGTTTTTCATTTTCTTCTCTATCCCACCTAGCACGCAGTTCAGCCATTAATCTTATATTCTCATTAATTCTAACTTGGATGGCATTTGCTGTAGTAGTAATCTTATTATCAATATCATTATTAGGCATAACTTTCAATTTTAAAAGATTAACATCGAGGCAAGTCTATCAACTCTAGAAGCGATAGTATCAATTTTATCAAGCTTTTCCTCAACAGATTTGTTAAAAGCAGTTTGTGTACTAATAAATTCTTTAAGCATGGCTTCAAGACCAGGGGGTACATCCTATTATTATTGTAAGAATTCCCATAAGAATTATCATAACCATTACCATTAGGAAGGATATGGCCTATAGTTATTACCAGAGTTGTTCCTATAAGCATTGTTGTTGAAATTATTATTTTTAATGAAATTCACATCAACATTTTCTTCTTGAGCAACCAATGAAGCTAAAGGAACATTATTTGGATCAACATTAGATCTACCATTCACAAGCATAGACATAATCACATCAATCTTATCACTCAAGGAAGAGGTTTCTTCAACAGAATTTACCTTCTTACCTTGTGGAGCTCTTTCCGTGTGCCATTCAGAGTAATTCACCATCATATCATCAAGAAGTTTTGTAGCCGCTCCCAATGTTCTGGACATAAAGGTACCTCCAGCAGCTGAATCCAATAAATTCGCGAAGAAAAATTTAGTCCTGCATAGAAGGTTTGGATGATCATCCAAGTAGTCAGTCCATGGGTTGGGCAATTCTTTACCAAAGTTTTCATTCTCTCCCATGCTTGAGCAACATGTTCAGTATCTAATTGCTTAAAATTCATTATGCTACTTCTCAAAGATATAATTTTAGCGGGAGGATAATATCTACCAATAAAAGCATCCTTGCATTTAGTCCATGAATCAATACTATTCTTAGGCAAAGATAGCAACCAATCTTTAGCTCTTCCTCTTAATGAGAAAGGAAACACTTTCAATTTAATAATATCACCATCTACATCCTTATACTTTTTCATTTCACAAAGTTCAACAAAATTATTGAGATGGGCAGCAGCATCATCAGAACTAACACCAGAAAATTGATCTCTCATAACAAGATTTAGTAAAGCAGGTTTAATTTCAAAAAATTCTGTAGTAGCAGGTGGAGCAATAGGTGTGCATAGGAAATCATTATTATTTGCATTTGTGAAGTCACACAACTTAGTATTTTCAGGGGTATTCATTTTAGCAACGGTAAATAAAACAAACTAGATAAAGTAAATGCAAGTAACTAATTTTTTTGTGTTTTTGATATAGAGAGCAAGACAGTAAATAAAGTAAAACTAGCAACTAATTTTTTTGTATTTTGTTTAGGTGCAGCAAACAAAGTAGTAAATAAAATAAAGCAAGACAAAAACAAAGTAAAGAGATTGAGAAGTGGAGACTCCCTTGCAGCGTGTCTTGATCTCCCACGGCAACGGCGCCAGAAAAAGTGCTTGATGCGCGTAAATGTACACGTCCGTTGGGAACCACAAGAGGAAGGTATGATGCGCACAGTGGCAAGTTTTCCCTCAGAAAGAAACCAAGGTTGATCGAACCAGGAGGAGCCAAGAAGCACGTTGAAGGTTGATGGTCGCGAAATGTGATGCGGCGCAACACCAGGGATTCCGCGCCAACGCGGAACCTGCACAACAAAACCAAAGTACTTTGCCCCAACGAAACAGTGAGGTTGTCAATCTCACCGGCTTGTGAATAAAGGATTAAACGTATCGAGGGGAAGATGTTTGCAAAGAAAATAGTAAAACACAATTGGGTAGATTGTATGCTATGTAAAGAATAGGACCGGGTCCACAGTTCACTAGAGATGTCTCTCCCATAAGATAAAAGCATGTTGGGTGAACAAATTACAATTGGGCAATTAAATAAGAAGGGCATAACAATGCATATACATGATATGATAAATATAGTGAGATTTAATTGGGCATTACGACAAAGTACATAGACCGCCATCCAACTGCATCTATGCCTAAAAAGTCCACCTTCAGGTTATCATCCGAACCCCATTCAGTATTAAGTTGCTAAGCAAAGACAATTGCATTAAGTATGGTGCGTAATGTAATCAACAACTACATCCTTAGACATAGCATCAATGTTTTATCCCTAGTGGCAAGCACATCCACAACCTTAGAACTTTCTGTCACTGTCCCAGATTCAATGGAGGCATGAACCCACTATCGAGCATAAATACTCCCTCTTGGAGTTAAGAGTAAAAACTTGGCCAGAGCCTCTACTAGTAACGGAGAGCATGCAAGATCATAAACAACACATAAACAATAGATTGATAATCACCATAATCATAGTACTCTCTATCCATCGGATCCCGACAAACACAACATATAGAATTACAGATAGATGATCTTGATCATGTTAGGCAGCTCACAAGATCCAACAATGAAGCACAACAAGGAGAAGACGACCATCTAGCTACTGCTATGGACCCATAGTCCAGGGGTGAACTACTCACTCATCACTCCGGAGGCGACCATGGCGATGAAGAGTCCTCCGGAGATGAATCCCCTCTCCCGGTGGTGCCGGAGGCGATCTCCTGAATCCCGAGATGGGACGCGGCGGCGTCTCGGAAGGTTTCGTATCGTGGCTCTCTGCACCGGTTTCGCGACGAGGCTTTAAGGCGGAGGTCAACGCGGGGGCCACACGAGGGGCCTAGGGGGTAGGTCGGCGCGGCCAGGGCTTGGGCCGCGCCGCCCTAGCTCTGGCTGCCTCGTGGCCCCACTTCGTTATCTCTTCGGTCTTCTGAAGCTTCGTGCAAAAATAGGACCCTCGGCGAAAGTTTCGTCCAATTCCGAGAATATTTCCTTACTAGGATTTCTGAAACCAAAAACAGAAAACAAGAACGGCTCTTCGGCATCTTGTTAATAGGTTAGTTCCGAAAATGCATAAATATGACATATAATGTGCATAAAACATGTAGGTATCATCAATAAAGTAGCATGGAACATAAGAAATTATCGATACGTTGGAGACGTATCAGGTAGATACATGATTTGTCTGGTTTGAATATGTCTAAACCTTGTTTATCAACTTGAATGCTTACTATATGACATAAGAAGACCATGTGCTTTTGTTTTTCATTTTTCTATTTTTTTAAAAAAATTTATGCACATTTGATTCTGGTCAAATCCTAGGTTCAACCAAGATTTAAACAAGTTTCAAGCATGAAAATGAAAACGTAAGCCAAGATCCTTCTTAATTAGTCACTCTAAAATATATGAAGCTTTTGGGACGTACTTGAAATTTCCATGTTTGAAACCCAAAACCAATTCTCTTCATGATTGACTTCATAAGACAGAGTTTAGGGTTAGGGGTAGATATACACATGATTTTTCTGGTTTGAATATGTCTAGACCTTGTTTATCAACTTGAGTGTTTACTATATGACATAATTAAGAAGGCTATGTGCTTTGGTTTTTCATTCTTTAGATTTTTTGTCTGAATTTTATGCCCATTTGAATCTTGGTCAAATCCTAGGTTTGACCAATATTTAAATAAGTTTAAAACATGGAAATGAAAAGGTAAGCATCGATCCTTCTTAGTCGCTCTAAAATGAAGCTGAATTTTGGGAGGTTTTTGAAATTTCCATGTTTGAAACCCAAAACCACTTCTCTTCATGCTTGACTTCATAAGACGAAGTTTAGGGTCGATAGGGGTAGATACATGATTTGTCTTGTTTGAATATGTCTAGACCTTGTTTATCAACTTGAATGCTTACTATATGACATAAGAGGACTATGTGCATTGGTATTTCATTTTTTGATTTTTATGCCCATTTGAGAATCTTGGTAAAATCCTAGGTTTGTTGAGCAAGATTTAAACAAGTTTAACATGTGAAAATGATAAGGTAATTAAGTCTGGATCTTTCTCTTAGTAACTCTAAAATGAAGCTTTTGGGAGGTTCTTGAATTTACCATGTTTGAAACCCAAAACCACCATACTTCTGTTCATGCTTGACTTCATAAGACAGAGTTTAGGGTTAGGGGTAGATACATGATTTTTCTGGTTTGAATATGTCTAGACCATGTTTATCAATTTGAATGCTTACTATATGACATAACAAGGCTATGTGCTTTGGTTTTTCATTCTTTCGATTTTTTTCTGAATTTTTATGCCCATTTGAATCTTGGTCAAATCCTAGGTTCGACCAAGATTTAAACAAGTTTAAAACATGACAATGAAAAGGTAATTAATCATGGATCCTTCTTAATTAACCAGCCGGTCTAATTAAAATGAAGCTTTTTGGGAGGTTTTTGAAATTTCCATGTTTGAAACCCAAAACCACACTTCTCTGCTTCATGCTTGACTTCATATATAATTAAGACAAAGTTTAGGGTTAGGGGGTACATGATTTGTCTGGTTTGAATATGTCTAGACCTTGTTTATGAACTTGAATGCTTACTATATGACATAAGAAGACTATGTGCTTTGTTTTTTTTTATTTTTTATTTTATGCCCATTTGAATATTGGTCAAATCCTAGGTTTGACCAAGATTTAAACAAGTTTAAAACATGAAAATGAAAAGGTAAGCCTGGATCCTTCTTAACTAGTCACTCTAAAATGAAGCTTTAATTTTGGGAGGTTTTTGAAATTTCCATGTTTGAAACCAAAAACCACTTCTCTTCATGCTTGACTTCATAAGACAGAGTTTATGGTTTTAGAGGGGTAGATACATGATTTGTCTTATTTGAATATGTCTAGCTAGACCTTGTTTATCAACTTTTGAATGCTTACTATATATGTATGTGACATAAGAAAACTATGTGCTTTGGTTTTTCATTTTTCTGTTTTTTTTTGGAATTTTGATGCACATTTGAATCTTGGTCAAATCCTAGGTTTGACCAAGATTTAAACAAGTATAGAACATGAAAATGAAAAGGGAAGCCTGTATCCTTCTTAGTCACCCTAAAATGAAGTTTTTGGGAGGTTTTTGAAATTTCCATGTTTGAAACCCAAAACCACTTATCTTCATGCTTGACTTCATATAAAGAGTTTAGGGGTTAGGGGGTAGATACATGATTTGTCTAGCTAGTTTGAATATGTCCAGACCTTGTTTATCAACTTTAATGCTTACTATATGACATATAAGAAGACTATGTGCGCTTTGGTTTTTCATTTTTCTGTTTTTTTATTTTATGCCCATTTGAATCTTGGTCAAATCCTAGATTGACTTCATAAGACAGAGTTTAGGGTTAGGGGTAGATATACACATGATTTTTCTGGTTTGAATATGTCTAGACCTTGTTTATCAACTTGAGTGTTTACTATATGACATAATTAAGAAGGCTATGTGCTTTGGTTTTTCATTGTTTAGATTTTTTGTCTGAATTTTTATGCCCATTTGAATCTTGGTCAAATCCTAGGTTTGACCAAGATTTAAATAAGTTTAAAACATGGAAATGAAAAGGTAAGCATCGATCCTTCTTAGTCGCTCTAAAATGAAGCTGAATTTTGGGAGGTTTTTGAAATTTCCATGTTTGAAACCCAAAACCACTTTTCTTCATGCTTGAGCAAGATTTGACCAAGATTTAAACAAGTTTAAATCATGAAAATGGAAAGGTAAGCCTGGATCCTTCTTAGTCGCTCTAAAATGAAGCTTTTGGGATGTTCTTGAAATTTCCATGTTTGAAACCCCCAAAACGACTTTTCTTCATGCTAGACTTCATAAGATCGACACGGGGTACATACATGATTTGTCTGGTTTGGATATATCTAGACCTTGTTTATCAACTTGAATGCTTACGATATGACATAAGAACACTATGTGCTTTTTGTTTTTCATTTTTTGTGCCCATTTGTATCTTGGTCAAATCCTAGGTTTGACCAAGATTTAAAAAAGTTTAAAACATGAAAATGAAAAGGAAACATGTATCCTTCTTAGTCACTCTAAAATGAAGTTTTTGGGAGGTTTTTGAAATTTCCATGTTTGAAACCCAAAACCACTCTTCATGCTTGACTTCATAAGACAGAGTTTAGGGTTAGAGGGGTAGATACATGATTTGTCTTATTTGAATATGTCTAGCTAGACCTTGTTTATCAACTTTTGAATGCTTACTATATATATGTGACATAAGAAGACTATGTGCTTTTGTTTTTCATTTTTCCGATTTTTTTAATTTTATGCCCATTTAAATCTTGGTCAAATCCTAGGTTTGACAATGATTTAAACAAGTTTCAAATATGAAAATGAAAAGGTAAGCATGGATCCTTCTTAGTCACTCTAAAATGAAGCTTTTGATAGGTTTTTGAAATTTCCATATTTGAAACCCAAAACCACTTCTCTTCATGCTTGACTACATAAGACAAAGTTTAGGGTTAGGGGGTAGATACATGATTTTTCTTGTTTGAATATGTCTAGACCCTTGTTTATCAACTTTAATGCTTACTATATGACATAAGAAAACTATGTGCTTTGGTTTTTCATTTTTCTGATTTTTTTGGAATTTTGATGCACATTTGAATCTTGGTCAAATCCTAGGTTTGACCAAGATTTAAACAAGTATATAACATGAAAATGAAAATGGAAGCTGTATCCTTCTTAGTCACCCTAAAATGAAGTTTTTGGGAGGTTTTTGAAATTTCCATGTTTGAAACCCAAAACCACTTAATCTTCATGCTTGACTTCGTCATAAGACAGAGTTTAGGGGTTAGGGGGTAGATACATGATTTGTCTAGTTTGAATATGTCTAGACCTTGTTTACCAACTTTAATGCTTACTATATGACATATAAGAAGACTATGTGCGCTTTGGTTTTTCATTTTTTCATTTTTTTATTTTATGCCCATTTGAATCTTGGTCAAATCCTAGATTTGACCAAGATTTAAACAAGTTTAAAACATGAAAATGGAAAGGTAAGCCTGGATCCTTCTTAGTCGCTCTAAAATGAAGCTTTTGGGATGATTTTGAAATTTCCATGTTTGAAACCCAAAACCAATTCTCTTCATGCATGCTTGACTTCATAAGACAGAGTTTAGGGTTAGGGGGTTAGATACATTATTTGTCTAGTTTGAATATGTCTAGACTTTGTATATCAACTTGAATATATTATTGTACCATGTCTCCACACAGCCCAAAATGCACATATTTTCAAAAGTTTTCATGCATGAGTACTTGTAACTAGTAAAAATAGAAAGTAAAAATAGGAACCCCATGTATGAAGGATACTAAAAAGAACTCTTTCACATTTTTTTGGTATAGATTATGAGTTTGCTTGGCTTCATACACAAGTGAGTACATGTCATGCAAAAATTAACACGAAATTTAGTTATCATGACCCATTTTTGGCAGGCATTGTGCATATCGCCTTGAGAAACATCTTTGCGAGCTAGTGTATTAAACGTTTATTCACATATAATGGATTTTTTTACTTTATTAGTGCACACAATGACAGAATCGGCCAAATGTGTATGATTTTTGTGAAGGTGCTAGAAAAACAAGATGCACTACGATGAAGCATGAAAGGAGGCAAGGGGAGGGATAGTGAAGAGGTGGGAGAGACCGAGAGATGAACCGCAAGGTAATTAAAAAATTGGGGCCAAAACGATTCCAACTTCCTAGGCATTGACCAACTTTGCCCCTCTTAACCCAACGTGGCAGTGAACCCGTATAAGCAACAACTTCCTCTTACTCCGCTTCTCCGAAATGGTAAGAGAACCTCTCCAGCTTAAGTGACCAATCGACATAGCTATGGCCTTCCGACTTGGCTCTGGTCGCCGCGCGCGTAGTCCTACCACCGACGAGGAAGCGGAGCATCAGCGCCGCCTTCGCTTCGTCCATCGCGCACCAAGGCATAACCCGCCCGCTCTGCACTGGCCGGTTGTTCAGCCCGCGGCGGCGGCGCTGGCCGTGGAGCCCCTCGCCAGCCGCTTCCCGTGCGGGCCGATGGATGCAGAGGCAGGGATCTCCCACGCAACCCCGCATGCGACGCCCGCTCGGCCCTGGCCGGCTTTTCCGCCCGCGCATGCCGCATGGTTTTCTTTGCCAGCAGGTGAGATCCCCTTCCCGGCCGGCGCGAACGATGCGGAGGCAGGGAGCTCCCGTGGCCAGCCGCCTAATCCGACCGCACTTCAGGCGGTGCCGGCCGTGGAGCCAGGCCGTTCTTTCGAAGCGCATCACGGCGACGCCCTTTGCAGGAGCAACACCGCCAAGGAGCTCGTATATAACGTGATGTTCCCGGCACTCTATAGATGCCGGGATGCTCTGCAAGCTTTCGTGCAGGCTAAGAATGCGGCGGCTGCAAATCCCAGGGACGCAGCATTGCAGCGGCGCGCCGATGAGGCTAAGGTGGCGCACGCTTTCCACCAGGCGTGCCTCGACAGGCTTAACATCCAGCACGGCTTCGTGCAACCGCCAAACGCCGCTCCAGCTAAGATCCAAAAATACTCCGGTGAGCATATCACTCCGGAGTAGAACAATCCAATTTCTAGTACTGTAGGAGTACTTTATTAGTGCACAAACCTGGCGAAATTAAAGGTGTGTTCTTTGTGTGTGATGTAAATCTAAAAATTTGAAGGTTCTAGCAAAAACATTTCTTCACAAATATTCGATGTGTTTGCTTGGCCTTATCTATATATCCGGTGAGCATATATGGATGCCAAATCCTTTACAAACTTAGGGCTCCTTTGATTCATAGGAATATGAAGAGTGTAGGAATAGGAAAGGTGTAGGATTGGAATGTCATGCCAAGTTGAATCCTATAGGAATATGGTGTGTCTTTGATTGTAGCAAAGGAATTTTTCCATGAGGTATGAGCTAATGCTTTTTTCCTATAGGATTTGTACTACAAGATTCCTATAGGAATAATTCCTATAGGATATGTTCCTATGAATCAAATGACTTGTATAGAAATTTTCCTATAGGATCCAATTCCTACATAATTCCTATATCAATCCTATGAATCAAAGGAGCCTTTATTTTTTAAGAGATCGATGTGCATGCATCTATCTCGCCATGGTAAATTAATGAAACAAGTTGCATATTTGCCAGAATTCCAAACTTCGTGAGCAGTATAGAGATCGAGACCTTAATTAATTATTATGGGTAGGATGCATGCATGCATGGCCATTTTCTAGGGTTTTAAAGGATACTAGAGCTTTTCTAGGTTAATTTGCAACTATATGTATATTTGTTTTCTAGTTCTGGGCTGATCATTAAACTCAACATTGAGTTGTAGATTATGTGAAATTAGTACATGCCATAAAATATAGTAATTTTTTATGTACCCTACGAGGCAGTACGTGTGGTGTACCCTTAATTATTAATTGGTAGACATGTACCGTTGGCATGTTTGAAGAAAATTTGAATTTGGAAGAAGTTTTTAAAGTAAAATTAACGCAAGCACAAAATCATGTGTGATGGTGAAATTTCTAGAACAAATTAATACAAACCTAGTAATATGAGTTTGTTTGGCTTTCTGCCCACAAGTGAGTATTGTGCGCATGTACTTTGATGCAAAATCCCGCCATACAAAACTTTTTAGTTATCATATGACCTCAAGTTTGGAAGAGATCGTATTTTAAGCAACTTCACAAACAAGAGATTCTAACAATTATATGCATGCATGAAAGAATGATTTCCCTTTTTTATTACTGTACAAAAATGGCTAGATGTGTGTTATTTGTGAAGGAGGGCTACCAAATTTTAACAGTTGCACATTATTGTCATAATTCCACCTTTTGGAAGCAGTAGGGTAGACATGCTTTCCGCTTGGTAGGATGTGTTAGTGCCATCAATTTTGTAGATATAGGTTCAAGGATTTGTTCATCTTAATCTGCAACTATATATGGATTTTTAAGCTTTTGCCTAGTAATTAAACTCATAATTGAAATAATGTAGGTTATTTAACTACATACATGCCATAAATTCTGACAGGAAATACTTGGACGTGCCTTGCGAGGGTGGTAACAAACAAGAACACAATGACCAAACTTCAAATGCCAATCCACCCACCAAGCTATACGATTGGCATGTACAATCGATCGACTCCTTCTAATCAAATTTGAATACAATAGAAGAAGTTTTAAAAAATTTCAAAATGAGATCAACTTGTGCATTGAGTCATCCTTTGTTATTTATTTGCTTGTAAAAATAGAAACATAGGCATATGAATGTATTCGAAACACTTCACTTTTCAACGGGGAAGGGACCCGAAGGTCCCAGAAAAACAAAAAAAGATTACAATAGTAGTACTCCTTTGAGAAGGCAGTAGAAGAAGGATCCTCGAAGAGCCAAATGCTTTTATTATCCACAGCTGTTCGGCTCTTTTCCTTCTCGTGTAAGCTATCGCGCAATGATTATACTAATGGTCGGATGGTAGTACAACCATTTTCGCAAACTTCTGCGCCCTTCGTCATGTCAGCATCGTATCCCAGTGTGCAAGCAGTCTGCTCGAATGAAATACTCCTAAGTACGTACGGTATTCCCTCCAAAGACACACCACACGGTATTCCCTCCAAAGACGCACCGTCGCCCCGATCTGCTCGAATGAAATACTCCAAAATACTTCTGCGCCCTTCGTCATGTCAGCATCGTATCCCAGTGTGCAAGCAGTCTCCTATGAAATGGAGACGACATTTTGTTGAAAAGTGTCGGTGCATGCTATATACCACACTAGTATGAGAGTTTTTACAGCATTATTCCGATTTCCACAGAATGCATTAAATTTGGACGCGATGCCACACTGACAAGAGTGGTTTAAACAAGGCCATTATTTTTATTATGTTATATTACTACAATACTCCAAGGTAGCACTAGTAGCCTTCGGTTGTACTCTGCCGGTCGCGCTGCCTCATTCGACCAGACTTTATTCTTCTTCTCATATATATATACAAAATACTGTCTGCCGAGGTTCGATGACCGCACCGTCGCCCCTCTCCGCGCCGCCGTCTTGGGCCGCGCCACCATTCTCCCCGCCGAGTTCTCCCCCGTCCCCGACGCACCACCGTCAAGCACCACCGGACCGATCTTCGCAGGTATGTACATCTCCAACCTCCGGCGAGTACAGAGGTTCATCGGTCATTGTGTTCGATATAACCTTAATTTGGGGATTGCAATGTGAGTAACTTACTGGGTTTTCTAGGAAATGAAAACGGCGTCGCTCGATGCCTACACTGCGTCGGCGGATACATGGAAAGCGGAGACGGATGCTCTGCATGCATCGGCGGAGACATGTAAAGCGGATGCGGAGGCAAAGGCGAAGGCGGTGGCTAGGACGGGCCCGGGCGCTGTGGCGCTGGCAAATGCTCGTATCGAAGCTGCATTTTGTTGGAAAGTCTTGGCGCGTGCTTCGAGAGTTTTGGCGGCGCAGCCGGGAGAACCGTCGGAGGCTTCGAAGCTGGCTGCTTTGAACGCGTCGAGAGCTTGGATGGTGACTTCATCTAAGGCGGCGCTTGTTGCATATGATCGTGACTCGTCAACCCCTTTGTAAGTTCTACCTTCCCCAACTGCAATGAGGTTAGATCTGGTGGATTGGGTTTTTTGCCCAAACCAGACGTGATGATGCATTGAGATGTTTTTGTATTTTTGATGATGCATTCTGCTTCTTTTGTAATTTGGGTGATTCATTATGCTTTTTAGGTAGTAATTTTTCTGATGCACTCACCTCTTCAGGAATTTTTCATGGTTTTTTTTGTTTTTTTTTTCTGTCAACCTAGCTAATGCTCTCTGCTGTTTAGCCAAAAGTTGGATGATGCATTGTACTGTTTACATATATTTTACTCTGATGATGCATTTTGCTCTTTTAGCCTTTTAGGTAATTTTTCTGATTCCTTGAACAGTGTGGGAAATTTCGATGAAGAATTTTGCTGTCAACTTAGATGATGTATTGTGCTGTTTACATTTTATTACCTATATCAAAGCTAACCCCATCTGATGTTACCACAGCGTTTTGGGTCCTGTAGAGGTCTCTTTTTCCTCCAATCGTGTTGACACGTTAGCAATTATTACTGTATATGCGAGATTGCCTTCCGTTGGTGCGTCCTATTTTTTGGTGTTTTTTTTTGCAAATTAAGGGCTTCATTGATTATGCAACAGGATTACAATTGCATTGTCCTGTTTACAATATTTTGATTTTGCTGATGCATTGTGCTGTTCACATTATTTTGATTTTGCTGATGCATTGTCCTGTTTACATTATTTTGATTTTGCTGATGCATTGTGCTGTTTACACTATTTTGATTTTGCTGATGCACCGTGCAGTTTAGGAAACTTTGATGATGAATTAGATGATGCATTTTGCTGCTTAGTCAAATTAGATGTTGCATTTTGTTTTAAAAAATAGATGATGCAGTGTGCTGTTTACATAATTTTGACGATGCATCGTGCGATTTGCATAATCCTACCAGCTTCAGTCGAAGGACACCCACAACAATCAACGATCTGCCTGGAGATGTAGTCTCTCAGATTCTTGTCAGGCTTCCTCCCCATCCAACCTGCTTACTAGCTGCATCAGGCACCAAGAAAGCATGGAGGCAATGTATGGGAAGCAATTATTTCAGAAAGCTAACTGTGTCACACAACGGAGGAAACCCGTTGCTAGGGTTTTTCACCAACAACTCCGAGGACAATCGATTCATCACAGAGCATGATCTTCACCCGGCCATCTTGAAGATGCTGGCAATCCCGTCTCAAGTGAACGGTCCCAAAATCTATGTCCTGGGATGCCGCGATGGTATGGTGCTACTCCATTCTAATGTATCCAGTGGGTATATATCAGTCTGGGATCCAATTAGGCAAGTTCTCACAGCGATACCAGAACCACCATTGTGGCGCAATCACACAATTGAAAGCAGCGGCTCAATTCTCTGTTCGAGAAACAACTCTGAACCGTTTACACATTGTGGCAAGTTCTCGGTTGTTTGGATAACAACTAAACGTTACGATGCACAGGCTCATATCTACTCACCAGATTCAAAAGAATGGGAGTTTCTAGCTCGATCAACTCCGATGCTGTCAGAGATTGACCGTAGACCGGCAACTCTCATAGGGGGTATTTTGTACTGGCCAACGAAGTCTAGATATATCATTGAGCTTGACCATGCAAAGAAGGCTCTGAAATATATTCAGTGCCCTCATGAGACGCATGATATATTCATGCTTAACATTCACATCTTCAAGGGACATAATGGAGATGTTGCCCTTGCTGTTATAAGAGACTTCACCCTACAAACATGGGCCAGTACAAGATCATCAACAGGCGATCACGAGTCATGGACATGTCATATAAATTTTGAATTGGATACTTTTTTTGGCCTTGACACATCATTTCCATACAATTGGAAACATGCAGTAAGGTTACTCTGCGTATTTGAGGACAAAAATGAGCTGGTTGTACGGGCAAAGGAGGGAGTATTCCAATTAGATATGAGCAACTGGCAGTGGAGAAAGTACAATTCTGCTAGACGTTGGTGCACTTTACATCCCTACTCAGTTAGACCGGGTTAGTCATTCATATGTAACCTTTGCATTCATTTACATATGACTTTTGCTGATCAATTTGTTCATTTCCTGACAGTAACCGACCTGATCCAGAGTGCAACATCAAGGACACGAAAAAGAACGCGCTGTCAGGAACCCATCTAATTCAAAGTTCAACATCCATAAGAGAAAAGGAAGTCGCATATGAAGGAGCAAGGCTTGTTTGGGCAAGAAGTGATAGCCCAGCTTTTGTTTGGTCTGATGTCTTTTAGTTTTCGTTCTGGTGGAAATGTCGCTGCACCATTTGTTTGTACTGCAGCTCCATAGTGCTAGCTGCTAGTACGTTGGCGCTGTCCTACGTCTGCTTGTTTTGGGGGCATAAATATGCCACGAAACCTTTGTTTTATGTGATCAAACGGTCATCTCTGCATGTATATGTTCGGGTTCTGATGAAACCTTTTTTGTGATCTGTACATATATTTGAGTCAGTCTGTGTTTTGTTTTATGATGGGCAGGAGTATTTGTTTTACTACACCATTGTTTATCCGAATTGTATTACTCACTCTATTCAAAAAGTTAGCGGCTCACCTTTTTCCTTCAAGATACGGATGTATCTACACACTAAAAACATATATAGATGAAACCATCTTCAGACAAAGTTTAGTCACTTATGTATGGACGGGGGTAGTATTATTTATGTTGTGCTCCCAAACAAGCAGACATCGGACAGCGCCTGTTTAAAGTTCATATGTGTAATCTTATTCCCTTTGGAAGTTAAGCATTAAACTCTACTAGTACAACCGTGGTGGTCTTGTGATGTAGTACTCTTTTGATGCATTTGTGATGTAGTAGTACAGTACTTTTTTTTGAACTGGTATAGTACTATCTAAGAAGAGTACTCCCTCCGATTCACATTCATTTTACACCAAGAAATATGGATCGGAGTGAGGGAGTAAATTAAACATGGCATCTCGTGCATGAAGCTTGACAGATCGATCAGGTTGGCTAGAATGGCAATACAATGCTCCTCATTAGGCAAATGCATGCCATGTACGATAGTATACATCCAGTAAAGAAGTCTATACTGACATAAAAAAGACTACATTGGGGATGAGAGTCAATTGGGGAATCTACAATACATAAAATCTTGCTCGTAGCTGATTTTGGCTAAGAGGGTTTTACTCACATTACACGTGCCACTTTCCTTGTCTGCAAAACAAGTTCCAATAAAGGAAGAGGAAAGAAGAGGACATTGTGGGCGAGATTGAACACCTTTTTATGTGTTAAGCTGAGGCCTTGTTTAGCTGAGGATTTCGACTTAGGCCTAACAGCTCAGCACACCCAGAAATAAATTTCCTTGCGCGCACCACTGTCAGCAAAAATAACAAAATTAGCACGCAAGATTAAGAACGAAGTGAATTTAAGTAACTTGGTTAGCTTTTCAAGCAATATATTCAGAGAAAGAGCACACATGTCCGGCTAGAAATAATCGTAAGAGAAGAACAATAAATCTAAGGCATCCCACTTCATATGCAGAAGGGACGCGACAGCGCATGGATTCATACCTTGAGTCGACTCTGGCTCGTAGAAGGGCGGTCGCGCCTCGAGGATGCCGGCGACGTCTCCACCTCGATCTCACATGTGACTGCTTCTCGGTGGGCGGTGCGCCACGCCATGTAGAAGATCTATCAAAAGAGGAGAGCCCGATGACGCTACCGACGCCTCAACCTTGATAGCACCGGCTTGTTGCTCCGCACCGAGATGCGCCACGTGCAAGATTTAGCGGATGCGCCAATTTTAGAGATATGTCATGATCGTTGTAACAAATTTCAACATGATGATGATTTGATCCTGCACTCGGCCTTGAACATAAGTACTAGTACAGTCTCACAATTTTTTTATCATTATACTTTGCGAGATTTAGCGGATGCGCCAAATTCAGAGATAGATCATGATCATGGTAACACAATTTTCAATGTAATGATGATTTGATGTTGCACTAGACCTTGAACATAAGTACTAGTACGGTCTCACAATTTTGTATCATTATACTTTGCAAGTTTTAGCGGATGCGCCCATTTTCAGAGGATCATGGTAACAAATTTTCAACGTGATGATGATTTGATGTTGCACTCGACCTTGAACAGAAGTACTACTACTGTCTTACAATTTCTTTATCATTATACTTTGCAAGATTTAGCAGATGCGCCAAATTCAGAGATAGATCATGATCATGGTAACAAATTTTCAACGTGATGATGATTTGATGTTGCACTCGAACTTGAACAGAAGTACTAGTACAGTCTCACAATTTTTTTATCATTATACTTTGCGAGATTTAGCGGATGCGCCAAATTCAGAGATAGATCGTGATCATGGTAACACACTTTTCAATGTAATGATGATTTGATGTTGCACTCGACCTTGAACATAAGTACTAGTACGGTCTCACAATTTTGTATCATTATACTTTGCAAGTTTTAGCGGATGCGCCCATTTTCAGAGGTAGATCATGATCATGGTAACAAATTTTCAACGTGATGATGATTTGATGTTGCACTCGAACTTGAACAGAAGTACTAGTATGGTCTCACAATTTTTATTATCATTATACTTTGAAAGATATAGCGGATGCGCCAATTTCAGAGATAGATCATGATCATGGTAACAAATTTTCAACGTGATGATGATTTGATGTTGCACTCGGCCTAGAATAGAAGTACTAGTACGGTCTCACAATTTTTTTTATCATTATACTTTGCAAGATATAGCGGATACGCTAATTTCAGAGATAGATCATGACCATGGTAGTGACCAATATTCAAGGTGATGATGATTTGATTTTGCACTCGGCCTTGAACAGAGGTACTAGTACGGTCTCACAATTTTTTATCATTATACTTGGACCTTAGCGAAATTCAAAATCTCATAGCGGCAAAACTTCCCGCCTACAAAATACAAAAATTTCACACGCTTCCAAATTCCCATTCTACCCCTGTGGAGATGACAGCAAAGTCGGTTGGTGGGGGGGTCTGCCCGTCATTTTTTGGATCACCACCTCCCTAGCCCGGAAACCCTCCCAAAAAAAATACATTTCCTTCAGACCACCCACCGGAACTTCCCAAGTCCCTCTCTCCCACCTCCACGACCACCGCACCGGAACATCCCCGCCGGACTTCCCTGGCCTACCCGAGCCCTCGCGATCCTCGTCATCCGGCTGCCTGCCGGAGCCGCTTCATCGACGCCGTCATCAACCGGACCGGATCATCCCCGCCGAACCTCGAAACCATATGCTCATCCAGCAGTCTACCGCAGTCGCTTCAGCTGCGGTATCGTCCACCCCACCGGAGCCGCTTCGCCGGATCCGTCGTCCACCGCATCGGATCTTGCTCACCGACACCGCTGTGCACGAACCGGATCTGCTTCACCGGCCGTGCATGATCTAAACTCTTCTACTGTCGCTTTTCTATTGCTTGCCTGCAAGTTCTTGTTTAATCTTGGGGGAACCTGTTTGTGCTAACGACGCGCCATTACGTTTTTGCAGATGAGATGAGTAACCATGAAGTGTAATGGCCGTCTCTCCAACCCCAAGTAGCACATGTAGTGTACTTCATCACCGGATCTATCAACCCCAGGAAGATCTGCTGTGACTCCCACAGAGTGCTTCTCCTAATGTAAGTCCCTTGTTTTAGCGCCATGTTCTGGGTTCAGATGCTTGTTTGTCTGAAGCTCTTTTAGTTCATTCCTAGCTATGACCGTAACACCTTGCTATTTTCTAGTTCATTGCTAACTTTAAGCGATTGAACATTTTGGTTTGCATTCCCTGCTCTGTGGCCATCATAACTTCTATCTTGCTCAGTCGTTGTTACAAAAATTATAGGCTGCTACTATTTTGTTCATGCCAATATTGTTCTTCAAAAGCTGCTATCACTCTGCTATCTAGCTATGACCGTAAGTATTTAGTTTGGCATGCTATCACTCTGCTATCTAGCCTGTAGTACAAATAAACTTGTCATACTACTAGATAATAATTTTGTGTGCCATCTTGTTCTTCAAAAGCTGCATTATTGACTTGTTTCTCTGACTTGGCATGACGCTCACATATGGAATGCTGAACATATTGGTTTGCATTCCCTCTTATACAAGTTCACAGGTGATCCCACTATATTCTGTATCTGGTCCATCCTAAGCTCCAGCATTAACTATCCTCTATGTGTTGCTCATTACAAGTTTATATCCCGAAACATCTTGATTTGCATCCCCTTCACTATAAGTTCAGGAGTATTATTTAGTTCACGGCCAATTTGAAGTAATTGCACTTGGCACATGTTGGTTCACATTCCCTCCTCTTTAGCTTTTGCCATCGTAACTTCTATTTTTGGTTTACATTCCCTGCTCTGTAGATGTAGCCATCATAACTTCATCTTGCTCAGTCGTTGTTACAAAATTTATAGCCAAATGTTATTCTGAACATGTTGGTTTGCATGGGACTCGACAGTAGTAAGTCTGCTGTTTCATTCATGCTCTGTTATATTGGCTGTTGGTATGCGGCATGCACTCTTTGTTTGCTTATTGTGCGCATTACAATGATCTTGTTATAACGACGAAATGATGAGTTCCAAATTCTTTGGCAAACAATATTGTAGTGTCTTTGCCTTTCCATTGTTGTTGTCTTAACTTGTAAGGTCTTTGTTTCAGATATAGGTGGTGCATGGACAACTTAAAAGATTGCCGAACCGCTTCATTGTATTGCTAGGTTTAATTATCATTCAATTTCTCTGGGTTCTGTAATATTTTTTCAAAGCCTTGCAGCTGATGTAATATTTAGTTAGTTTTTATAGTTCTTTCGCGCATTTTTCTTTGGTGCTTGTGGTAAGTGAGGCTATCCGACAGAAATCAATGCTGCGTAAATATTCTCAGTATCTAAATCACGAATTCCCATCCCTTAAACGGCCCAATTAAGCGAAATCACATATGTGCCGGCTCGCAAAATCCTAAAGCGCCTATTACGCCAGCATATAAACAGCAACTAAACGGGCTGCCCACTTACTTATTGGGCCAGCCCACTTGATTTACTGTGGACCCCACTTCAATTGGGCCGGCCCACTTGCTTTATGACCCACACCACCGGCGGCCCACTAACTAGTTGGGCTAGCCCAATTGCTTTTGTGGTGGACCCCACATACTAAATGGGCCGGCCCTTTAAGAGGAAAGTGGGACCCACCTGTGTTTTTGGCCCGGCCCACTATCTTGTTGGGCCGGCCCACTTGCTATATGGTGGACCCCACACTAAACGGCCGACCCTTTTAACAGAAAGTGGGACCCACCGTGGCTTTGGCCCACTATCTTGTTTGGGCCTACCACTCGCTATATGGTGGACCCCACATACTAAATGGGCCACCGTTAACCGGAAAGTGGGACCCACTGTGTGTTTTGCCCGGCACTGTCTTGGGGTCGGCCCACTTGCTATATGGTGGACCCCACATACTAAATGGGTCGTCTTAACAGAAAGTGGGGACCCACCGTTGCTTTTGGCCCGACCCGGCTTGTTGGGCGCCCGCTTGATCTAATGTGGACCCACGTACCAAATGGGCCGACCCGATAAAGGTGAAAGTGGGACCCACATGCCAATTGGGCGCCAATAATTTTTTGGCCGGCCCACTTCCTTAAGGCGACCCACTTGTTAAATGGGCCGCCCGATAACAGAAAGTGGGTCCCCATGTCTTGTGGGCCGGCCTCTTTTGTTGACCGGTCAAACGAGTGCATTCGCCCGGCCCACATACTTAGTGGGCCGACCCTTTAAGTTTTGACCATCAATTTAGAGGTTAGGCTCGGCTATATAGTTGGACGTAAACTTACGGGCCGCCCGCTTAAGACGTGGCGGTGCCTCGTGTGGGCCTACCATCTACCACGGTTTCGCCGGTTAACAGTTAACTGCGCCACGGTGCGCCACGCCACGGCCGGGCATGGACGCGCACCAACGGGCTCGAAACACTTGGGCAACGGGCCGATTTTCGTGGCGGAAAGGGCCCAAGCGCGACGGGACCGCCGTCGTAGGACTTTGCTGACGTTAGCCTCCACAGAACCCATATCGTCTGTTAGGCCCATAGGCGACGAAAATACCCCTTAGTGGACGATTTTGAGACGTTGTCTATCAGAACTTTTCTTGTAGTGAGCCATCGTGCTTGAAGTACATATATCTTGCTATCACTTGTGCTACATATATCTTGTGCCTATCTTGCTTAGCTCTAGTTGTTGTTGTTGCACTTAGGTGAGCCTAGTGCATATTTAGGGTTTGTGCTTGTAGAATAAACATAGTTTAATTCCGCATTCTTACAAGCCAAATCCGCAAGAGTTTTTAAACGCCTATTCACCCCCCTCTAGGCGACATCTTTTTTTTACCCCCATCTCTCTCTCTCTCTCTCTCTCTAGCGCTCAATGACGCGCCTTCCAGAGGCGGCGGTGGCAACGCCCTGGCCGCCAAAGTCGGTGAGGGTGAGATTAGCACCCTCTGCTTCTCCTCTTCGCACATAGAGGTGGAGTAGATGGGACGCACTGGACTTGGCACGATGCCTGGCGTGATGGCGGGAAGCAGTGGTCGAGCGGCTTCGGCTGACGCGCCGCCGCCATGGCCATCACTGTCCTCGTGCAGGCATGGCGGTCAAGGTTGTCCTTGTTCTACCAGCGTTTCCCAGTGGCTCTGACGGTTGGTAATACGAAGATCTGCTTGATGATGGCCGAATGCGTGGGGGCTTGGCATGAATAAAGGCAGTGGTCCTAGGGTTCTTCTCACGCCAATACGAATCTGCTTGATGAATGTCCTCCGGGATCTAGTTGGAGTGTTGAGTTCTGAAAGGCTCTACCAGCGTACTTTCTAGTGCGCCTTATGCCTAGAGATTGCTGGATCGGATGAGATTTGGTAACGCACACATTCATGTTTTTTCGTGATTGTTTGGTTCTGAAGGGAGTGACGTGAAGCTCTGCTATCTGTTGCCACCAGGAAACATATTTTTGGTCCATGTGGTGAAGTTAGAATCGGGAAATTTCATGGAATCCAGGATTTGAGAACTAGTAATGGTGGTTCGAGTCTTTACTGCCATGAGGAATTAGCTTAGTGTTTCAGGGTTTGTTGCAGCGGTATGTAAGGGGGGCAATAAGACAAGTGAAGTTCAAAGTCTTATCTTTCGAGGTGAAAATCCAAGGTCTGACTTTAATTGGTTTTGTCTAGCAATAACCTTGTTGAACACATTGCTTTAAGATCAGAGACTATCTTCAGGGTGAAAAGGCTAAGATTTTTTTATCGGGCGATGACGGTGCTTGTGTAATGTTTCTTTCTTGGAGGCATGGCTTTTGGAGAACATGAACTTTAGATTTTGTCTTGATGGTGTTTGTGTTGTTGCTGCAAATACCAAATCGTTGTAGTGGGGCTCTTCTTTTTTAGCCGCTTCTTTTTTGGCTATGTGCATCCGTATTGTCATTAAGGCATTGCGTCGTTGCATAAGTTAAATGTAATTGGTATCTTAGTGATATTGATATATTCTCTCTATAGAAAAAATATCCAACCAATAGAAGTTAGAGCATCGATGATAATAATTATTCTTCCTAGGCCACAAATGGTCCTTTTAAACATCAGTGACAACATGCTCACTAAAACTCAGCATCCTTCTTGGAAGACTGCAAGGATGAACCGCATCCTGCTTATTCTTGGATCCATGCCGCTGCTCACCGAGCGCTCGTTAACATCCAAATCCGCCTTTTTCGTGAACCGCCGCTTCTAGCACATCCAAGCTAACCTTCCACCAGATCGAAAGAATTTGTGTAGTTTACCATCTATTGGGATTTGGGAGAACATTCATCATGCTGATTGTTGAGCAGCACTCGGCTAGCACCTCAAGGGTGGTTGCAGCCCCTCTTCTACGCCACACCAAAGTCAGCCTCCAATGCCTCCCCTCCCTCGCCGTCGCTTGGCAATGCATGTGCGGCGTCGGTGGCGATGAGGTCTCCTCTCCCCTTCGCTTGGCGGGCAATGCAATAAGCCTTCTCTGGCCAGGACACGGTGCTTAGCAAGGGGCACTACAGCTGTGTCCTGCGACGGTGGCGCTCGAGGGCGAAGCCTTGCAACGATGACGCGGAGGAGTCCTTGTCAGCTATGTGCTCGGGGTCGTCCCACGATGACCACGGGCGGCGCGGGCTGCTGGTTCATCCACTCGTAGAAAACGGGTCTTATGTCCCGGTTGGTAAGGTCCTTAAGTTTCGGTTTTCCAACCGAGACTAAGGAATTGGGATTAAAGCCTCCCCTAGTCCCGGTTGTGCTACGAACCAGGACTAGCGGGACTCCACGTGGTTGTTCTCGGGCGCTCGAGGTGGAGGGGCTTTAGTCCCGGTTGGTAACACCAACCGGGACTAAAGTTCTCCACGCGTCAAGCGCTCGGCCGTTGCCGTTTCTTTGTCGCGACAGAGAAAAGGGCCGTTTCTATGTCGCGGCAGAGGTTTAGGGTTTTATGTTTTTCATTCAACTCCGCTATTACATACATCAATCAAGGAAGCATTACACAACACCGTCATGAATATAGACATTGTCATGAATACACTAATTCATATACAATATAATTAAGTCCTCTTACGATCCCTATAGTCTAAATACAAAGTCCCGATGTTATTCTCCATTTGAAGCAATGTACATCGACACATGCAGTTTACCAATGACGGATGAAAGGATAACATTTTTAACCTCGACCGAGAAGGAAAAAATGGGAGAAAGCTTAAGTGTGGATCAGACACTTCATAGCATATTTGTTTGTTGTGAACTCAAGTGGTATCATGCTCTCAGGCATTTCATTGAACACCTCTTATGCATAAGAAGGGAAAGCAAACCAACATACACCTCGTGTCTAAGAAGGGAAAAAAAACTAAGTGTAGCTCACAAGCTTGGGCATGGCATGGGGTATATATAGAGATGGACCCGTGCGGGGTCCCCACCACTCGAACCGGGACTAATGTGAGCATTAGTCCCAGTTCGTAAAGCGACCGGGAATGTTGCTCGGAAGCTCTGTTTTCTACTAGTGCTCGGTCTGTCTAGGTCTCATCGCCTAGGTCCGGTGGGGAATTGGGGTTAGAGGACTCCGCCGACGGAGTGATGTTGCGGTGCGGCCAGTGAGCCATCAGCGTTTAAGGTTTCCAATTTGATATAGGCCTCAAGGCCCGATCTGGGCCTCATGGCTATTCGGGTCCTGCGGTCACGTGGAGCCGTCTTCTTTTCTACGGCCAATCCGTTAGGGAGTGGACTGACGACGAGGGGGCTTGCCAATCTTGCAAATAAAGATGGCGGTCATAGGGTTTCTCTCACACCATTGACGAAGACCTACTTAATGTTTGATCTCCTTGATCTGTTCGAGGTGTAGAGCTTTGGAAGGCTCCCTCGGCGAACTCCCTTGGGCGCATCATGCCTGGAGATTGCTGGATCGGATTGATGGGATTCGTAGCATAGAAAACAAAAAATTTCCTACCGCAAGAACGAATAACAAGCCAAGATCTAATCTAGTAGATGGTAGCAACGAAGATCATGAGACTAACCCTTGAAGATTTCAAAGCCTACGAGATTAGATCTCGTTGTGGATGTAGTCGATCACTTGCCGCTTGCAAAGCGCGTAGAAGATCTTGACTTGCCACCGCCGGGCAGCACATCCGTACTGTCACACGCTCTGTTGATGACGACGTCCTTTTCCCCGCCCAGCGGGCAGCTCAAGTAGTAGATCCTCCTAATCCCAAAGACGACGGCGTGGTGGCGGTGGTGGTGGAGAACTCCGGCAGGGCTTCGCCAAAGCGCTACTAGAGTTGTATGTGCAGGAGGGGCGGCTAGGGTTTGGGAGAGAGAGGGGGATAGGGCGCCGACCATGGGAGCCCTAGGTGGTGCGGCCAAGTCTAGGGCTGCCCCCTCCCTCTCCTCCTCATTATATAGGTGGAACCCCAAGGGTTTGCCCAAAGTCTTCGAATAAGACCCCAATTCAAAACCTCCATATGGACGAAACCTAGAGGGACAGGGACCCCTTCCCTTTCTTTGGCCTACCAAGGAGGGGAGTCCACCATGGACTCCACCCTCCCACTTGGTTGGCTGGTTTAGGTTTGTGGAGTCCCTCCGGACTCCTCCTTCCATAGTGATTTATTCCGGATAATTCTAGAAACCACCTTCCATAAATTCACCGGATCATTTCCAAACTTGGAAAGTGACTTCCTATATATGAATCTTATTCTCGACCATTCCGGACCTCCTCGTGATGTCCCTGGATCCTATCCGAGACCCGAACAAAACTTCGAACTCCATTCCATATTCCATATCTACTTAAAACGACATCAAACCTTAAGTGTGTCACCCTACGGTTCGTGAACTATGCATATGGTTGAGACTTCTCTCCGACCAATAACCAATAGCGGGATCTGGAGATCCATAATGGCTCCCACATATTCAATGATAACTTAGTGATCGATTGAACCATTTACATATACCGATTCCCTTTGTCACGCGATATTTTACTTGTCCGAGGTTTGATCATCGGTATCTCCATACCTTGTTCAACCTCGTCTCCGACAAGTACTCTTTACTCGCCCGTTATCATCTCTATGAACCATTCATATGCTTGCAAGCTAACGAGACGAAATTCCAAGAGGGCCCATAGTATATCTATCCGTCATCGGGATGGACAATATCCCACTATTGATCCATATGCCTCAACTCATACTTTCCAAATACTTAATCCCACCTTTATAACCACCCATTTACGCAATGGCGTTTGATGTAATCAAAGTACCCTTCCGGTATAAGTGATTTACATGATCTCATGGTCGAAGGACTAGGTAACTATGTATCAAAAGCTTATAGCAAACTGAACTTAATGACGTGATCTTATGCTACGCTTATTTGGGTGTGTGTCCATTATATCATTCACTCAATGACATTACCTTGTTATTAATAACATCCAATGTTCATGATCACGAAACCATGATCATCTATTAATCAACAAGCTAGTTATACAAGAGGCTTACTAGGGACTCCTTGTTGTTTACATAACACACCACTACAAGAAAAGTTCTGATAGACAACGTCCCAAAATCGTCCACTAAGGGCCATTTTTCGTCGCCTATGGGCCTAACCCGACGATATGGGTTCTGTTGTTGAAACTGCGTCAGGCAAAGTCCTACGACGTTCGGTCCGTCGCGTTGGCGCCCTTCCGCCACTAAAATCGGACCGCAGATGTTTCCGGAGCCCGTTGTAGCCGACGTCATGCAACCGACACGTGCGTACGCCGTTAATCGCGCTTAACGGCGTTAACCGAACGAAACCCGTGGTAGATGGTAGGCCCACACGAGGCTCTGCCACGTCTTAAGCGGGCCGGCCCATTAAGTTTGCGGGCCGGGCCAGCAGACTTAGTTTGACCGGTCAACTATATAGCTGGGATGGTCCATTAGTTACGTGGGCTGGGCCTAACCTCTAAGGTTGACTGGTCAAAACTTAAATGGGCCGGCCCACTAAGCATGTGGGCCGGCCGAATGCACTCGCTCGACCGGCCACAGCAAAAGGGACGGCCCACAAGACATGTGGGGCCCACTTTCCTGTTATCGGGCCGCCCCATTTAACAAGTGGGGTCCACCTTAAAGCAAGTGGCCGGCTCCAAGGAAGTTAGTGGCCGGCCCAATTAGCATGTGGGTCCCACTTTCGCTATCGGCCGCCCATTTAGTACGTGGGGTCCACAATATATCAAATGGGCGGCCAACAAGTAGTGGGCCGGGCAAAAAACACGGTGGGTCCCACTTTCCTTTTAAAGGGTCCCATTTAGTATGTGGGGTCCACCATATAGCAGTGGGCCGGCCTAATAAGGGTGGGGCCCACTGACCGGCCGGCCCATTTAGTATGGGTCCACCATATAGCAAGTGGGTCGGCCCAACAAGATAGTGGGCGGCCCAATAAGGGTGGGCCCACTTTCCGTAAACGGCCGCCTAGCTAGTGGGGTCCACCATAAAGCAAGTGGGTCGGCCCAATGTGTTGGCGGGCGGCCCAATAATAAAAGTGGGGCCCACTATCGTGTTAACGGGCCGGCCCAAGTAGCCTGTGGGACCCATCGGGTTGACCCAATAAGTAGGTGGGTCCCACTTTCCTGTTACCGGGCCGGCCCAGCTAGTGACTGGGGTCCACGTAAAGCAATTGGGCTAGCCCAATAAGTAAGTGGGCCGGCCCAAAATGAAAGTGGGTCCCACACTATTGTAAGTGGGCCGGCCCAATCTGTTGTAGGGCCCTGGTTGTTTGACTAGTCAACTTGCATTAAATTTCATGAGCCTAACATCTGATATCAATGATACACACAATTACATACACAAATAAAATAACTAGGAAAATTACAAGGCAATTAATGTGCCCAAATAAAAAATTACAAATAATCATTGAGGACTTCTATTAGCATCATCAATAACACGTTGACATTTGGCAATCGCCTTGATTGAATCTTGTGTACTCTTTGTCAACATATCAGCTATAGATCTTAAAGCAGCAATACCATGTCTTTTATAATGTACAACCTTGAGATATTTACTGTTTGATGAAAGGAATGTTCTAGGTTGACGGCTATGAGAAGATGCATCAGAAGAAAGATCAGAACTTTTTGTGGGCCTCTCTTCTGATGAAGATTGCTTCATCACAACTGCATTCTGATAATAATGCAAAAAGACTTAAACGATGAACTATGCAAACATGTATTAAGCATTGTCGATATGAGATAGTCACAAGTACTAAGTACAGACTTACATTATATCGTTGCATAGGCTCACCTCGGAACCTTTTTTGCCCTCTATCTTCTACTAAGGACTTCTTCATTACAACTGCATTCTAGTAATATTGCAAACATAGATACAATAGTGAACTATTCACGCATTTATTATGCAATGTAGATATAAGATAATAACAAGTTGCATAAATAAGACAATGTATGGAACATGTACTAAGCACAGACTTACATCATAATGTTGCACAGGGTCGCTACAGATCCTTTTTTGGCGACTATCTTCTAATGATTACTGCTTCATTAAAACTGCATTCTGGTAATATTGCAAACATAGTTACACCAATTAACTATTCAAACATGTGTTACGCAATATAGAGATCAGCATGTAGCATAAATAAGCACAAGATAAGATAAGATGCATGTACTAAGCACATACTGGCTGCAGGTCCTTCTCTTGCGTGCACTAGTCGTGGTCAACATGCCTGTCATTTTAGGTTCAGCCATCAAGTGAAATGCTAATCCTCCTGCTCCATTGTCCTTAATCTGTGTTTAGATATCACATTTAAGAACAAGTCAGCTGGTTTCAAATAACAAAAAACTTGAGCTGCCAAATGAATAAGCCAATATTTACAAGATATCAGATTAAAACCAACTAGATGTTGCTTTGCATGAGATACGAATTTCAGACATTCAGATTTAGAGTAGGGTAATGCCAAGGTTTTCCACATAAAGTAAACTAGCATTAAGAATGACCAAATGTCAGGTTCAAATCACCTTCGCAGTTGCTCCAAGACAAGCATATCAAATAGGCAGAAACATAGTAAAGCATGAATGGCATTGCTATGGCAGGGTTCCAAGTGTTAATCTCTTGCATAAGGAACAATGCATATAGGTTATAGATAATAACGGAAGTAAACTGCCAAAATTACCAACCAAGAACTCAGATTCCAACCTTCCCTAGCGTCCCCGCTGTTAATGTTGGATGTTCTAATAAGTGGTTTGCATGATCAATCCCTAGGAAAAATATAATTGACAAGTTAGTCTATGATAATACAAAGACCAGACATGCACGTAGCAATAACTATACAAGCTGTGCGACAGGAGCATTCATGGAAAAAAAATAGCTATAAGCTAAAGACAAGGTATAAGAGCAAGCAGATTGGAATGCACATAGCATGATTATAAAAGCAGTGAGAATAGCAGCACGAGAAAACAGCTAGCGGCTAACGGTGAGCTAATGACGTGGTATAAGAACAACCAGATTGGAAATGCCCATAGCATGACTATAAAAGTAGTGCAACAATAGCATGCAGTACAAAAACAGTTGGCAGCAAATGAATGGGTATAAGGCTATAAATATGTGGATGCACACAGGTGTCAGTAGAATGAACAGGATGGTAGCGACCGGATAATGATTTTGTACTGTACAATATTTAAACGAACTTCATGCGAAGCAACACATCAAGAAAGTTAATGGCATATGTGATCTGCAAATAACTACACAAAACATGGCTAAAGAAACACCGCGATCTAACGGGCCAGCGTACTCAACTAAGTCGCGGGGTGGACGGGCGGCAACTTATGCTCCAAAGCGGCGAACGCGGGAGATGATGAATCGACCCTGTTTCAGTAGAAGCGGGCGTTAGTGAAGCAGCCGCTGCGCCGAGGTAGTCGGTGGATAGATCGGCTTCTGTGGAGGGGGGCCGCGGTGAAGTAGACCCGGTTCCGTTGGAGAGGATCCGGTGCGTCGATAGGAAAGGCGTTGATTGCTACGATGTGGATGAGGTCGGCGGGCGGCATCCATCGGTGGCGAGGTCGGCGGTGAAGCAGATCCGTCGGTGGCGAGGTCGGCGGTGAAGCGATCCGTCGTGGCGAGGGCGGTGGGGGAGCGGATCAGGTGGGTGGACAACCAACACGATCAAGGCTACGCCGTGGAGGAGTATGCCGGCAGCGGCGATCAATCTCAGAGCGTCGGAGCTTTGGCGTGAGAGTATTTTGAGCTAATGGGGCGAATGGTTGGTGGGTGGGTGTGGTCCTGTGGGGAGGGTTCGGGATCTAGCAAGATATTTCATTGTTACCGAATGAGCCCTCCATGGTCGATGGGTTGTAGCTTCCGGACCAGGGTTAAAAGGGTAAAACTGGTCAAGGGATTTTTGAATGGATGCGGCGGGATGATTTGGCGCGCGGCCGAAATTTTCTTGTCAAGCTACGAGCAGAACGACAAAAATAATGTTCTTCCCCAGGGAGCTCTCATTTCTTCCTCTTCTTTTCTCTCTCGAGTCTCTCCCACTCCCCCGGCTCCTCTCCCCTTCTCTCCGGCGGCCTCGCCGGACGAGACGAGCCGACTTCTGTAGATCGTACACCCTCCGAACTAAATTAATTGATTCAACTTTCCTTAGACGTGTATGTATCTAGAGTAAAAACGTGTGTGGATACATCCATATTTAGATAAGCAAAGTTGAGTGAGCTAGTTTGGATCCGAGGGAGTTAGTGTTGTTGTAAGCTTAGATCCTGTGTTTCCCATGAGCAGAATGGCCCAATGCAGTCGGGGATCTCATTATCGGCTTCAGATCTGGCCTATGGTGAATCTGGCGGATCAGATCTGGCGGATCAGATCTGGCGGATCTTGCCGGCTAAACCCCGATCAGATCAAGGTGATGGCGCTAACGGTGAGGCTTTGGTCAGTGCTTCGTCTGGCCAATGGGGAAGTCAAGCGCTAACGTTCACAAGCTCTCGGGCATACGACGACGTCATCCGTCTTGCCCGTGAACATCTTGGCCTTTCAGCGGCCCTTCTCGAGCCAATATGCCGTTGCTGAGGCCCTTCTTCTCCTTCGTCTTGACTACCAGCGACACCGTCCAAGTGGTGCGTCCCCGCCGACGGAGTTGCTGGAAAGGATGCGGAGCAGAGATCTGATGTGCGGTCGAGAAGGACTCGATTGATTTTCTTCTATATGTTTTGGGGTCCTTTTGTAAAGTTGCAGGTCCTATTAGTTATTGTCTAGTTATTTTGGACCTCTATGAAATTTTTTGGACTAGTTTCCATTTGCACCGATAAACTTGAATTTTGACAAGTTCACGGGAAAAAATCCTTTGCACTATGGCCTATCATGTATGAACATTCTTGAGATTTAAACTATATGTAATGGCAACACTTGCGCAAGGGGCTCGTCTAGTGTGCACTAGTTTCCATTAGCACCGATAAATTTGAATCTTGACAAGTTCTTGGAAGAAAAAATTGATTCACATATAGCCTATCATGTATGAACATTATTGGGATTCAAACTATACATAGATGGCCAACACGTGTGCAAGGGGGTCCTCTAATGTGCACTAGTTTCCATTAGCACTGATAAATTTGAATCTTTATAAGTTCTCCTAAAAATTGCTTCACACATATGCCCTATCATGTATGAACATTATTGGGATTCATATTATATATAGATGGCCAACACTTGTGCAAGGGGGTCCTCTAATGTGCACTAGTTTCCATTAGCATCGATAAATTTGAATCTTGACAAGTTCTCAGGAAAAATTGCTTTACACATATGCCCTATCATGTATGAACATTATTGGGATTCAAACTATATATAGATGGCCAATACTTGCGCAACGGGGTCCTCTAGTGTGCAATAGTTTCCATTAGCACTGATAAGCTTGAATTTTGACAATATATTCAAGAGACTTGTTTCGCGATTGTTGGCCTATATCATGCATATATGAACATTTTTGGGATTCAAACTTTATATATGGCCAACACTTGCGAAAAGGGGGTGTCCTCTAATTAATGTGCACTAGCTAGATTCCATTAGCACCGATAAACTTGAAATTTGACAAGTTCTCAAAAAAACTTGCTTCACGATATAATATGGTATACCACATGTGTATAAACATTCTTGTGATTCAATCTATAGATGGTGGCAAACACACTTGCGCAAGGGTCGGGGTCCTCTAACGTGTGCAATATATAGTAGTTTCGATTAGCATCGATAAAGTTGTATTTAATTTTGAAAGTTCTAAAAAAAACTTGCATATGGCCGATCATGTATGAACATTCATGGGATTCAAATTAAATGGCCAACAATTGCGCATCAAGGGGGTCATCTATAAATATGTGCACTAGTGTACATTTAGCATTGGTAAACTTGAAAAAAAAAATATATATATATTTCGAAGAGTTCTCGAAAAAACTTGCTTCCCGATATATGGCCTATAGCAATATATATACCATGCATGCATATATTTGTATATATATTTGAACATATTAATTCTTGGGATTTCAAATCTCTCTCTCTCGATCTATCGTTGGTGGCCAGAACAACACACATATGCATGCACTTTATGCGCAAAGGCGCGGGTGCCTCTAATAATTCATGTGTGTGCGCATATTTGAACATATTCTTGGGGATTTCAATCTCTCTCTCGATCTATATATCGTTGGTGGCCAAAAAACGCACATAATATACGCATGCACTTTATGCGCAAAGGCGCGGGTGCCTCTAATAATGTGTGTGCGCACTCGATCGATGATCCCTAAACCTTAAACCATAAAACCCTAAAACCCTAATCCCTAATCCCTAAACACCCTAAACACTAAACCCTAAACCCTAAACACTAAACCCTAAACCCTAAACCATAAACCCTAAACCCTAAACCATAAACACTAAACCCTAAACCCTAAACCCTAAACACTAAACCCTAAACCCTAAACCCTAAACACTAAACCCTAAACCCTAAACACTAAACCCTAAACCCTAAACACTAAACCCTAAACCCTAAACCATAAACCCTAAACCCTAAACCATAAACACTAAACCCTAAACCCTAAACCCTAAACACTAAACCCTAAACCCTAAACCCTAAACACTAAACCCTAAACCCTAAACACTAAACCCTAAACCCTAAACACTATACCCTAAACCCTAATTAACCCTAACCCTAACCCTAATTAAACCCTACATATATAGGCCAACGACACTTAATTGCGCATCAAGCAGGCGACCAACTAATTAGCGCTGATAAATTAATTAACTTGAATTTTGACAAGTTCTCTCGAATGAAAACACATTTGATTAAGTTGTCTCATAATATATATATAATTAGTGTGCATGCGCGCATGGCATACCTTGCATATCATTCGTGCATATATTTTAATACATATTTGAACATATTCTTGGGGATATATATATATTTCAATCTCTCTCTCTCGATCTATATATCGTTGGTGGCAAAAAAACACACTTATATACCCATGCACTTTATGCGCAAAGGCGCGGGTGCCTCTAATAATGTGTGTGTGCACTCGATCGATGATCCCTAAACCTTAAACCCTAAAACCCTAATTCCTAAGTAAACCCTAAACGTACACCCTAAACACCCTAAATCCTAAATCCTAAACCCTAGACCCTAAACCCTAAACACTAAACCCTAAACCCTAAACCCTAAACCCTAAACACTAAACCCTAAACCCTAAACCCTAACCCTAGACCCTAAACCCTAAACACTAAACCCTAAACCCTAACCCTAAACACTAAACCCTAAACCCTAAACACTAAACCCTAAACCCTAAACCCTAAACCCTAAACACTAAACCCTAAACCCTAAACCAACCCTAAACACTAAACCCTAAACCCTAACCCTAACCCCTAGCTAACCCTAAACCCTAAACCCTAATTAAACACTACATATATAGGCCAACGTCACTTAATTGCGGGTGCCTCTATAATGTGTGTGCGCACTCGATCGATGATCCCTAAACCTTAAACGATAAAACCCTAAACCTAAACCCTAACCCTAACCCTAACCCCTAGCTAACCCTAATCCCTAAACCCTAATTAAACCCTACATATATAGGCCAACGACACTTAATTGCGCGGGTGCCTCTAATAATGTGTGTGCGCACTCGATCGATGATCCCTAAACCTTAAACCATAAACCCTAAAACCCTAATCCCTAATCCCTAAACACCCTAAACACTAAACTCTAAACCCTAAACCCTAAACACTAAACCCTAAACCATAAACCATAAACCATAAACACTAAACCCTAAACCCTAAACACTAAACCCTAAACCCTAGACCCTAAACTCTAATTCCTAAACCCTAACCCTAAACACTAAACCCTAAACCCTAAACACTAAACCTAAACCCTAAACACTAAACACTAAACCCTAAACCCTAAACACTAAACCCTAAACCCTAAACCCTAGACCCTAAACCTTAACCCTAACCCCTAGCTAACCCTAAACCCTAATTAAACCCTACATATATAGGCCAACGTCACTTAATTGCGCGGGTGCCTCTAATAATGTGTGTGCGCACTCGATCGATGATCCCTAAACCTTAAACTATAAAACCCTAAACCCTAACCCTAACCCCTAGGTAACCCTAAACCCTAAACCCTAATTAAACCCTACATATATAGGCCAACGACACTTAATTGCGCGGGTGCCTCTAATAATGTGTAATGCACTCGATCGATGATCCCTAAACCTTAAACCATAAAACCCTAAAACCCTAATCCCTAATCCCTAAACACCCTAAACATTAAACCCTTAACCCTAAACACTAAACACTAAACCCTAAACCCTAAACACTAAACCCTAAACCCTAAACCATAAACACTAAACCCTAAACCCTAAACACTATACCCTAGACCCTAGACCCTAAACTCTAATTATCCCTAACCCTAACCCTAACCCCTAGCTAGCTAACCCTAAACCCTAAACCCTAATTAAACCCTACATATATAGGACAACGACACTTAATTGCGCATCAAGCAGGCGACCAACTAATTATCGTGATAAATTAATTAACTTGAATTTTGACAAGTTCTCTCGAATGAAAACACATTTGATTAAGTTGCATCATAATATATACTCCCTTCCTTTCTATAATGCCTATTGTTTTTTCGCATTTGTTTCAGAATATAAGAGTAAAGCTATGTTTTTTTTTCAAAGAACAACTTCCACCGATCAGGTCAAGTCCAGAAAATCTGGAAAACTATCTGGTCATGTTTTTCTAAGATCTGTTTTCAGTTTCCTATTTTGTTTGTGATATCGCTAGTGGGTTTTGTGTCAAAAAACGGCTTGCGCTAATTTCCGTGGCAAAAAACAATAGGCACTATAGAAAGGAACCGAGGGAGTATATAATTAGTGTGCATGCGAGCATGACATACCTTGCACATATCATTCGTGCATATATTTCAATATATATTTGAACATATTCTTGGGGATATATATATATATATATATATATCAATCTCTCTCTCTCGATCTATATATCGTTGGTGGCCAAAAAACACACTTATATACGCATGCACTTTATGCGCAAAGGCGCGGGTGCCTCTAATAATGTGTGTGCACTCGATCGATGATCCCTAAACCTTAAACCCTAAAACCCTAATCCCTAATTAAACCCGAAACGTACACCCTAAACACCCTAAACACTAAACCCTAAACCCTAAACCCTAAACCCCAAACCCTAAACCCTAAACCCTAAACACTAAACCCTAAACCCTAAACCCTAAACCCTAACCCTAACCCTAGCTAACCCTAAACCCTAATTAAACCCTACATATATAGGCCAACGACATAATTGCGGGGTGCCTCTAATAATGTGCGCACCTCGATCGATGATCCCTAAACCTTAAACCATAAAACCGTAAAACCCTAATCTCCCTAATCCCTAATCCCTAAACACCCTAAACACTAAACCCTAAACCCTAAACACTAAACCCTAAACCATGAACCCTAAACCCTAAACACTAAACCCTAAACCATAAACACTAAACCCTAAACCCTAGACCCTAACCCTGATTAACCCTAACCCTAACCCCTAACCTAGGTAGCTAACCCTAAACCCTAATTAATCCCTATATATAGGCCAACGACACTTAATTGCGCATCAACCAGGCGACCAACTAATTAGCGCTGATAAATTAATTAACTTGAATTTTGACAAGTTCTCTTGAATGAAAACACATTTGATTAAGTTGCCTCATAATATATACAATTAGTGTGCATGCGCGCATGGCATACCATATATATGTGCATATATTTCAATATATATTTGAACATATTCTTGGGGATATATATATATATATATTTCAATCTCTCTCTCGATCTATATATCTTTGGTGGCCAAAAAACACACTTATATACGCATGCACTTTATGAGCAAAGGCGCGGGTGCCTCTAATAATGTGTGTGTGCACTCAATCGATGATCCCTAAACCCTAATCCCTAATCCCTAATTAAACCCTAAACGTACACCCTAAACACCCTAAACACTAAACCCTAAACCCTAGACTCTAAACCCTAAACACTAAACCCTAAACCCTAAACCCTAAACCCTAAACACTAAACCCTAAACACTAAACCCTAAACCCTAACCCTAACCCTAACCCCTAGCTAACCCTAAACCCTAATTAAACCCTACATATATAGGCCAACGACACTTAATTGTGTGGGTGCCTCTAATAATGTGTGTGCGCACTCGATCGATGATCCCTATACCTTAAACCCTATAACCCTAATCCCTAATCCCTAATCCATAAACACCCTAAACACCCTAAACACTAAACCCTAAACACTAAACCCAAAACCCTAAACACTAAACCCTAAACCCTAAACACTAAACCCTAAACCCTAAACCCTAGACCCTAAACGCTAATTAACCCTAACCCTAACCCCTAGGTGTAGCTAACCCTAAACCCTAAACCCTAATTAAACCCTACATATATATATAGGCCAACGACACTTAATTGCGCATCAAGCAATTAACCATATAATTAGCGCGATAAATTAATTAACTTGAATTTTGACAAGTTCTCGAATGAAAAACACGTACATTTGATTAAGTTGCCTCACAATATATATATATAATTAGTGTGCATGCATGGCCTACCATGCATTCATGCATATATATATTTTAATATATATTTGAACATATTCTTGGGGATTTCAATCTCTCTCTCGATCTATATATCGTTTGTGGCCAAAAACACACATACGCATGCACTTTATGCGCAAAAGGCGCGGGTGACTCTTATATAATGTGTGTGCGCACTCGATCGATGATCCCTGAACCTTAAACCCTAAAACCCTAATCCCTAAACCCTAAACACCCTAAACACCCTAGACCCTAAATCCTAACCCTAACCCATACTTAAAACACATAACCCCTAGACCCTAAACACTAAACCCTAAACCCTAAACCATAAACCCTAGCTAACCCTAATCCCTAACAACCCTAACCCTAGTGACCCTAGACCCTAGACCCTAAACCCTAATCCCTAAACCCGAACCCTAATCCCTAAACCCTAAACCCTATAAACCCTAAACCCTAGCTCTAGCTATATATATATATAGGCCCCAAACGACACTTAATTGCACATCACGCAGGCCAGGGGGCCTCGCGGTCCTCTAAATTAAGTGTGACATTAACCCTAACTAAACCATATATATATATATATAACTAACCCGTCCTAGCTAATCAAACCTGGCTACTTAATTAAAACACATAAACCCAAACTATACTACTTATAACCCGATCTAATAAAAACCTGCTCTGTATATATATAGCTAGCTAGCAAACCCTAGATTAACCCCAATTAATATATATGGCCTATATTGATCATGTATGATCGAACATCCCTGAGATTCATTAATTAATTAATTATATAATTAGCGCTGATAAATTAATTAACTTGAATATATTGACAAGTTCTCGAATGAAAACACACACTTTGATTAAGTTGCCTCACAATATATATATATATATATAATTAGTGTGCATGCATGCATGTCCTACCATGGATGCATATTTATATATATATATTTGAACATTCTTGGCGATTTCAATAATCTCTCATCTCTATCTCTC
This sequence comes from Lolium multiflorum, assembly GCA_030979885.1. NCBI lineage: Eukaryota > Viridiplantae > Streptophyta > Magnoliopsida > Poales > Poaceae > Lolium > Lolium multiflorum. The sequence continues at coordinate 150,751,021 of CM061750.1, read as the reverse complement.
TCTTTATCGATTGGTGGCCAGCGCAACGACACACATTTTGCTTGCACTTTACGCTCAAAGGCGGGTGCCTCTAATAGTGCATGTCTGTGCACACTCGATCGATCTAGCTAGAGTTTTGATTAATTGTGTAGCACACTAATAAAAAAGTTGTAATTTAATTCACAACAAGTTATAATTAACCCTAACACATAAACCCTCTAAATAAACCATAAAACCCTATATAGCTAGCTATAGGCCAATGACGACCCTTAATTGCGCATCAAGCAGGCCAGGGGTCCTCGTGGTCCTCTAATTAAATATATGTGCCATTAACCCTAAACCCTAAAACCGTATATAGAAAACTAACCTTAGCTAATCAAACCCTCGTTAAAACACATAACCCCAAGCTAATTAATAAAACCTTGCTATATATATAGCTAGTAAACCCTAGATTAACCCCAATTAATATATGGCCTATATCGATCATATATATAGACATTATTGGGATTCATTAATTATATAATAAGTACTGATAATTCAATTAATTAACTTGAATTTTGACAAGGTCTGAAATGAAAACACACTTTAATTAATTTGCCTCACAATATATATATATATATATATAGGTATATAGGTAAATTAACTGGTGCTCCTAGGTGCCCGGGCACCATACGTAGATACGCGTATTTTTGCTTTGTAGTACACATACCTGAGGGTATACATACCTAAGTTACACATACCTAAGGTATACATACCTAAGATATGCATACTCAAGTGATACATACCTAAGGTATTGCATACCTAAGGTGTACGTACACTGATACGTGTATATATATGTTAGGTATGTGTAACTTGCATGTGTGTATGTTAAGTATGTAAATGTTAGGTATGTGTAACTTGTATGTGTATATGTTAGGTATGTAAACCTTAGGTATGTGTAATTTAGACACGTACACTCCAGGTATGTACGAAATACACGTTTGGTGCCCATGCTCCTAGGTGCCCCAATTGAGCTTCATATATATATATATATAATTAATATGCATGCATGGCCTAACCATGCATGCTTATATATGTGTTTAATTTGGGGATTTCAATCGCTCTCTCGCCGCTCTCTCGTTGGTGGCCAACAACACACGCATGCACTTTGTGCGCAAAGGCATGTGCCTCTAATAATGTGTGCGCAATGATCGATCTAGTTTTGATTAATCATAGCACACAAGTAAAGAAGTTGTATTTGAATCCACACAACCCTAATCTAAAACACATAGCCCCTAACATGGCCTAATTAATTGACCCCTTCTCTCTAGCTAATTAGTGGAAATTGCACAAAATCAAAAGGGGTCCCTCGCTAATTATACATATATATCTAGATTGTGATAAACTTTTGCCCCATATTTGGTGGATGGGTGCATCTTGGCATGTAAAACAATTAATGTTTGCAAATGGCGTTGTCAAAATTTATGTACAAATGATTTATTTCCATCCAAAGTGCATAAAATGGGAGTTTTAATGAAGAAAGTACAAATAAAACAGCTCAACATGCCTCCACACCCCGATTTTCACACGAAGTAGAGCATATTTAAAGGAAAATTCCAGAGTTTTACTATTTTTCAAGCAACTTTGCTAATTTTTCCCCACTCACATGACTTTATGTCGATTTAACGAAAATAGGGCAAATTTAAACTACATGGGTGGGATAGTTTGAATTGTGCGCGCGACAAAGGGAACCGCCTATTCCTCAACCTTGTGCACGGAAAATTACACATGCAACTCCATTAAACACCACCTACCGACCTTAATTATTACCCCGCGGCCCGGCCGCATGACCCCCCACCCACCCCTACACAACTTATCCTCGTCCGTGTGAAGAGATTCCCCTCCCGTCCCGTCCGTGCGAAGAAGAAGCTTCCCCTCCCCGTCGTTCTTCTCGAGACGCACCGGCGGTCAAGTTGATCCACGGTAGGGCTGCTATCTCTAGCTCAATCATGCATCGGGCAAGACGGCCTAACGATTTATATTTTCTTGATGCTGCTAAAAAAATTGTCAGTATGCTTGAACAAATTGGCCCTTTATAGTTTTCCGCTCGATTTGTCCTCGATCAATTTGTTCATTTGCGTGGGCATATAGAGTCATTTCGCACTCGATTCGTTAATTTGTTGAAATGCCATGGCAGAGTTTTGTACACGATCTGTTTGCTAAAATGTCGATGGGCATTTTGTTTTGTACTCGACATGATTGCTGAAATGCATAATCATGTAGTATAGTTTTGTACTCGATGGATATACATTTCCTACTTCGCCTTAAATTAATCACCAACCATTGTATCTCATAATTAAACAGATGGACAGAACTTGGATACTACATGGACACTTATGTTCTTCATATATAAATGGTGTTCAACCCTTTATGGGGTTTATTAGAGATCATGAAGGTCACAACCTGGACGTGTATTGCCCGCGCTGCACATGTATGAATGGTGAGAAGAGGCCTCACCATGTAGTGGAAGATCATTTACACATTTTTTGGGATGGACCGCACATATGTTAGGTGGGTTTATCATGGTGAACCATATAATGATCCTTCAGCGGGAGAAGCAGATCTTGCTCACACTGTATGTGTGCTGGCATATGTAGTTAATTATTTATATTGATGATGCAGTTGTTTCGATCAATAGTTTTAATTGCTGTGCAAGGTTCTGTACTCAAATTTAACTTGTTGCAGGATGGACGGGAAGGAGAGAAAAAGCGCTTGCTTCAGGAAACGGGTTTCAACTGGGACATGTGCTGTGCCAGATGAGAAGGTAAATATATGTAAAACGGCATTTGTTCAGGTTGCATCCCTTAGATGTTTGTCTAATCGGTTGATGTACTAATTGCAGAAGCATAGAGTTGAAGAGGTCTCTCAGTTTGATGGGAGATTTGAAGATGAATCTCAGTTTGATGCACCTGTGGATGGTACCGATGACGAGCCTTTCATAGACGAAGGTCTCACACTGAGATTATCTAGCCTATAGAAGGAGGCCGTGGACCGAGTACACAGCTTTGCGTTGAAGTGGATGCACGCCCGGAGATCATCAGGGGCGTCCGGGTAGTCTCAAGACCACCCAGCCCTGATGCACCTGTGGATGGTACTGATGACGAGCCTTTCATAGACGAAGGTCCCTTGGATGGTACTGATGAAACATTTACCTTTCTGAGAGGATGACATGCGGGACCCATGAGACAGCAGCATCCTCAACTATTCCAAGGCGGCAGGGGATCAAAATAAAAAAGGAAATAGCCAGAAATTAATTAGGGTCAAAAATAAATCTATCAAAGGAAACCTTTATTGTTCATAGAGGATGACATGTGGGACCGACCTGCCAGCTGCGTCGTCATCGTTTCAAAGGGGCAGGGATCAAAAAAAAGGCAACAGCCGAAATTAGGGTAAAAATAAATCCAACAAAGGAAACTTTTATTGTTCATAGAGGATGACATGCGGGACCCATGAGCCGCAGCTTCCTCAACGTTTCAAAGTCGGCATGAGATCGAAAGAAAAGCAAGTGACCAAATATCGGAGCCAAAAATAATCCAAGAAAAGAAATTTTATTGTACATAGAGGATAACATGCGGGTCCCATTTTGTAGCAATGGTCTCAACGTTTCCAAGGCGGCAGACCAAAAGAAAAATGAAGTAGCCGAAATCAGGGGGTGAAAAAATCCAAGAAAAGAAAGATTTCAATTGGGCTGCATCCGGACATCCGCCTTCGAACTCTTCGCCGGGCTTTGACTTGTACAATTTTAAACCACTCCAAAACAGGAAAGTTCGGATTTTTCTAAAAAAAACGGGAAAGTCCTATGCTTCGCAAAAACAAAAAACAAGGAGATTCAACATATAAGTTTGTTTATGTAAAAATAAAGATTTAATTTATCCGTTTGCAATAGCTCAGAGCAAAATACACTGTTTATTGTCTGCAAAATAATCAAGATATCACATGTTTCTTGTATGGGAGGTCGACATCGGGGACCCATGAGCCGGCGTCGCCAACGTTTTAAAGGCGCAGGGGTGGAAAGAAAAATAAACCAAAAATCTGTTGGTAAAAAATCCAAAAAGAAACATTTTCATTTCGAGAGGATGACATGCGGGACCATGAGGCAGCATCCTTAGCGTTTATTATTCATAAAGGTGACTGTGGACCCGTGAGCCAGGCGTCCTCAACGTTTTAAAGGCGGCAGGAGATCGAAAGAAAAAATAAGCAAAAAATCGTTTGGTAAACAAAATCCAAGAAAAGAAACATTTACCATTCTGAGAGGATGACATGCGGGACCCTTGAGGCAGCAACATCCTCAACGATTCCAAGGCGACAGGGGATCAAAAGAAAAAAAGGAAATATCCAGAAATTAATTAGAGGTTCAAAATAAATCCATCAAAGAAAACTTTTATTGTTCATAGAGGATGACATGGGACGACCTGCCACGCGTCCTCATCGTTTCAAAGGGGGCAGGAGATCAAAGAAAAAGGCAAATAGCCGAAATTAGGGGTCAAAATAACTCCAAGAAAGAAAACTTTTATTGTTCGTGAGGATGACATGCGGGACCCATGAGCCAGCAGCTTACTCAACGTTTCAAAGGCGGCATGAGATCGAAAGAAAAAGGCAAGTGACAAAATATCAGGAGCCAAAGATAATCCAAGAAAAGAAACTTTATTGTACATAGAAGATGACATGCGGGTCCCATTTAGCAGCGGTCTCAACGTTTCAAATGCGTCTTGAGATCAAAAGAAAAGAAAGTTGATTGTACATAGAGGATGACATGGGTCCCATGAGGCACTTACTCAACGTTTCCAAGGCGGCAGGGATCAAAAAAAAAGGAAATAGCCAAAAATCGAGGTGAAAAAATCCAAGAAAATAAACTTTTATAGCACATAGAGGATGACATGCGGGTCCCATGAGCCAGCAGGTTGCTCAATGTTTCAAACGTGGCATGAGATCGAAAGAAAAAGGCAAGTGACCAAATATCAGGATCCAAAAATAATTGAAGAAAAGAAACTTGATTGTACATAGGGGATGACATGCGGGTCCCATTTAGCAGCAGCGGTATCACCGTTTGAGAGGCTGCAGGCGATTGAAAGAAAAAGGCAAGTGACCAAATATGAGGTGCCAAAAAAAATCCAAGAAAAGAAAGTTTTATAGTACATAGAGGATGACATGCGGGTCCCATTTAGCCAGCGGTATCACCGTTTGAGAGGCGGATCGAAAAAAAAGTGACCAAATATGAGGTGCCAAAAAAAACTCCAAGAAAAGAAAGTTGATTGCTCATAGAGGATGACATGCGGGTCCCATTTAGCAGCAGGTCTCAACGTTTCCAAGGCGCACGGGATCAAAAGAAAAGGAAGTAGCCAGAAATCGGGGGTCAAAAAATGCAAGAAAAGAAAGAATTTTGGTTCATAGAGGATGACATGCGAGACCCATGATCCTGCATCGTAAACGGCTCGATCGGAGAGCGTTGAACGAGATGGCGCGATTGAGAAAAAAACAATGCTAGAGAGGCTGCCATCTGGGCCCTACATCCCTGGCGGTGCGGATTTGCGTTGACTCGGCCGGCGCACCCGAGAATTCATGATGCACCACGTCCCGGGCCACCATACGCGACGTTTTCGTCGGGCTAGGTGGCCTCAAAAACGAGAAAAAAAGTTTTGACATGCACCACGTAGAGACCAAAAATCGTCGGCCATGGTGCACCAGCAACCACGGCGCGACTTCAACTTCGTCGACCATGGCAACTTTTCTTGTAGTGCACACGTATCAATGTTTCGGTTAATACAATTTTAGCATGGTATGCAAACATTATCGTAAACACAAAGATATATTATAATAACCATTTTATTATTGCCTCTTGGGCATATCTCCAACACGGATGGGATTCATCGTGCGCACCCATGTATTTCCCCACCGCTTGGCTTCGGGAGGGAGCGGCGTGAAGCTCTGCTATTTGTTGCCATCATAGGACATGTCCTTTTTGTTCCATGGTGAAGTCAGACATGGAGAGTGTCATGGAAGTTAAAGTCGGTGGACTAGTTATGGTGGTTCAAGTCTTTGAGGTGATGTGGATTTTGCTTGGTGTTTAATGATTCTTTTTGCAAGTGGGGAAGAGGCTAGGTGTAATTGGTATCTTCACGATATTAATATACTCCTTTTTTATCATATATTCTATTTTACCGAAAAAGCACCTCAAGGGTCAAACCGCCGGACAGAATTAGATCCAGTCACCCACTAAGGCTGGTGCCAACGCGGGCTGGAGGCGGGGCGGTACCGCCCGCGCCGGGGCGAGAGGGAGGTGAGAGGCAGGCAAGACGGCAGCGCGGGGCGGTGGATCCACCGCCCGGCGGTAGCGCCCGCTACCTCCCCGGCCCGCCCGCGCCGGGGGCGAAGGCGAGAGGCGGGGCGGCGCGCTGGCGGGTCGGGCGAGAGGGCGGGCGAGAGAGAGGGGGTGCGGCTAGCTGAGGTGGCGCGATCTGATTCGTCCACGTCAGCTAGCCGTTGGGGTAGCCGTTGCTGGCTCAAAAAATTCGAAAAAAAGCCAAAAACCCCAAAATTTCATCCCCAACCCCTATAAATACCCCCCATATGGTTTCACTCATTCCACACCTCACTTCATCTCCTCCACTCTCCATTTCCACTCCTCTCAACGCCATGTCTTCGTCTAGCAGCAGTTCGAGCGACGGAATGGAGGGTGATATGATCGGTGCATTCCAGGCGGAGTATGAGGAGGCGATGCTCAACCTCGAGGCGGAGCCAAGACGGCCACGATGCCGCCGAGAGTTCATCAGGCGTGATCGTCTGGGTGCCCACGATCGGCTCTACGAGGACTACTTCGCCGACGACTGTAATTATCCTCCGAGCTTCTTTCGGCGAAGGTATCGGATGAGGTGATCCCTTTTTCTACGCATTGTGGATAGATTTGGTGAATACTCTCCGTATTTCACCCAAAGAGTTGATGCTCTCAACCGTGCTGGTTTTTCCCCCCTACAAAAGTGTACTGCGGCTTTGCGTTTGTTAGCTTATGGAGCCGCTGCAGATACGATAGATGAGTGGCTTAAGTTAGCTAGACAAACTTCATCAGATTGTCTAGATAGATTCTGTGAAGGCATCATTGACTGTTACGGGGAACAGTTTTGCCGTCGACCAAATGTCGAGGATACTCAGCGTCTGTTAGCGAAAGCCGAGGAGCGTGGCTTTCCGGGCATGTTAGGGAGCATCGATTGCATGCATTGGCAGTGGAGGAACTGCCCAGTGGCGCATGCCGGTCAATTCACAAGGGGAGACATCAAACACCCTACCATAATATTAGAAGCCGTTGCGTCGTATGATCGTTGGATCTGGCATGCCTTTTTTGGAGTGGCCGGGTCCAACAACGACATCAATGTACTCAACCAGTCGCCGTTGTTCACTGATGTGCTTAGGGGAGAAGCACCCATAGTGAACTTCATGGTGAATGGACACGAGTACAACTATGGTTACTACCTTGCCGACGGCATCTACCCCTCCTGGCCGGTGTTCATGAAAGGTGTTACTCTGCCACAAAGTGAAAAGCATCGATTGTTCACTGCTGCTCAATCAGCTCGGCGCAAAGATGTCGAGTGTGCCTTTGGAGTGTTGAAGGCTAGGTTCAACATTCTAGCAGTTCCGGGACGCTCCTACTCGAGGCGTACTCTTGGGTTGATCATGCGTGCATGTGTCATTCTGCACAACATGATCATCGACGATGAGCGTGATACAAATTTGGAGAACATCTATGAGACCGTTGATTCCAATGTCGGCCCTGCGATACACAACAATGCACCACCAAGCCTAGCAGCCAGGATTCAGATGGACAACGAAATGAGGGACTCACCGATGTATACACAGCTCCAGCATGATTTGATTGAGCATGTGTGGGCTAATGCCTAGATTATGTAATTTTTTCAAATTTTTATGTAATTTTTTTATAATGTAATCGGTAACAATTTTAGTTGAATAAAATAATTTTCTTGCATTATTTTGAATGTTGTAATCTGAAAAAGAAATGCTTATGTCGATAAGAGAAAAAAACTGATGTGGAGGAGAGAGAAGTGAGAGCTGACACTATAGCCCGTGCACTGGCACCGTGGAGTGAGAGTGAGGTGAGAGTGAGGGAAAAAAAGCTGACATGGCTGGTGAGAGTGGGGTGATGCATTGGCACCAGCCTAAGGGCATGTACATTAGTTTAGACAATCTCTGTCTGCAGCAAGGTTCCACGTTACATGCAGACGGGAGTAAAAACACCATATACAATAGACTGTCTTTTCGATAGTGCCGCATGATTAGCAAAATATAACTGTCACTTAAATCTTTTCCAACTCTGGCTGCCACCACACCCGCTCCACCGCTCATCCAGGATGTGAAGAGCGGCATCATGATGCTCATCCCGATGACGAAGGAGTGTCACTGGAGGTGAAATTATGTCATAGCTGCAGCCTTTGCCTGAGGCGCCGTACGCCGCCTGTAGCCAGCAAGTGATTTTCCACCGGTGAGGAGATCAAATCGACCCCCGAATTCCTAAACTGCTCGCACTCTGCACTCTCTCGCAGCAAAATTTCCAAATCCAGATCCATCCCGACGGCCGTCGACCCGGGCTGCTCCGCCGCCTCAACCACACCGCCGACCATGACCATCCCCGCCGGAGAGTGCTCGACCCTGCCTCCCTCACCTCCACCAGCACCGTGCCCGAGGTCCTCCTCCGCAAGCTCGGCAATCTCCTCCGGCTCCGGCGCGACCACCACTCCGTGCGGTCTTCTTGCTGCCATTTTCTAGACTGGATCCATGGAGATCGAAGAAGAAAAAACTAGTACTACGGTCGATTTCAGGCTGCAAAACGACAAATACGCTGCCGATTGACTACAAACACCTCATCCTTTCCCGTCTCCAGCGGCATCCTTCCCCGCCTACATCTCCCCTACTGCTCAAGCTGCCGGCAAAAGCCACCTGCTGATGGTGGGCTGCCACTCGCCTTGCCATGTCTTGCTCTAGGCTCGTTGTCACGGTTCTTTTTATGTTGCCTTAACAATTTTAAGCTGATGAACATCTATGAATACAAGTACTAGTATATTTTTGTTAAGATCGTAAATATAGCATCACCAAACATTTTGGACCTTATTTTACACCATAGGCCAAACCGCTGATGAGCCAGTCAAACAGTCTGGCTGCTTTGTCTTCTGAAGGATAACCTTGCGTTTTTTCATTTGAACTTTCATTCTTGGGAAAATCTAACTAGAAGCGCCGCACCGATAAGGGTTCCGTGCGGCGGGAGTCGTGATTAGCAAAAGCACATCGCGCCCCTTAGGGACGAAGCACATTTACATTTATCTCCTCGCGGCCTTATCCTTCCGCCACGTTGCTCGCTTCCGTTTCTACACAACGCCTCTCAACCACTCATTCTCTCTTATCTTTCTGGACCATCAGCGCCGCGCGGAGAGGCCGAAGAGGCGTCAGAGAGGAGGAAGCTGCCGCCGGTGAGGATGCAGCGGGATGCCACCGGCGAGTGCTGGGATGAAGCGCTCATCGGTAGGGAGGAGATGTCATTGAAGAGCACGCAGCGCGGAGGCCAGCGCCGGCGTCGAACTGCCGAGAAGACGTCGAGCTGGGCTCCAGCAGAGTGGCGGGCTTCCGTGGCGGCGCCGGACATGGTCGCGCGCCGACGCCGGAAAGGCTCCCGCGGCGGAGGGCAGGGGGCTTCCGCGACGGCGCCGGAAAGGCTCGGGGCCCGCGACGGCGCCGGACAGGGTCGTGCCGTCGAGGGAGACCGCCGCCGCCGCGAACGCGCCGGAGGAGGCCGCCGCCGTCGGGCTGCCCGTCGGGGGAGGCCGCCGCCATTGAGCTGCCCGTCGAGGGAGGTCGCGTACGCCGAGAAAACGCTGGGGAGGCCGCCGCCGTCGAGGAGGCCGCCGTCGTTGGGCACGCGCCGGTTGAGGTCTCCGCCGCTGGGCAGTCCTCGATGTAGGCCGCCGCTGGGCACGATGGTGGCATGCACGCGATGAGGAGTCCACGGCCGACCTGTTGCTTAGCTAAGTTTCCTATCTCCATGACGATGGTGTGGAGGGTTTCTGCAATTAGGATAGCTGAATCCAGCATCCACGACTGGTAGTAGGCAAAATTTAATCTGGCAATTGTCAGTATTAATCTAGCAGCTAGGTAAAATTAATCTGGCAATCAGTCGTGCTATAATGCTATTCTGGCAGCTAGATAAAATTAACCTGGCAATCATTGGGGCTAATCTGGCAGCTAGGTAAAATTAACCTGCTAATCGGTTAGTACTAAACCAGTTAGCTAGTTAAATCTAACCTCGCAGGCAGTCAGTACTAATATGACAGCTAAGTAAAACTAGCATGGCAGTCAGTCAGTACTAAATTACTAATATGGCAGCTAAGTAAAACTAATATGGCAGTCGAAATGTAAATTTAATCTGGCAATCATGTATATGTGAGATGATAAGTGTATCTTATACCGCAAGTTGTTCTAGTGATTTCGAGTAGTACTAGTGTGATTCCTTGATTAGTTGATCTAGGGAAAGTCACTTGATTTAGTTTGGGAATTGAATCGGGTGGTCTGTGCAACCTGCTCTAGCATGCAGCCTTTTGTCATATTTGTCGGGCCATGCGGGAGGACAATCATCAAATTTTCACTTTACATCGTCTCATGTGGGGTTACGTCGTGTCACAGATGGTGGGCAAGTGCCGCAGGGTGGAGAAAGCGGAACTTTTTTGGAAGTACTATTGCCGCCGCACGGATTGAAGTTTGTGCGGCGCCGCCGGGTAGCACAGCCATTTTTTGGTGATGACCAACCAATATCTAAAAGAACATATACTGTAGGTGTGGGACAATATTTTTTCTATAATGAGCGCTTTATTACTTTGACAAGCAATTACACCCAATCTTCGCATAGCTAGAATGCACACAGCTATTCGAAAGTTTCAAGAGTCTGAAGTGAAAAAAAGAAAGGTGAATTACATATCAAACATGAGCAATTGTAAAACGCCTGGATGAAGGTGGTGGACCAATTCTTAGATTATGCTGCCACCCATGTAGGGAAAAAATATCACTCGTTGTATCCTCCAACCGTGTAGAGACCCCCGTAAAGAGGTCGCGGTTGTCCGCCCTTTGCAGCGCAGACCACGTACGGAGTGTAGCGGTACATCTGTAGATAACCTGCAAGAGAGAATAATTCTTATCACTAAAAACTTTGTCATTTCTGCGTAGCCATAGCGACCATAAAACGGCAAGCGCTCCCACCCTAATAAGTGCTCCAAAGCTGTGATTGATACCATGAAGCCAATTACCAAAGATATTGGCTACACTAGTCGGAGGGATACAAATCAGAAGCTACTTGGATGCATGACCATATAGATCTGGCAAAGCGACACTGGAAGAATAAGTGTTTAATCGTCTCATTGTAATGACAGAAAACACTGCCTACTCCCAAGCTAATTGTGGTTTACAAGATTATCTTCGGTTAGGATTACCCCTCGACGCAAATAACACCAAAAATCTCATCTTCCAAATCTTCTTGTTCTTATCAACTAGTATATCCGCTTGGATGATTGCATTATATACATTGAACTTACAGTGAACTTTTCATTGGATTGTAAGTTCCAACGAAATTCATTCTGTCCTTCAGAGTAAGGTATTCCACGTATGAAGTCTCGGGCCAATTAAATTTCGTCTAAACGTCACTAATGAAGGTGAGGTTGCCATTACTAAAGCAATGATATCACATTTGCGATGACTAATGCTATACAGCGCTGGATATTATTCAGAGAGAGGTTTATTCCCTAACCATGAATCCTCCCAGAACCGTATCTGCAATCCATCCTTAATATTGAAAGTACCATACCTGAAGAAATATTTCTTCATTGCCATTAAGCTAGCCCAGAAATGTGAGTCTCTCAATTTCCAATGGATTTGGGATAACGCTTTCTCGACAATGTACTTTCTTTTAACTAGGGTCTGCCATACGCCATCTTCGATTAGAAGCTTGTAAAGTCATTTACCTAATAAGGCCGAGTTTTGACCTCATAGCCATGAACCCCTAGCCCACCCACATCTTATACAACAGACCACTTAACGAGTCGATACTTCTTTTTTCTCTATCCCCTTGCCAAAAAAATCTTGATCTATAATAGTCGAGCTTGTCTAATACACCTCTTGGGAAAATGAAGAAAGATATTATATACAACACCATGTTGGTGAGAAGTGAATTAATGAGTACTGATACGTCTCCAACGTATCGATAATTTCTTATGTTCCATGCTACTTTATTGATGATACCTACATGTTTTATGCACATTATATGTCATATTTATGCATTTTCTGGAACTAACCTATTAACAAGATGCCGAAGAGCCCTGTTGCTGTTTTTGGTTTCAGAAATCCTAGTAAAGAAATATTCTCGGAATTGGACGAAACTTTCGCCCGGGGTCCTATTTTTGCACGAAGCTTCCGAAGACCGAAGACCTAACGAAGTGGGGCCACGAGGCAGCCAGGGCCGGGCGCCTAGGGCTTGGCCGCGCTGCCTCGGCCTGTGGTGGCCCTCGCGTTGACCTTCCGCCTACTTAAAGCCTCCGTCGCGAAACCCCCAGTCGAGAGCCACGGAAAACTCCCGAGACGCGCCGCCGCGAATCCCATCTCGGGACTTGAGATCGCCTCCCGCACCGCCGGAGAGGGGATTCATCTCCGGAGGACTCTTCATCGCCATGATCGCTCCGGAGTGATGAGTGAGTAGTTCACCCCTGGACCATGGGTCCATAGCGTAGCTAGATGGTCGTCTTCTCCTTGTTGTGCTTCATTGTTAGATCTTGTGAGCTGCCTAACATGATCAAGATCATCTATATGTAATTCTATATGTTGTGTTTGTCGGGATCCGATGGATAGAGAGTACTATGATTATGGTGATTATCAATCTATTGTTCATGTGTTGTTTATGATCTTGCATGCTCTCCGTTTCTAGTAGAGGCTCTGGCCAAGTTTTTACTCTTAACTCCAAGAGGAGTAATTATGCTCGATAGTGGGTTCATGCCTTCATTGATACCTGGGACACAGAGTTCTAAAGTTCTAAGGTTGTGATGTCCACTAGGGATAAAACATTGATGCTATGTCTAAGGATGTAGTTATTGATTACATTACGCACAATACTTAATGCAATTGTCTGTTGCTTTGCAACTTAATACTGAGGTTCGGACGATAACCCGAAGGTGGACTTTTTAGGCATAGATGCGGTTGGATGGCGGTCTATGTACTTTGTCGTAATGCCCAATTAAATCTCACTATATTTACCATGTCATGTATATGCATTATTATGCCTTTCTCTATTTGTCAATTGCCCGACTGTAATTTGTTCACCCAACATGCTTTTATCTTATGGGAGAGACACCTCTAGTGAACTGTGGACCCCGGTCCTATTCTTTCCATAGCATACAATCTACTTGTTTTTTGTTTTCTTTGCAAACATCTTCCACTCGATACGTTTAATCCTTTGTTACAGCAAGCGGTGAGATTGACAACCTCACTGTTGGGGCAAAGTACTTTGGTTGTGTTGTGCAGGTTCCCGTTGGCCGGAATCCCTGGTGTTGCGCCGCATCACATTTCGCGACCATCAACCTTCAACGTGCTTCTTGGCTCCTACTGGTTCGATTAAACCTTGGTTTCATACTGAGGGAAAACTTGCCACTGTGCGCATCATACCTTCCTCTTGGGGTTCCCAACGGACGTGTACATCTACGCGCATCAAGCACTTTTCTCGTTGCCGGGAGATCAAGACACGCTGCAAGGGGAGTCTCCACTTCTCAATCTCTTTACTTTGTTTTTGTCTTGCTTTATTTTATTTACTACTTTGTTTGCTGCACTAAATCAAAACACAAAAAATTAGTTGCTAGTTTTACTTTATTTATGTCTTGCTCTCTATATCAAAAACACAAAAAAATTAGTTACTCGCATTTACTTTATCTAGTTTGCTTTATTTACTGTTGCTAAAATGGCCAACCCTGAAAATACTAAGTTGTGTGACTTCACAAATGCAAATAATAATGATTTCCTATGCACACCTATTGCTCCACCTGCTACTACAGCAGAATTCTTTGAAATTAAACCTGCTTTACTAAATCTAGTCATGAGAGAACAATTTTCTGGTGCTAGTTCTGATGATGCTGCCCATCTCAATAATTTTGTTGAACTTTGTGAAATGCAAAAGTATAAAGATGTAGATGGTGATATTATTAAATTGAAAGTGTTTCCTTTCTCATTAAGAGGAAGAGCTAAAGATTGGTTGCTATCTTTGCCTAAGAATAGTATTGATTCATGGACTAAATGCAAGGATGCTTTTATTGGTAGATATTATCCTCCCGCTAAAATTATTTCTTTGAGAAGTAGCATAATGAATTTTAAACAATTAGATACTGAACATGTTGCTCAAGCTTGGGAGAGAATGAAAACTTTGGTAAAGAATTGCCCAACCCATGGATTGACTACTTGGATGATCATCCAAACCTTCTATGCAGGACTAAATTTTTCTTCGCGGAATTTATTGGATTCAGCTGCTGGAGGTACCTTTATGTCCATCACATTGGGGCGGCTACAAAACTTCTTGATGATATGATGATAAATTACTCGAATGGCACACGGAAAGAGCTCCACAAGGTAAGAAGGTAAATTCTGTTGAAGAAACCTCTTCCTTGGGTGATAAGATTGATGTGATTATGTCTATGCTTGTGAATGGTAGATCTAATGTTGATCCAAATAATGTTCCTTTAGCTTCATTGGTTGCTCAAGAAGAAAATGTTGATGTGAATTTCATTAAAAATAATAATTTCAACAACAATGCTTATAGGAACAACTCGGTAATAACTATAGGCCATATCCTTCGCTAATGGTAATGGTTATGGTAATTCTTATGGGAATTCTTACAACAATAATAGAAGTGTACCCTCTGGTCTTGAAGCCATGCTTAAAGAATTTATTAGTACACAAACTGCTTTTAACAAATCTGTTGAGGAAAAGCTTGATAAAATTGATACTATCGCTTCTAGAGTTGATAGGCTTGCCTCTGATGTTAATCTTTTAAAGTTGAAAGTTATGCCTAATAATGATCTTGATAATAAGATTACTACTACAGCAAATGCCATCCAAGTTAGAATTAATGAGAATATAAGATTAATGGCTGAACTGCGTGCTAGGTGGGATAGAGAAGAAAATGAAAAACTAGCTAAAGAGAATAATGTAGCTAAAGTTTGGACTATTACCACCACTAGTAATGCTAATTCTTCACATGTTGCTGCACCTCCTACTATCAATGGTAAAATAATTGGTGTTGGCAATGTTTCTACTCCTAGTGCAAAGCGTACAAAGCTGCCTGAAATTGCTAAAACTGCTGAAACTTGTGATAAAACTGCTGAAATTTTTTCCAACCTTGGGAACAATGATCCCATTGCTGTAGCTCATAATGATTTAGATTTTGATGATTGCCACATCTCTGAAGTTATAAAGTTCTTACAAAAACTTGCTAAAAGTCCTAATGCTAGTGCTATAAA
This sequence comes from Lolium multiflorum, assembly GCA_030979885.1. Taxonomy (NCBI): domain Eukaryota; kingdom Viridiplantae; phylum Streptophyta; class Magnoliopsida; order Poales; family Poaceae; genus Lolium; species Lolium multiflorum. The sequence goes on along the minus strand of CM061750.1, from coordinate 150,735,467 downwards.
TTTAGCCTTTACAAAACATATTACAAATGCTCTCATAAAAGCTAGAGAAGAGAAACTAAAACTTGAAACTTCTATTCCTAGAAAGTTAGAAGATGGTTGGGAGCCCATCATTAAAATGAAATTCAATGACTTTGAATGTAATGCTTTATGTGATCTTGGTGCAAGTATTTCTGTTATGCCTAAAAAGATTTATGATATGCTTGACTTGCCACCATTAAAGAATTGTTATTTGGATGTTAATCTCGCCGATAATGTTAAAAAGAAACCTTTGGGGAGGATTGATAATGTGCATATTACGGTTAACAATAACCTTGTCCCCGTTGATTTTGTTGTCTTGGATATCGAATGCAATGCATCTTGTCCAATTGTGTTGGGAAGACCTTTTCTTCGAATTGGTGCTTTATTATTGAGGGAAGGTAATATTAAATATCAATTTCCTCTCAAGAAAGGTATGGAACACTTCCCTAGAAAGAGAATGAAGTTGCCTTTTGATTCTATTATTAGAACAAGCTATGATGTTGATGCTTCTACTCTCGATGTTACTTGATTTGCACTTTCTGCGCCTAGCTGAAAGGCGTTAAAGAAAAGCGCTTATGGGAGACAACCCATGTTTTTACCTACAGCAATTTTTTGTTTTATTGAGTCTTGGAAGTTGTTTACTACTGTAGCAACCTCTCCTTATCATGTTTTTGTGCCAAGTAAAGTTTCTATGTCAAAGTTGATGTTATATTTGGGATCGCTGCGCAGAAACAGCATTGCTGTCTGTCACGAATCTGGGCATAATTCTCTGTAGAAAATTCGAAAAATCTGCCAATTTACGAGCGTGATCCTCAGATATGTACGCAACTTTCATTAGTTTTGAGTTTTTCCATTTGAGCAAGTCTGGTGCCATTTATAAATTCGTCTTTACGGACTGTTCTGTTTTTGACAGATTCTGCCTTTTATTTCGCATTGCCTCTTTTGCTATGTTGGATTTATTTCTTTGATCCATTAATGTCCAGTAGCATTATGCAATGTCCAGAAGTGAAAAGAATGATTGTGTCACCTCTGAATGAGTGAGTTATTAATGATGCACTAACCCTCTAATGAGTTTGCTTGAAGTTTGGTGTGAAGGAAGTTTTCAAGGGTCAAGAGAGGAGAATGATATACTAAGATCAAGAGGAGTGAAAGCTCTAAGCTTGGGGATGCCCCGTGGTTCATCCCTGCATATTTTAAGAAGACTCAAGCGTCTAAGCTTGGGGATGCCCAAGGCATCCCTTCTTCATCGACAACATCATCGGGTTCCTCCCGAAACTATATTTTTATTCGTCACATCTCGTGTTCTTTACTTGGAGCGTCGGTTTGTTTTCGTTTTTGTTTTTGTTTGAATAAGATGGATCCTAGCATTCACTTTGTGGGAGAGAGACACGCTCCGCTGTTGCATATGGACACATGTGTCCTTAGGCTTTACTCATAATGTTCAAGGCGAAGTTTCTTCTTCGTTAATTTGTTATATGGTTGGAATTGGAAAATGCTACATGTAGTAATTCTAAAAATGTCTTGGATAATGTGATACTTGGCAATTGTTGTGCTCATGTTTAAGCTCTTGCATCATATGCTTTGCACCCATTAATGAAGAAATACATAGAGCTTGCTAAAATTTGATTTGCATATTTGGTTTCTCTAAGGTCTAGATAATATCTAGTATTGAGTTTTGAACAACAAGGAAGACAGTGTAGAGTCTTATAATGTTTACAATATGTCTTTTATGTGAGTCTTGCTGCACTTGTTCATCCTTGAGTTTGCTTCAAATAACCTTGCTAGCCTAAACCTTGTATCGAGAGGGAATACTTCTCATGCATCCAAAATCCTTGAGCCAACTACTATGCCATTTGTGTCCACCATACCTACCTACTACATGGTATTTACCCGCCATTCCAAAGTAAATTGCTTGAGTGCTACCTTTAAAATTCCATCATTCACCTTTGCAATATATAGCTCATGGGACAAAATAGCCTTAAAAACTATCGTAGTATTGAATATGTACTTATGCACTTTATATTTTATTAAGTTGCTTGTTGTGCGATAACCATGCTTCTGGGGAACGCCATCAACTATTGTTGAATATCATGTGAGTTGCTATGCATGTCCGTCTTGTCTGAAGGTCTATCATTTTAGTGGTTGGAGCATGCAAAATTGTTAGAGAAGAACATTGGGCCGCTAACTAAAGCCATGGATCATGGTGGAAGTTTCAGTTTTGGACATATATCCTCAATCTCATATGAGAATAATAACTTTGCTACATGCTTATGCATTAAAGAGGAGTCCATTATCTGTTGTCCATGTTGTCCCGTATGGATGTCTAAGTTGAGAATAATCAAAAGCGAGAAATCCGAAATGCGAGCATTCTCCTTGGACCTTTGTACAGCGGCATGGAGGTACCCCTTTGTGACACTTGGTTGAAACATATGCGAAGCCCGGTAGTCCAAGTTAAGTAGGACGAGGTGCGGGCACTATTAGTATACTATGCGTGAGGCTTGCAACTTGTAAGATATAATTTTCATAACTCATATGCTTTATTACTACCGTTGACAAAATTGTTTCATGTTTTCAAAATAAAAGCTCTAGCACAAATACAGCAATCGATGCTTTCCTCTGCGAAGGACCATTCTTTTACTTTTATTGTTGAGTCGGTTTACCTATCTCCTTCCACCTTAAGAAGCAAACACTTGTGTGAACTGTGCATTGATTCTTACATACTTGCATATTGCACTTGTTATATTACTTTATGTTGACAATATCCATGAGATATACATGTTATAAGTTGAAAGCAACCGCTGAAACTTAATCTTCTTATGTGTTGCTTCAACACCTTTACTTTGATTTATTGCTTTACGAGTTAACTCTTATGCAAGACTTATTGATGCTTGTCTTGAAGTACTATTCATGAAAAGTCTTTGCTATATGATTCAGTTGTTTACTCATGTCATTACCTTTGCTTTGATCGCTGCATTCATTACATATGTTTACAAATAGTATGATCAAGATTATGATGGCATGTCACTTCAGAAATTATCTTTGTTATCGTTTTACCTGCTCGGGACGAGCGAACTAAGGGATGCTGATACGTCTCCAACGTATCGATAATTTCTTATGTTCCATGCTACTTTATTGATGATACCTACATGTTTTATGCACATTATATGTCATATTTATGCATTTTCCGGAACTAACCTATTAACAAGATGCGAAGAGCCAGCTGTGTCTGCTTTTGGTTTCAGAAATCCTAGTAAAGAAATATTCTCGGAATTGGACGAAACTTTCGCCCGGGTCCTATTTTTGCACGAAGCTTAAGACCGAAGACCTAACGGGGCCACGAGGCAGCCAGGGGGCCGGCGCGGCCTAGGGCTTGGCCGCGCGGCCCGCCCCTGGGCCCCTCGTGTGGCCCTCGCGTTGACCTTCCGCCTACTTAAAGCCTCCGTCGCGAAACCCCCACGAGAGCCACGATACGGAAAACCTTGCCGAGCCGCCGCGAATCCCATCTCGGGGGATTCGGAGATCGCCTCCGGCACCTCCCGGAGAGGGGATTCATCTCCGGAGGACTCTTCATCGCCATGATCCTCCGGAGTGATGAGTGAGTAGTTCACCCTGGACCATGGGTCCATAGGTAGCTAGATGGTCGTCTTCTCCTTGTTGTGCTTCATTGTTAGATCTTGTGAGCTGCCTAACATGATCAAGATCATCTATATGTAATTCTATATGTTGTGTTTGTCGGGATCCGATGGATAGAGAGTACTATGATTATGGTGATTATCAATCTATTGTTCATGTGTTGTTTATGATCTTGCATGCTCTCCGTTTCTAGTCTGGCCAAGTTTTTACTCTTAACTCCAAGAGGGAGTAATTATGCTCGATAGTGGGTTCATGCCTTCATTGATACCTGGGACAGTGAAAGTTCTAAGGTTGTGATGTGCTGTTGCCACTAGGGATAAAACATTGATGCTATGTCTAAGGATGTAGTTATTGATTACATTACGCACAATACTTAATGCAATTTGTTGCTTTGCAACTTAATACTGGAGGGGGTTCGGACGATAACCGAAGGTGGACTTTTTAGGCATAGATGCGGTTGGATGGCGGTCTATGTACTTTGTCGTAATGCCCAATTAAATCTCACTATATTTACCATGTCATGTATATGCATTATTATGCCTTTCTCTATTTGTCAATTGCCCGACTGTAATTTGTTCACCCAACATGCTTTTATCTTATGGGAGAGACACCTCTAGTGAACTGTGGACCCCGGTCCTATTCTTTCCATAGCATACAATCTACTTGTTTTCTTGTTTTCTTTGCAAACATCTTCCACTCGATACGTTTAATCCTTTGTTACAGCAAGCCGGTGAGATTGACAACCTCACTGTTTCGTTGGGGCAAAGTACTTTGTTGTGTTGTGCAGGTTCCTAGTTGGCGCCGGAATCCCTGGTGTTGCGCCGCATCACATTTCGCGACCATCAACCTTCAACGTGCTTCTTGGCTCCTACTGGTTCGATTAAACCTTGGTTTCATACTGAGGGAAACTTGCCACTGTGCGCATCATACCTTCCTCTTGGGGTTCCCAACGGACGTGTACATCTACGCGCATCAAGTACCAGTTTTCTCCAAAGGATAGCACTTTATCTTTCCAACTACTAAGAGCATCTCCAGCCGCGTCCCCCAAAGCGGCCCCCATAGGGATTTGGGGCGCGCCGGACAAAATTTCGTTGCCAGCCGCGCGCCCCAAAGCCTCCTTCTATCTGGCGCGGTCCAATACGGTGTCCGGCGTCCCGAGCCCGTTCCCGCTCCACAAGGGACGCTTCAGGCACGCCGGAACAACGAAATGCGAGGCGAGGAGACGCGGGCCCAACACGTTAGCGGCACATTCAAGTTTAACCTAACTGTCGCCTACCTCGCGACGGAAGTTATTGGCGTGCAGCGGTGATGTAGTTTCCACAGAGGCGCATCGAAGCGTCTCGTCGCGCCTAGCTCTTTGTGCCGGTGTTAATGAGTGCCACCGGTCCCCCGCCTCCCTCCGGCCTGTAAAAAGTGGCGGTCTCGCATCATCCCTCACACACAAACACTTGCGCCTCTCTCCCCAACCTAGCCGCCACCATCTCAAGAGTCGACGCCATAGCTGGTAGAGGCAGAGGCCGAGGCCGAGGTCGCGGCCGTGGTCGTGGTAGTGGCCGCGGAAGAGCTGCACGGTTGTCGTCGCCTGCGACGTCGTTATCTTCATCGTCAGACCTGTAGGAAGAGCACCAAGTGTTGTTCGAATTCGTCGTCGTCCTCAAGGGCGACCCACTCGGCATCTCGAGGCTGCCGGACAAGTTCGCTGAGTTCATCGCCGGCAACAAGCCGGCCGCGCTGCATTTGCGGGAGGCTAGCTGCGACTGCTACCGGTGGGCGGTGGACGTGCTCTTCGACGGGCGCGGCAAGATGTACCTCCACGCCGGCTGGGAGAAGTTTGCGCGCTACCAGGACCTCGAAGCCAGCTCCGTGCTCATATTCTCCTACCTAGGCAACACGGATATGAGCGTCAAGGTGTTTGACGACACGCGCTGCCGCCGGCACTACCACGACGACGACGATGAGGAGGACGATTGAACACGCCGAGTGTTCTTTCTTCGTAGCGAAAATAGGCACGAAGATTTTTGGATCTTCTTCCTCGAAAGGACCAACAAAGCTATAATCATCAGTTGGATTTTTCAGTTTGGGTAACTCAGAATGCCCGTGAGTGTTCTTTCTTGGCAACGAACATGCGAAATCTGCGATGCCAATACTAGTTAGGTTTTCACATTTTTCAATGTTTTAACTATGTATTAGTTTATGAAAAACATGTTCCAAACTATGTCTTAATTTGTGTAAAGCATGTTCCCAATTATGTATTAGTTCGTGAAATGTTCCTTCTCTCTATTGAAATAAAAATGCAAAAAATAAAAATAAAAATTAATGTTAAACAAATTTGGGGGCGGCATTTGGGGAAAAACGGCCGAGGAGCGATGTCTCCCAAACACAGCACGAATAAAACACGTCACCTAGACGATCTATCTGACGCTATTTGGAGAAGCCTCCAGAGATACGGCCGGAGATGCTCTAAGTCTCTTCTGAATTAGTAACACTAGATTTTAAAGTGCGCCTTGGCGCACGATCCCGTGGGACTCGTCTATGGATGGGAAAGCGATTATACTTTTGTTAGGTCTTACAAAACGTAGTGACTCGTAAGAAATTATAAATGCAGTAACAAACATTTATATACAACCAAACATTTATATACAACCAGGGAAGCTAGAGAGAAGATATTATAGCAACTATTGGTGGAGGAAAAACGCTTGACGCGATGATTCTCATTTTCAGCCCAAGATCATAGATTGAAAGGCAAACCATCTCTGTAACATATACATGAATTCATCATCCAACACACTTCCCTGATATTTGGTCAGGTTCTTGACTATAGTACGCGAGGGATCAATCATCTTTTCTAAAGCCAGATTCTAAAGAGTAGAACCTTGATGGGTACACTGAACCGAAGAACATGATCAATGATTACTATCGTGACATGACGCCGAAGGTGGTGGCAGCACCAGTTGTCACTGTTGTGGAAGTCACCTATGTAATGAGTAGATAAAATAGCACTTGGTTGGTCGCTCGGCTGCATTGCCAGCCAACCCAGGTGTTTGTTGGTCATCCAAAGCATGTATATGATAAATTGTTGTTGGCCTAATTAAGATAATTTAAATGAAACTACAATTTAGATAGACATCCAGCACCTAGATTATCATACCTAAGTTCAAGAATCCTAGAAAACATGGCAATGTTAATGGATGCAGTTCAATGAAATGTAAAAGAACTAAGGCATTAATTTGGATGCAGTTCAATGAAATGTAAAAGAACTAAGGCATTAATTTGAATAGCCTCCAAGAAGAGATGCTCGAAATAATGAAGACAATGGAATTTACTGAACAAAACTTATTCTTGGGATATGTTGGAAGGTGATCAAACAACATCTATAGTAGAGATATTCAGAAAATAAAACCACATGGTTTTTGAAAAGTTAACCACTAAGGTTGAGCACCCAGTTAGTCAGCTATTGTCTCAAATAGTGATGTTGCCATGACAAAAAAAAAGTAGCATAGCATTGAGTTCTAGTGCAATCAACAGTGTATATATAGTCTGGCATAACAGATTTATCCTCCACACATTATAAGACATAAACGAAAGTACTGGTGGTCATCTAAATATTGTCCAAATCGGTGGTTCTCATAGACAAACAATTTATAAAACAGCACACCGTAAATGTCAACCTATATAACCTAAGATATCTATTGTTTACCCAACATGTTATTGCAGGACTTGAAAGAAGGCATGGGCCTTACAGAGAGTACAGAGCAGAAGTAATTCCAGCTGGACGGATTAATCTCACGATTGCTCAGAGCATGAGACAGAACTCATATAGATGATCTTGCAGTATTCCTATAGATAATCTCACAAAGTTGATACCTAAATGGACAACACACCAAAGAGGAAAAAATTGTATGCAACCAAAATTGGTGAGCATGAAATATGACCATAAACAATTATTAAGTTTAGAAGGAATCATTATTTTAGCCAATAAGGAGTCGGTCTAAAAAAGACACCAGATAAGAATGGTCGTAAAGAGAAATATAATCATAAATAAAAATGTCAGTCAACAATAGGATACAATTTGAGATATCCATTGGTTAATTCCAAATACATAATATGGTGCTCTTGAGTTCTAAGTAACAATTTATAATAGTAGTTTCATAGTTTGAAGCAATTTGAAATTATACAATATTAGTTAACAGCACAAAAGTCAGCCTGAATATTTAAGAGAAGAATTACAGTATGAATTACATACTCACAGCAACACTGTATGATCTAACGGAAAACAATCAACAGGTAAGCGTATGGATCCATTTTCGTTCTTGTGGAACTGTGTTTGATTTATATTGCATACTTCTGCCTGCAATGTATTGTATCCAACAGTTCTGGATCACAACAGCCCAGCCAAATATTCAAACTCACTCCTACAAAACATAACATAAAATTATTTAAGAGAGCATGCTTTCAGTTCTGTCCAACATGAATTAAAATTTAACATGTAATCTACCAAACAATACATGCTTTAGGAAGTAACCTACCCCACAACTTTTGTGTTAAATCTATAAATTTTGTTTGGAGGCTAAAAGGACTTGAAGTAGCTCACAAGCTCACTTCTCACAGAAATATCGTTTTCTGGACAGTAAATCAATACTTAATTACTGACTGCATCTCACAAACCGCCCAACAAAAGTGTGCAAACAAATACGCTACAGAAAGCGTAAAAGATTATCTACAACTTCTATTTGGAGACTAAGGTGAGATTATGGATGTAGAAATCTCAGGTTTAGTTTGTAGCACACCGCATTAATGACTAACTGAAAACACTACTGCGTATTGAACCACCCGTTCTTCCTGATGTAAACTCCTCATCACATGGCATGCACTCCAGGCTGATACAGAGTGTCTTAGATCACATAAACACAGTCCTCGGTACCTGTTCGCGCGATAAAGTCGCATATAAAGTTGGCATAATGGTTATCTTCCAGACATCGCAGTACAGAAACAAAAGTAGCGGTCAGCGGATGCTCATTTAAATAGTTGTCCAAATTGTGAGGTACAATATCCCCATTGTGAGGTACAATATCCTATAGCCGTGAGCACATACATCTGAAGTAAGCTATATGAGCACAATAAATAAGACCACATCGTACCTATTGGTCTGCAAAAACCATATGCGTAACTTTGACAGGGCTATCATCTATCATTCAAATTAAATTCCCCGAACATTTTGTGTTCCCCTCCAACCGAACATATGCAAACCCAGGCTTTTCACCGAACAACATATGGAGATAAAGCAAGAAGAAGCTGGTTGAGTAAATGGCATATACCTGGCAAAATGACATACTCTGTCAAGAGGGCGATGAAGGAGAAAACCAGTAGCCGTAATTCCAAGTGACAAAAGGACCTCGGTAAATGAACATGAGTTCAATAAAAAAATAAATATAAGGCAAAAAAAATAAAACGGTGAGAGTAGAAGATTAACTCATGTTTGGTAAAGTAAAATCGTGATTTTTTCGATAAGGGGGAAAAAGCCCCAGCCTCTGCATCAATCGATGCATGCGGCCCTTTATTAATCTTATTACCTTATTCAAAGAATCCGAAATACAAACTTATTACAAATCATGGATCGCTAAGAGTCTCAACATGAACCAGCCATCTGAAAAAAGAAAAAAAAAACAAGCCACCACAAGATCTTCATGTGAGCCGCCTGTCAATACGCCAGCCGCACCGGCTGTAGAAATCCCGAGCTACCGTCGCCAACCGGTTGCACCCAATATCCATGTCCTGGCGCACATCCTCCGGCTGGAGATAGGACCACATATGGATCCAATGGGTAACCAAGGGAATAACCTGCAGAAAAGATGGGAAGCTTTTTTTTGTTAAAGACAAAATCATTCCGGACGTTCTAAATTGCCCAAAACAAAGCGCTCACTCCAACTCTAATAAGACCTTTCTCCTTTTTAGACACCCCAGATAGCCAGTTACCAAACAAAGTTGATACATTCTTAGGGGATGGGATCTTAAAAGCCAAATACATAATGCGCCAAAGCACTTTTGCAAAAGGACAATAAAAAAAAGATGTTGTATTGTCTCATCTTGATCACAGAAACAACATTTAGCGCATCCATGCCAATTACGCTTTTTCAAATTATCTTTTGTCAAAATAACCTTCTTTTGAAGGAACCACAAAAAATCCTGATTTTAAGTGGAACCTTAATCTTCCAAATATAGTTTTTAAAATTGCCTACTGGAGCATTGAGCAAATCAAGATACATGGACTTAACCGAGAACAGACCCGACGCTGTGAGATTCCAGTTAAAAACGTCATTACTATCCGAGAGATGAACTTCCATAAGACGAGTGACAAGATGTACCCATCTATCCCACCTATAGCCAACAAGTGCTCGCCTAAAACCTATGTTTAAAGGGATCACACCCATCACCTGAGCTACTGAAACATTCGACCTATTTACTATACGATACAAAGAGGGGTATTGGTCACAAAGGGGTCTATCCCCAATCCACACATCTTCCCAGAACCTAGTGTTATGCCCATTTCCCACCTCCATCGTCCCTCTCATGAAGAAATCATCCTTTACCTTCATCAACCCTTTCCAGAAAGGGGAATCTGTTGGTCTCACAGAAACTTGAGATAGTGTTTGATCCTTAAGGTATTTATTTTGCAAAATTTCTTGCCAAACACCCCTTTCATTAATAAGTTTGAATAACCACTTGCTAATCAAACTCTTATTTTTTAAATCAAGCACCTCTACGCCTAGCCCTCCCTGACTCTTGGGTCTGCATATCATATCCCATTTTGTCAATCTGTACTTCCTCTTGTGTCCATCACCTTGCCAAAAGAACCGGGACCGGAAAAAATCTAATCTTTTTCTAACCCCAATCAGAATCTCAAAAAAGGATAGCATAAACATTGGCAAACTCGTGAGGACAGAGTTAATAAGAGTCAAACGATCCCCATAGGAAAGCATCTTACCCGCCCAACAACTAAATTTTTTCTCAAACCGATCCTCCACCGGTTTCCATTCGCCATTTCTTAGCTTTCTAAAATGGATGGGAATTCCCAAATATCGAAATGGCAGAGAGCCAATATCACATCCAAACAAAGTTTTATCTTCTGCCTGAAGGTCCTTTTCCCGTCCAAAACAAAATAGCTCGCTCTTGTGAAAATTAATTTTCAGGCCAGACAATTGTTCAAAAATGCATAGAACCAATTTCATATTCAGTGCTTTGTCTAAATCGTGTTGCATGAAAAGTATAGTGTCATCCACATACTGCAAAATTGAGAGGCCACCCTCGACTAAATGAGGGATAAGTCCACTAACTTGATCATCCTCTTTTGCTCTCTGAATCATAATGGCGAGCATATCGGCGACTATATTAAACAAGATAGGAGATAGCGGATCACCCTGACGAAGTCCTTTCTTAGTCTGAAAATAGTGACCTATGTCATCATTCACCCTAATACCTACACTTCCTTTCTCAACATATCTTTGCACCCATTGGCACCATGTTGGGTCGAAACCCTTCATTCGCATTGTCTGCTGCAAAAACTCCCAATTAACCTTGTCGTATGCCTTTTCAAAATCAATTTTAAACAAAACCCCATCCATTTTCTTCCTATTAAGTTCATGAATGGTCTCATGTAGTATTAGCACACCCTCTAAGATATGTCTTCCTAGCATAAAAGCAGTTTGTGTTTTTGTACTACGCTCTCTGCAATACCCGTCACCCTATTAGTGCCAACTTTTGTAAAAACCTTAAAGCTAACATTAAGGAGGCAAATAGGACGATATTGCTGGATTTGGACTGCATTCTCTTTTTTGGGAAGTAGAATAATCGTTCCAAAGTTTAAATGGAATAGAGGTAGGTCATCATTTTGAAAGGAGACAAACATCTCCATGAGGTCCGCTTTAATTAGTTCCCAGAAGTGTTGATAGAATTCAGCTGGAAATCCATCAGGTCCCGGGGCTTTATTCTTTTCCATTTGAAAGATAGCCTCATGGACTTCATTTTCAGAGAATGGGGCCGTCAAGATACTATTCTCTTCTGCCGAAATTTGCGGTATATCCTGATTTCTTGTTTCCTCCATACTACAAGTGCTCACCATAGGGGGTCCGAATAACATCTTATAATATTCAGAAATATAGTTCTTAATGTTTTCCTGCCCAATAATCGTCCCTTCGTCTTGCTCAAGTTGGAAAATCTTTTTCCTCCTATGTTTCCCATTAGCTATAAGGTGAAAATATCTAGTATTGTCCCCCCTTCCTGTATATGTTTAACTTTGGCTCGTTGTGCCCACTTTGACTCCTCATCACGACGTAACTTGGCAATAGCATCCTGAGCATTGCGCAAAGACCTACATTCCTCGTCGTCTAGAGGATAAGATTCAGCTTTACAATCAAGACTGTCAATGATGCTAAGTAAGTGTTCTTTCTCGGCTTTATAAGAACCACAAAGGTTTTTTGCCCAGGCCCGCAAAAACTGTCTAAGATGTCTAATCTTGTTCTGCCATTTCTCCATCGGATTGGAACCAGATGATATGGATGTCCACTCACGAACAACCATCTCCGTGAACCCGTCATGTTTCAACCAAGCCAACTCAAACGACAAATGGAACTTGTTCCCTTTAAAAGCTTGGTCCCCCGAGTCCAAAAGCAAAGGAGTATGGTCTGATCCTGATCTAGTGAGAGCTCTCACCGAGACCAAAGGAAACTTCTGCTCCCAAGAAACAGAAGCAAGAATTCTATCTAACTTCTCATACGTTGGAGTATCACGACGATTAGCCCAAGTAAACTGTCGACCCGAAAGAACTATCTCTCGCAAGTCTAGACTTTCAATGATGGCATTGAACAAAAAGGGCCACATCGCATTAAAGTTGTCATTGTTTTTCTCTTCTTTTCGACGAATAATATTGAAGTCCCCCCCCCCCTACCAGAATCGGCAAAGCCTCATTCTCACAAATACGGACAAGCTCGGCTAGGAATTCAGGTTTATGCTCATCTTGAGCCGCCCCATATACCGCTACAAGAGCCCAACAAAAAGTGATCAACTTTAGACTTAACATAAAATTTGACACACCTATCACCCGCCACAACTTGTTGTACCTCTAAAGAGCTTGCATTAACCCCAACAAGAATACCTCCAGAGCGCCCAATCGGGGGAAGACAATACCACTGAAGGTCTTGTCCCCCAGAAATATTATTCAGAAAAGGGGTCGAGAAATTATCTCTCCCAGTCTCTAGAATCAGAAAAAAGTCTAGTTTGTGTTCAAAAATGGCTTCCCGCACAAACCTATGTTTTGCTGGATCTTTGAATCCATCACTATTCCAAAAAATACCTTTCATTGATACTGAAAATTTAAACAGATGGTTTCGATTTCTTACTCAATCGTACACTTCGACGCACTATCTTAGGCACCACTTTTTCTCTTCTCGTATAAACTCTTAAAGGTTTCCCTTCCCGTACAGGTTCTTTCTCCTCTGTTAGCAACTGTGTATTATCGGCCAGATCCATTGCAAAAGCGGAAGCTTGTTCTAAAGCCTCAGGTTGTAAGGATTCATCATCTTTACTAATCTCTGCTAAATTCTTTTTTATCATTATGAGGGTTCTATTGTTATCAACTTCTTTGATTTTTTTAATAGTACTAGATATTTGAGAAGGAGAAGACCCCAATGAAACCCCCAACTTATTTACTCTTTGCTTAAAAATCTCATCCGGGATGGAACTTAAAGAATATTTGGAAGGAGATGAAGTACCTAAAAATGCTGGACCGTCCTTGGCCTTTGCCAAATTTTGAGCCCTCTCCATCTGTGTAGCGTCAGCATCACTTTGATGCATAATTCGTTTGCTTGACCTAGATCCCATCACCGGTGGAGTAACACCACCAAAAGCCACCACCTTGTCAACCGAACACCGTCCCCCAAGGAAAACTCCGGTGCCAATTCCAGTATTAGCTTGAGCACCAGAAACATATGAAGTAACATGAGTATCCGAAAGAGCAAATGGAGTAACAATATCACATGCGATTTTAGAACAGAAAGAAGATGTATAAACGCATGCAATATTAGGAGTCACTTGCTCCTTACAAGACTCTGAATTAGTACCTTTGTAACCAGATGAAAAATCCTTGGGAGTACTACTAGCAACTTCAGGAGATGTCGTATCATGTGTCACATGGGGATTATCTTCGGGGCCATGTGAAAAAGCAGAAACTGCCGCAGCAGAAAAAACCTCTGGTTTCCCATTCGACCTATGTACCGCAGCCGAAAGAAAACCCATGCTCGCTGTCTCCCTGGCTGCCATGGCAATAGGCTGCAGCATCTCTGTTTCCTCGGCCGAGAGGCCCAGTGTAGTTTCCGCCGAACAAACAGACACAGTAGGCGTCATTATCAATTTGTCCGCTGCATTAGTGACATGTGCTTCCCTCTTCATGGAGATTACAGAATTAACATTCAAAGGGGACAGCGGCGACGGCAGCCCATCCTCGTCCTCCTCATCATAGTCAGACCATAATTTACGCGGAACCAAACTAGACACCTTGCTTGCTGACCAGGATTTGACATCACCAATATCAGCCCAGTCACAATCAATCCGACCAACTTTGAACACCGGCAGAGAGCATCCCTTAGCTGAAGTATGCTGTTGGCTGTTATGAACCGGTGGATCTTGATTTGGTAAAGATGTGGAATTAGCCCCACCACTAGAAGGTTGATCTTTACCCTTTGGTGTCTCCTTTCCCTTTACCTCATTGTTGGTAGCATCATCACTAGAAGGTGCATCGCTCATAAGAACATCCTCCTTAATCTTTGTAAGGTCTGATTCAAGCTTAAAAATGAGCCCATACCCCTGCCCATCATACATGTGATCCACCGTAGTAGTTGGAATATGTTCAACTCGAGTGACCTCCACAAGCATTCTCACTGTGGTGTGAGCCCTAGTAAACAGCATGTCCACCTCCTTAGTCTTCCCAATAAGAGATCCAACACCGAAAAGAGAGAGGTAGTCACACCTCTCTTTGTAACAGACCCCATGCACTCTAACCCAAACAGGAGTAACATAAAACCTGTCTAACTCAGCCGCAGACCATTCTTCAAAATTTAGGAACATAGAAGTCCCTGGGACCGGCACTTTGATAATCTTAGTCATCCTTGCTAAGTCAGCCTTTGAAGGGAAATTTGTTTTAAAAGCACCATCTTCGGTAGGAGTGAGATCCCATTGATGATTCCCCGGTATGATCCACTGTAATTCATTAATAATCTCCACAGCAGATAAACTCCCTCCTGTGACGGAGATAATGTACCTTGGTTCTCAATCTCTTCATATGCTTTTCCAGAAGCTCAGGTAAGTTTTGTGTTTCTCCATCAATTGAGCTGGCCAAACAAATCAAAAGGCGTTTTGTGAAGTGAGGCATTCACTATTTTTTTACAATGCAGAAGATACTATTCGCTGAATAGACATTGCAGAAACTCAGTCAATATGTACCTCTTATAATTGGCCAATAAGCCCGAAAATATAGGAGTATTGTTGTAAGCACATATTGGATACATCAAAGTTATCCAGAGAGGCAAGATTGATATGCGCATCAGGAAGCCAAATAGACATTGCGCTCAAAAGGAGAAGAACTCTCAATTTTTTTCCATCTGAAAAAAACTTTCTAAGGAAAGCAATAAGAAAAGGAACAACACAGTAAAAATTGTAAGGAAATGAACAGGAGGATCGTATTTTATTTGGTGCCAATTTTTTCTCATCGAAATAGAAATATAGAAGAAATTGATCTGATCAAAGTTAATAAGATACCAACCCATTCTGTATCTTTTGGGTTTCAATTTACCCTTAACTACTTCTAGTCATATCCACTCTAGCAAAATCATCTTAACCAGACCGTGTGTAATGGCCATTATAAATTGAATCATTCAACCAACACATGGATGAGTAAAAAAATATAGAATCATATGGCAGGAAACCAAGAACAAAATCGGATCAATACCTGTAAGAAATACTATATTTATGTACTGAGGTAAATAGTGTTAAAAGTTGTAACGAAAATGTACCTGGAAAATATTCGAAAATTTAAAGAATGAATGATATTTGAAATGCCAGTTAGCTAGTCTCTAAGTAAGTAAGCTTCCAAGCAGGTTTCGTCCCTGGCAATTATCATCGTATATTTATTCAAGGAATGTATGTATAGTTTTTTCATGCCGGAAACTGTGAATACATCTCACTTTCGTACAGGATAACAGGAGCAACGAATGTGTGCACTTAAAAGAAAACAAAATACAGAGGTCAACCATGTTGTAACACATGATGCATATATCTAGGTCAGCATTTAGACATATTGAAACGGCATGAACTATAAACAGTGCAAACCCTTAATTCTGTTGTAACACAAAAGCCAAACAAAGTAGTATCTATGTGCATTGATTAGAAGCTGAAAAAAAAGAACAGATCTAAATGGAAGATGACTGAACATGTCTTAAAGTTGGGACACGCTAGAATACAAAATGAAGAAAAGAAATGAAAACTATGTTGTTGGTCGAAATGTAGAGCATATACCTCATGCCCTCTAACTACAGGACTTGATCAGATCCATAAGGTTCTTACTTCATCAGCTGCAAAACAATTATATAGTTGCATTTAGCATAACTGAAGAATGAGCTACTTATTTAACAAATCGTAGCAGAACCACTTAAATAATAAGACTAGTAGACTACAGGAGTAGGCAGTTTATCCTGTCATCAATATTTTAATTATGTGTAGAACTATGTGGCCTCACTGCCGATGCTCCACAACCGGGGCTCCTCACCACACCGTTCCACATATTCCCCTGCAAGGAAAGGCATGGAGGCCAACATCAAAATGCAAAGTATTGTACAGTCACATATAAGCTGAAAAAAATATCTAATGTGGCTGCAAGTATTGTACAGTGATATAAGCTGAAAAACAATCTCATCCGGCCATAATGCATAGATTGCATGTCCTCACCTGAAATGGACTTCACTGAAATGAATGTCCAGCCTATGCCGCTCTGAACTGATGAAAAACGCATACTAAAAGTTTTCTGGGGGACATCTTCACTGACGGAAGAATGAGAAAACCATCAGCTGAATATATTCATAGCTGCAAATACTCATGAAATTTGCTCGATATGTACAGAAAGAAACATGAAAAAATCAAATTCACCACATATTGATTTTTGTACGAATGAATCTAATCTATCTTTGGCCTTTGGTTATTTTGTGTGATACCTGCATTTGTACAAAATTAAACAGCAGAAAGCTAACCTTCTGAAATAAAAAAATGTGGTTGAATTTGTAACTTCTTAGTTCATCCTCTCCAAGGGCTTCCCATCCTTGCAGCTGCCAGGCCGGTCTGCAGGGGTGTGGCACGCCGCACCGGTACTCGCCACAGATCAGGATGTCAACCTCTACTGGATGTGTTCTTGCTGCCTGAGGAAAACACGTGCCATGGTGCTTGGTTTGAGACCTCATTTGATCCAGGCAACAGTCACCTTCATTGCTGGAAACAAAACAATAGTATATCAGAATTGTGACTAATAGTAAAACGTGACAGCTCCCCTTCACACATACCCATATTTTAAACTACATGCATATAAAGATATATGGACAAAAAAGTGAAGCCATGTACCTGCATTTCAACAAATATGCAGTGTGCATCAAGATCATCCTTTTCACCGTGGTCGCCTTCCTCCTACAAATCTCCTTGTTGTGACTTTTCTCACTTAGATCCATGTACAAACTGCAAAAATCAGCAGCAAGCAAGGTAAAACATCAACCACATTTTCAATGTAACATCAGTCAATAGCTACATAAGACTCTGTTTCGCTGGAGAATGCACACAAACAATAAATTAAACCAAACAGATCGTTCTAGGAGATGAGATGAGTTTGGGAATCACCTACTTCTCTGGTTCAGTTTTCGTTCTCCTCCTGGTGGGACTGCACAAAAGGAGAGAAATAGAGGAGTCACACAGAAGGGAGAACGAGGAGAATAAAAAGCAGAACTGCATCCAACTGGGCTTACTTCAACAGGTGGTCTGAGTCGCGCCGGCGACCAGATGTCGCGGGCGCCGCTCGTCATGGAGTCGAGGACGTGTTGGCGGGGTTCAAGCACCCCGTGCACGCCCACCACCATCTCTGCAGCTTCTCTCGGTTTCTCTCTCGCGTCAACCGGTCGCTCCATGTGTCCTGCTATTATCTCATATATACGTGACTCGATCTAACACTACAAGCTTTCATACCAGCACACCAATCTGGCATCCATCATGGAAAATGAAACAAACCAAGGTCCAGGCGGGGGATGAACCTGTTGTTAATCACTACAGCAAGACAAATTGGTTCATGAGAAGCATCACATCATCCTGCAAAGTAAGCAAAAACAAAAATGAGGGAAGCCTCCATACCTTGAAAATCTGCTGCACAAAGAAGGGGATCCAGAGAGAGAGGGTGAGGGAACCTGGATATTGGTGAGGGAACACCAGGTTGAAGAGCAGCAGCAGCAGCGCAACCGGCAGACCAACCTCATGTCCGATCCCCCGCATCGTTGCCCCTGATCATTCCTCCACTTCTCCGCGTAATCCTCCATGGCGGACGTGGCGGCGTGAGCTCGGGGAGAGTGAGGGACGTAGCGGAGCTCCGGCAGCCGATTCCTGCATCTCTTCGTCCCTCCCCGCCATGGCCCATGGCCCTGCCTCCTTCCCCCGCGGGCGCTGCTAGCCTACACGATAAGGGCGTGGACGAAGGCGGCTTCTGCTCCACCTCCGACGAGTGGCGTGGGGGAGAAGATGGAGCGGCGACGAGAGAGAAGGGGGCGCTGCGGGATGGAGGAGGAGGGCGAGCTCGTCGAGCGGAAGAAGCACGGCGGACGGCGGCTGCGGGGATTGGGGAATATTGTGCTAGGGCTTGGCTTGGGCTTTTGTCTCACGCACGATCAAGCAGCGGCCAAACACACAGCCATGTGGACCAATCGCTGTAGGAGAAACGAGACAAGCGCCCTGCCCTCGGTGACACATTGCCTATCGTGGATAGTCTCAAAAGGCTCCATGAGGGTGCACCGTTTATACCTTTAGATTGAACGGAACGACTAAATTAGTAACACTAGGGTCACCCTGCATCCGCGAGAGCCTGTACGGCTGAACGCGCATCGTATTCATATTTTCCCTCATTCCAGCCTCGTGTCCTTCACCAATTGATTGGATTGTTGGACAGGTTTTTGAACTGCGGTAAAGAGAAACTAGCGGCTGACTTCTAGCGGTGGAATACGAAGGGCGACATCCGCCGGCGCACTAGCAGCCGAGTCACCAACTGGACAGTTTTACATGCAGAGTGTCGTCACTAATGGAGCCACTGCACGCAATTGTTTCTTGACACCTCCCATTCCCATATCTCCAATTCTTCTCGATATCTATCACTTTATTCGGTTGGAGAAAACCCACGATATGTTCAGGTTTGAAGATTCCAGTCAGCAATGTGACTCGTTTTTTCCATAAAATAGCAGCAACACTCTATTCTTTTTTAAAGGCCATATGCACTATGACGCCATCGATCCAAGAAACTTCTCACCACACCGGTTGGCCTACGAACCGGTGCAAAGGGGTCTCCACGTGGTTGGTGTGGGGCGCTCGGCGGGAGGCTTTTGCAATGTTCGTATAAAAGGTTGAGGGGCACATTTTAGTGCCCTTCCTTTGCAGACTCGCGCGGTGGAATTGCACTAAAGCCGCGGCAGACTCGCCCATTCGAAACACGGTATAATATTAATGCAGACAATTCAAATATATATATATATATATATATATATATATATATATATATATCGACGCGGATTTTCTAAGGGTGGTAGCTATGCATAGGATAGCAACCGTTGGATAGTGGGGCTCCAAATCTCTCCAGGTGCAGATCAAAGAAAAGTGTCCATCCTCTCATGTAACTCCGTTACAGAATATGGTATGTCAGTTTGAACCTTCCTTGCCAAAAACTAACCGTTGAATCATAATGAAAAAAAAAATCAGTGCCATGGCTACCATACCGATGATAGCTTGTCGTTTTGGTATGAAAATGACAATTTCTTGTCTGAACGGTAGGTATGTGTAGGTGTCCTTTCAACAGTGTAGTGCCCATGTTAGCTTGACGTTTTGGTTTGTTTTTCACACATTGCATACGGTATGGTGCGGTGCATGTTGCTATCAATTTCCGACCTAAAGATTCTGGTTTCCAATTTGACAAACAAGCCATGGCACGGTAAAAAAAAACATTGAATTTGCTCATCCACGCAAGGCAGATTTATTGAATGCCAACCATCATATGTCACGGTATGCTTTTTTCCAAAAATGACAACTAACACACGGCACGGTCAGATTTTCCGAAACATAAAATGTAGGACTGAGGATCAAACTACACAGCGGCTATCTAAAAAAAACTCGGAAACACAAACTATTCTGTAGGAAAATACGATCATCACAGAGCCCCCTGTGTCGATCTTTTCTGGTTAATCTTAGGTAGGGATCAGCCAGCATAGGCATCTGGGCGAAAAGTTCTAGAACCGTATGCATTTAGTTGTTTTTGTTCTACATTCACAAAAATTCTCCGGCGAGGGGGAGGTAGACGTTTCACTGCCATCTGCCTGTGTACATCATTTTGCTGTGGCATAAGCAGGGAGGGGATGCTTTTCGTTTCTCCGTCGCCGTGAGATAGTTGTGGAATCGTCTCCAGAAGCGCAAAGTTTCCACAGCTAGGCAAACGGCGAAACGCCTATCCCGCTGTAGGAGACGGCGCAAAGTTTTCAGCAGGCCCGTGGCATTATTGTTGATAGCATGAAGGAAACGATAATCATCCATGGGGCATGGCTGCCTCCTCGACAGGCTTGTTTCTATCAAATATGTCCAGCACGGTAACGCGTCCATTAACAAGGGGAGCTGTGTTTCTTCCAGTTCCGTCAAATCCAGCCCCGTGTATGTTGTGCAGCAATCGATACGGCGGATACCGATAGTAGGCTGTCATATTAAGAAAATTCCACAATCTATTATCGATGAATGCAAGCAAAATAACGATACCAAACAGTGCACCGTCACCCAAATCAGGTCGCCGCCATGGTGCCGCTTGTCCAGCTGCTGCTTACCCGCCGCTACCCCTGTCTCCATTTGCTCTCAGCTGATCAGGATTGACCTGACTATGGCCGGAAATAAGTGGTGGTGAGGATGCAGTGGCAAGGGCCACCGTGGCTGAGACCAGAGGAGGGGAATTGCGAGGGATGTATGTAGTCTTCGGTCCAGGATTTTTTTGCCTTACCCTCAAAACAAAACAAAATAATTCAGATTAACTGAGAAAGGGCAAATCATCAAGGTAAACAGGGGCAAAAAATCGATTGCAAACTAAATAGGGGCAAACCATAAAGGCCATAAGTAAACTGGGGCAAAAAAAATAAAATTCCCCTTTCATATCT
The DNA here is from genome assembly GCA_030979885.1 of Lolium multiflorum. NCBI lineage: Eukaryota > Viridiplantae > Streptophyta > Magnoliopsida > Poales > Poaceae > Lolium > Lolium multiflorum. The sequence goes on along the minus strand of CM061750.1, from coordinate 150,714,354 downwards.
AACTGTAACTCATCACCACTTGCTTTTTGTTTGATCGATTTTGAAACATCAACCTGAAATCCATGTACACAGCAAACCCCATAATTTAACGGAGTAAGATCAGAAAAAAAAGTAAAGTGCAGATCAGAAAAAAAAAGAAGGGGAATGTAAAAGTGAGAAACACACTTACCATTCGGGGGATTGACAAGAAATTCAACAAATAATGATCCATAGAGGGCATCCGGAATCAACGACCCAAAAGTTTCAGCAGTATGTTTGGACCAGATCAAAACTAAATCTCCGGAGAAAAAATAGAAGAGATCTAAGAAGAACAAGTGCGCTAAACAAAGCTGAACAAAAACGATTGCTTCCTTTCCGAGGAGAATACGGAAATAAGTAGTTGTTTTGCTGCCATGCTAATCAATACTAACCATTAGCACAAAATCCACAAAAACATCTGGACGGAGCAGAACACAAAGCAAGAGAGTGAAGTTCAAAAATAATGGAGACGACCGGGGACATTGGGCTGCGGTGACGTAGGGCCTAATCAGGAGTCGGGCAGTCTGAAGTCGGGAGGAAGAGCGACCGGCCGGCGGCACGAGAATGGCGCGCCGCCGAGAGGAATCACGCGCGGCGACGGTTGGGAGAAACGCCGCGCGGCCGGGAGGAGCTCCAATCCTCTCCTGGGACCCCAGCTCTCCCTGACCTCTTGTGCGTGATACAAATACGCAGGGATGGGGTCGCCTCCAAGGACCAGCACCGTTTCGCATCAACAAATTCGACCTCAATTCCAACTTACGGAGGCAACAAGGAAATCCAACCTCAAATCCATTTGTCTAATCACACAGCCACCCCACAAGCTAACAAAGATCAGAGAAAAAGGGCAAAGTTAAGACCAGGAAAAAAAAAGAAACGTTAACGAATCACAAAAGCAAATAGAGGCAGGAAAGAGAAAATAGGACACTGTGGGAGTCGCCGCTGGTGGATTCGCGGTGGATGTGGCGTGGTTTTTCCCTGGCAAAGAGGCAGGGTGGATGAACCGCGGGGATGAGCTGCTGATTTCGCGTGGTAGTTGGTGCGTGCGGTGGTGCGGGGGAACGGGTGCCGGGCGGGAACGCCGTAGCTGTGCCGGATGGAGGACGAGGGCGGGCGCCAGCCGACCTCGTCGGTCGCCGCGAGGCCTCCACAACCATGCTCCCGCCCGCCTCCTTCCCTCTCTCCGACCCGCATGCCGCCTTGATTTATCCCCGCGCTCTGTGAGGCAGGGGTAGTCTTGCATCGGTGGGAGCGGCAGGAGCCAGGTGAGGGAGAGATGAAGAAAGGGGGACGCGGGGATGGCGAAGATTTTTTTGAGGGAGGAGTCGGGATTTGGATAGAGAAGCGGTGCCGCCACGCGAGAGGAGGCGGCGCAGGGACGCAGCCAACCGCCGAGGGGAAGGAGGTGCGGCCAGCCGCCGGAGGGAAGGAGGTGGGCGGAGGTTGGGAAGGGGAAGGACGAGTGTGGGGAGGGTGGGGTTGGAGACACAATGGCTATGGCAGACAATTAATGAGTAGATATGCTATTCCCGGCGTGACGGCGTTGGATACTTCTGTTAATAATTTATGCTCTCTCTATGCAGTTTCATGCTCTCTATAGAAGATCTAATGGTTGGATGTATATGCATAGCTACCACCCATGGTAGCCCAGTATTTTCCATATATATATATATATATAGGAAACCATTATATTACATATATCGATCAAAGTGACACACGTTCATGCATATATATATGTCTACATCAACTTTGATACTGGATGTCGGCCACATAGTGTTCTCCGTCTGGAGCTAAGACTTGCTCAACTAAGAATCCCGCCAGCTCTTCTTGAATTGCTCGTACACGCTCGGTTGCTAGAAGACCGTCCCGCAACCGTTCGATCTAATCATTTGAAGAAGGTACGGTGGTCAATATATGTGTGTGTATGTGAATGAAACAGAAGGTGATAAAATAAAGCCATGAATCTTGTTTACTTACATCAAGTTGTTCCAAAATGTCCCTCTTATGGTGGGTATTCTGGCGGATGAACTCGCAAACGTAATACCCGCATAAATTATTCCCGTCCTCCTGCCTCAAGCACTTTACGAGAACAAAATTCAATCAAAATAATATATATATATATATATAATCAAGGATGATAATAATGGTATTGAAACTAGAATCATCAAAGAGATGCGCGGCCTAGCCAGTATTACTTACCGGTACATGTTTTATTCAAAGTTCTTTATTCTTTAAACCCGGAGACTTGTTGGTGAACCGTTTCCAAGCCTTGAGGAGGATATCAGCCATGTCCCCCCACGCCTCAAGGGGTTTACTCTTCGAGTCCATGACTTCTACTATCCCGGTGTCGGGTTCAATGACTAGCAGGATATAGTGAAACCTGCGGACACACATATATATGCATAACTCATCAATTACACTTAACACATGGAGTAAGCGAAAAAGATTTAATGTGTGAAGACAGTAACACTCACGAGAAGTTGTAAGGAAATAGTATTGCCCTTTTGTATGAGTTTTTCCTTAAGACATATACCAAGTTATTCTCTGTGTCCTTGGGAGAGTTGTGGACAGTATACCCATTCACGGTATATGGGTCAACGAACCCAAGATCATAGATTTGCCCCTTGCGGCATTCGCGGATCTTCATTCTGCATAATACAATGAGAGTATGGTTATATGCATGCAATGGACGAGCCGCGGTAGAGACTTAATTACATAAATAATACTTACAGACAGTAGGCACTCAGCAGAGATTTGTCGAGGGCGTCTTGGTTGAATAACTGAAATAATTCACAAAATTCGATGTTCATCACGTCATTTCGCCCGTAGTGCTCATCTGTGATTGCCACCAATTATGCAGTCTTCGCAGTTGCGTTGATAGATTAGGCAACTCCTCAGCTCTGACAAGAGGTTGCCCGTACTTGTACTGGTATGCTATTTGGACATCATCACCCGTACTTGTAAGGAATTCTGCATCGATGCGGCTTAAGTACTCAGGAATACTCATACCGACCGCATCTGCCTCATCTTTGTATAGTCTTACCATCTCCCGATCAAAGCACGCTGTGACATCGGGATACACTTGGAGCGGGGGGCACGAGTTTTTCTGGTTTCCAAGCGGGGAACTGGTTTCCCTTCTACCTTACTTTTTCCCACCGATCTCTTGCTGACACATTTGACTTGCGAATAGACCGGTCATAGTTCGATGAAAGACTTGGCTCAGGTTGATGAAGGTTCTTCAGCAGTTTCAACTTCTTTTCCAGAGATATAGCTGGCTCCGGCTCAAGCTGGGGCTTTTTCAATTTCAATATTTGTTGCTTGTGTTGTTCAGCTACGATCTTGGCATTTTCCTCAATGTATAGTCATAAGGTCTCTTGGGAGGAACCTTAGGCACTCTTGGGAGGGGCTCTTGTTTGCGTCTCGGTGATCTGTTACGACTGTGTCGTAGCGGACCGCCTAATTTTGCTCTTAGACTTGGGCTGCGGCGGCGGAGAAGGCTCGCGCGGCGGCGGAGAAGGCTCACGCGTCGGCGGGGAAGGCTCACGCCGGCGGGGAAGGCTCACGCACTGGAGACGGCTGCATCGGTGGAGAATGCTGCCTCGATGGAGACCTTGTTGGCGCCTTCCAACCCGGAATCACAATGAATTCTTTCGCCATAGAACTGTAGTGTTCTTGGCTTCTCCCAGCTCTAGCAAATCCCCTTCACCGGTGGTGGTCCAGCCTCGGCCCATACCCATCCATAACTTGATCCACCCCGGCAACAGCGTAGCCGTGGAACCGGCTTGAAGTGGTATCTTTGATCGGGTACTGGCGGTAAGACATAGCCGACCGCCGCCTTGAGCGTTAAGTAGCCCATCGTTTGGAAATGTAGCTCACAAGGTGTAGACTCTGTGATAAAGTCCACAGGGTAGAGATCAAGATCCATCTGCGGTTCCACAGGGGAGGGAGGAGCCATCTGCGGATCCACATGTGCATCATCACCAGTGCAGCTCCGTGGAAGCCACGCCTTTTCCGCTGAGATCCCTGGCCGGTAGCATCGAATGCAACTTCTTCTATCTGCGGATTAGGTTGAGGTTGGGTGATGTGACTGAGCCTGACATTATCATCCTCACTTGCTCCTCTAGCTTAGCAACGCGTTCGTGAACCACATCATTTTGCCTCTGACGGCTTCTATCGGGATATTTCGTTTCTGCAGGAAACCCAATACACCACGGCTTGCCACCCATGTGGTTCGTGTTCGTCCTGAGTGTTCAGGATTCCCAAAGCGCGTGTGAGCTGGTCCTTCTCTCTTTCGGGAGAACTTCCCTCTTCAACTTCCTTTGCAACATTTCTAAAGGCTTCGATGGGAAGTGGGTTTTCCTTATGTCTTTGTGTATATATGCATAACCCTTGTGCGTCCAATGTGCCCCCATGCGCGTAAAACCAATCCCTTGACCGCTGGTTCCATTTCAGTACCTCTGGCTGGATCTCCTTTTTAATTAGCTCGTTCTCCCATTTCTCCCACTTAGGCCTGCCAGCATTGTAGCCTCCTCGCCCCATGGTATGGAAGTACATCTTATTAGAAGCATTTTTCGTATTGGTGTCAGACCTTTTCTTTGCCTTGTCCGATTTCTTTAACTTCACAAATTCCTCCCAGTGGTCTTTTATCTTCTCATAGGGGCCTTTGAAATCAGGAGTCTTCCCTTTCTTGACAAAGAAGCTGTCCAATTTCTTCTTGTAGTCGTTGAACTGTACTGCCATCTTCTTAAGAGACCACTTCTTAACTCTTCGTCGTACGCTATTCAGCTCGGGATCCTCAGGGTCTGGCCTGTCATTCTCACTATCGAGTCGGCTCCGGAAAGATGAAATTTATCAGCAGCTTCTAAACATCACACTTTTTAATCTCGTGTCGACATAAGTAACTCCTTCGCCCCCCTTTACAGGTTTCTTCCATTCTTGAGTGGTGATTGGGACGGTGTCCCTAACAACAACTCCACATTGACTTACAAACTTTTTTGCAAACTTCTTGGGAGAAATCGGTTCACCATCTATCGCGATTTCCGTGATGGTGCACCTTTCATGGTCTTCCATCTTTCTGGCGCGCCTCGTTTAGTTCTGCCAGTAGAGTTTGTTGATCGGGAGGTCTAAAAGAAGAAACAACGTTAATACATGTATATGCACAAATCTGGAGGCTTGGTTAATTAATATATATACACCTCGGCGTCGTGAGCTTCTCCCTCGCAGTCGTCACCTTCTCCCTCACCGGAGCCGTCTCCACGGTTGTCTTGCTCATCTTCCTCACCGGAGGCGTCTCCACGGGTTCGCTCGTCTCCCTCGCCGGATTGGTTTAGGTAAAGAGAGGTGATATCCTCATCATCACGGATAATCTCCTCGACGATGTATTCTTTTCTAGGTCTCGTTCCATAGTTTCTGCAAAGACTTACAAGTTATTCTAATGCTATAAACACAACGAAGCAGTAATTAACCAAGATAATGATATAAATAAATGATCAAATATTAGAGTTACACATATATATAAGTGCAAATAAAGGATAATGCTGAATACATAATCAAAGATCTGAGTTACACATATAGCTCGATCGGTCCCTAATACATAATCAAAGATCACACTACAAGCTCTCAACGGCGCCGACCGGGTCCCGAGCCGCGCCGGGTGAACACCCAAAGCCACGGAACAGTAACGGGAGCATAGCTAACATGAGATCCCCGCATAACTGACCATCCGGTCCTATACATGGTGTCTAACGCATACATGTAACGGCGAACATGCTCATCCTCCGCTGCAATGCGCTGAGCTACCACCTCCGGCGGGGCCGGCTCCCTCTGAAACGAACGTGGCCCATAAGACCTCCACCAGAGAATATCCGGGTCGACGACGGGACCCGGATTCCGCACCAAGGTGCACGCCCCGGAAGATAACACCTCCCAGTGCCACCCCGGCGGAGCCCAGTCCCGAACTTCCCCAACTGCCGCAACTCCTCTAAAATTGTCCTAGCTCCAGGACGCGGCGGGCGCGGCATCGTATGCAAACTAATATTGAATTTGAATAAATTACTTATGAATATATATATATCTTAGTAACAAATACTACTATTTTCAAATTTGTCTAACATATATTTTGTCTAACATATATTTTCTAACTACAATTTTCTAACATTTTTATCTAACATATTATAAATTCTAAATTCTAAATTTCTAAATTTCACTACTATTTCTAAGATTCTAAGATTTATCTAACATATTCTAAATTCTAAATTTCTATATTTCACTACAATTTTGTAACATTTTTATCTAACATATTCTATATTCTAAATTCTAACAAATATTTTCTAACTACAATTTGTCTAACTACAATTTTCTAACTACAATTTTCTATATCTTAGTAAAAAAATTTGTCTAACATATATTTTCTAACTAACAATTTTCTAACATTTTTATCTAATATTCTAACAAATATTTTCTAACTACAATTTTCTAAATAGATCTAACTAAAATTTATCTAACTTATATTTCTAAATTTAACTACTAAATTTTCTAACTAATTAAAAAAAGAAAAAAAGGAAAAGGCTGGGGCTCACCTCTAGCCGCGCTGCCGGCCGGAGGCGGGCGGCCGGCGGTCAAAGCAGGGCGGGCGCTGGCGCGTGCAAGCGGGGGAAAAGCAGCGCGCGGGTCGGGGCGGGGGCGGGCGCGCGCGACGCGGAGGAGAGCGGCGGCGCGGCGGAGGCGGTCGGCGGCGGCGCGGGCGGGCGGGGGAGGCGCGGTCGACGGCGGCGCGCGGGCGGGCGAAATTTTGGCAGATTCTCCCCTGTATTTTGGTCCTCGCGCGAATGGAGAAGAAAGGGGGCGCGCGGAATTTATGCACAGGGCCTTTTGCACCGGTTGTTGGCTCGAACCGGTGCAAAGACCCTTTTGCACCGGTTCGAGCCAACAACCGGTGCAAAAGGTCCCTTTTTTCACTGCCTTTTGTATTTTCCCGCCATTTATTTTTCGTGTTTCACGTGGGATAGGTTCCCGCCACGACGCGTGCGTGGTAGGTTCCCGTCAAACGACGCCGCGCGGGATATTTTCCCGCCACGACGCGAGGGATGTTTTCCCTCCACGACGCAAGCGGCGCGTGGTATATTTTCCCGCCACGACGCAAACGGCGCGGAATATTTTCCCTCCACGGCGCCGCGCGGGATATTTTCCCTCTATAAATAGTACGTCCCTGTCTCTCCCACTTCGATCATCACCAAACCCTAGCCCATTGCACAATGCCCCCAAAGCCGCACCCGCCGCCGGTGGAGGTGGACCCGCTCACGGAGATAGAGGAGTGGGAGGAGCTGCACGGCAGGAGGCGGCAGCAAGGAGGCGCAGAGGATGAGGTGGACCCGCAGCTTGCGAGATAGAGGAGTGGGAGGAGGCGGCGCTAGCGGCTACCATAGAAGCATTTGAGAGGCGAGTCTCCAGGAGCTGCATAAGCGGCCGCGTGTGGCGGATCTGGATAGTGAGGAGATGTATAAACGTCGTCGTGAGGAGGAGCTGCGGCGGAGGCGGCAGCCAGGAGGGCAGCAACGGATGCGCGGAAGAACTAGTAGAAGTTGTTATTATTTTAGTTTAAATTTAGTTAATGTTAAATTTCAATAAAGTCGTTGTCGTTGTTTTAGTTTAAGTTTAGTTAACGTATCTTGTTAAATTTCAATAAAGTCGTTGTCTTTAGTTTATATACCCCTTTTATCCCGGTTGGCTTGAACCGGTGCTAAAGATGGTGGATTTGATTATATACCCCTTTTATCCCGGTTCCTGGTGAAACCGGTGCTAAAGATGGGGCTAAATCTGGGAGGCTTATCGGTGTTTGCCTTATCTGGGGTGGCCTCATCTCGGGGGATTATCTGGAGGCACATTGCTATATATAGCCCCCTCCGGGAGAGTAGAGAGCAGCCCGAGAGGCAACGACCAAGAAGGAAAGAGCCTCTCCGGCGAAGCTTCGAAGATGTCTTAGATGGCTGGCCGTCTTAGACATCTTCGGAAGCTTTGCCCGAGTAACTCTTCCCGCAAGTCCCGCTCGGAAGCTGCTAGTATATATACACCCAACAACCAGTACCTCAGGGTAATTAAAGAGGGCTTCCGGGAGCTTCTCGAAGGAAAGAGCATTTAGTTCAAACGACCAATGTTATTGATACATATCACAACAAACGCTTCACAATATGAGCTCATCAAGGTACAGGATAATAATTAATACATTATGATCGCTTCGACCGTAACCATGGAGTATCTTCAGCATTTAACGCGATGGTTGGATCAATGTTCACTCTGAAGGGGGAATTTCAGCAAACTTATTATAATCTTCTGACATGTCTATCTTGTCCTCGACTCCCACGATGGTTCTTTTCCCCGAAAGAACTATGTGACGCTTGGCTCATCGGATGAGCTCGTTTCCTTATGTTTTCTTTTCTTCGGTCTGGAGGACATGTCCTTCACATAGAAAGCCTGAGCCACATCATTGGCTAGGACGAATGGTTCGTCTCTGTAACCAAGATTGTTGAGATCCACTGTTGTTATTCCGTACAGCAGGTCTACCTTTACCCATTTTCCATCAAGCTTGAACCATTTGCACCGAAACAAAGGGATCTTAAAATAAGGTCCATAGTCAAGTTCCCATATCTCCTCTATGTAACCATAATATGTGTCCTTTTCCCACTGTTAGTGTTTGTTGCATCAATGACACCATTGTTTTGGTTGGTGCTCTTTTTATCTTGGGCGAACGTGTAGAAGGTATTTCCATTTATCTCGTACCCCTGGAAAGTCAGTATAGTCGAAGATGGTGACCCGGCCAACAAGTACAATTGATCATCAATGGCGTTGTTATTCATGAGATGTGTTCGGAGCCAACCGCCGAATGTCTGCATATGTTTATGTGTAATCCATTCTTCAGACTGCCCCGGATATTCGGAGCGTACAATATTCTTGTGATCAGTGATATACGGGGCCACCAAGGTGGAACTTTGTAGAACTGTGTAGTGTGCTTGAGTGAAAGAAATGCCGTCCCTACATATCATTGATTTCCTTCCTAGCGTGCCTTTTCCACTTAGTCGCCCCTCATGTCGCGATTCAGGAACACCAATCGACTTAAGGTCAGGAATAAAGTCAACACGAACTCGATGACCTCCTCTGTTCCATAGCCCTTGGAGATGCTTCCTTCTGGCCTAGCACGGTTATGAACATATTTCTTTAAGACCCCCATGAACCTCTCGAAGGGGAACATATTGTGTAGAAAGACAGGACCGAGGATGGCAATCTCTTCGACAAGGTGAACCAGGAGATGTGTCATAATATTGAAGAAAGATGGTGGAAACACCAACTCAAAGCTAACAAGACATTGCACCACATCCTTCTGTAACCTTGGAAGACTAGCTGGATCGATTACCTTCTGAGATATTGCATTAAGGAATGCACATAGCTTCACAATGGGTATTCGAACATTTTCCGCAGAAGCCCTCTGCAACCGGAAGCAATTGCGTCATAATAATGTGGCATTCATGCGACTTCAGGTTTTGGAATTTTTTCTCCGCCATATTTATAATTCCCTTTATATTTGATGAGAATCCAGACGGCACCTTGATACTGTAAAGGACTTCAAAAAGATTTCCTTCTGCTTTGGTAAGAGCGTAGCTGCCAGGACTTAAGCGACTCCCTGTATCCGTCTTGTAATCTGTTCTTGCTTGTTCTTTGGGACTTTCATACGATACTGGTCCTCCCTTGCTTCTGGTGTATCTTTTGTCTGCCCATACACGCCTAAGAAGCCTAGCAGGTTCACGCAAAGATTCTTCGTCACATGCATCACGTCGATTGAAGAGCGGACCTCTAGGACTTTCCAATAGGGTAGATCCCAAAATATAGATTTTTCTTCCACATGGGTGCGTGTCCGGTAACAACCTCTTTGGGAACAGATTTTTTCTTCGAAGCCTTTTTTGGGAACAGATTGGCCGCCAGGACCCTTTCCAAATATTACTTTTATGTCCTTGACCATATCAAGTAAAGCATCACCGGTACGGAGTTCAGGCTTCTCCCGGTGATCTGCCTCACCTCCGAAATGATTGCCTTTCTTTCGACGGGGTGCCTCTTTGGAAGAAATCGACGATGCCCCAGGTACACAACCTTCTTACATTTCTTCCAATAAGCACCTTCGGTCTCATCTAAGCAGTGCGTGCATGCATTGTATCCCTTGTTTGTCTGTCCTGAAAGGTTACTAAGAGCAGGCCAATCATTGATGGTCACGAAAAGCAACGCTCGTAGGTTGAATGACTCCTGTTTGTACTCATCCCATGCAAGAACACCTGGTTTGCTCCACAACTGTAAGAGTTCTTCAAATAATGGCCGTAGGTAAACATCAATGTCGTTGCCGGGTTGCTTTGGGCCTTGGATGAGCACTGGCATCATAATGAACTTCCGCTTCATGCACAACCAAGGCGGAAGGTTATAGATACATAGAGTTACAGGCCAGGTGCTATGACTGCAGCTCTGCTCCCCAAAAGGATTCATTCCATCTGTACTTAGACCAAACCTTAAGTTCCTCGCGTCTTCTGCAAAGTCCGGGAACTCTCTATCGATTTTCCTCCACTGCGACCCATCAGCGGGGTGTCTCAGCATCTCGTCTTTCTTACGGTCTTCTTTGTGCCATCGCAACAACCTGGCATGCTCTTTATTTCTGAACAGACGTTTCAACCGTGGTATTATAGGAGCATACCACATAACCTTGGCAGGAACCCTCTTCCTAGGGGGCTCGCCCTCAACATCACCAGGGTCATCTCGCCTGATCTTATACCGTAGTGCATTGCATACCGGACATTTTTCCAAATTTTCGTACTCAAGGCGGTAGAGGATGCAGTCATTAATGCATGCATGTATCTTCAGCACCTCTAATCCTAGAGGGCAGAGAACCTTCTTTGCTTCGTACGTACTGTCAGGCAATTCGTTATCCTTTGGAAACCTCCTCTTCATTATTTTCAGTAACTTCTCAAATGGCTTGTCACATATACCAGCCTCTGCCTTCCATTGCAGCAACTCCAGTGTGGCACCGAGCTTTGTGTTGCCATCTTCGCAATTTGGGTATAACTTCTTTTTGTGATCATCTAACATGCCCTTTAACTTTCGCTTCTCGTTTTCAGTTTCTGCATCTCTGTGTGCATCAGCGATGGCCCGACGAAGATCATCATCAACGGGCTCATCTGATGCCTCTTCATCTTGATCACCTCCACCTGCCTCCTCATCTTCATCATGCCCTGTTGCAGTATCACCGTAGTTAGGGTACATATCATCATCCTCTTCTTCTTCGTCGTCGTCTTCCATCATAACCCCTCTTTCTCCATGCTTGGTCCAACAATTATAGCTGGGCATGAAACCTTTCCAAAGCAGGTGGGAGTGAATGACTTGCCATTCAGGGTATTGCTTTAAGTTCCGGCAATCAACACATGGACAACATATATAACCATCCGCCTGTGGGTTTTCCTCAGCCACACGGAAAAATTCTTTCAAGCCCGAAGTGAACTCGGGCAGACGTCGGTCAACGTACATCCATTGCCGCCGGTTCATCTACATCAAATAATTAAGTTTATCAAAAAACCATTACAAAACATCATAATATATATATATATATATAGTGGATATTAGCACCGTACAAATGAAAGGATAAAGTTGTTTAACCTTGATTGAGGAGGGAAAGAAAGAGGAGAAAGCTTAAGTGTCGCTCCGGCACCTCATCTCATTTTTGTTTTGTGTAAAATCAAGCGGCATCATTCTCTCAGACATTTCATCGAGCACTTGTGTGCATGCCAAAGAAATGCAAGGTAGCACTCAACACACACACCTTTCTCCTAGAAAAAGTGAAGTTGTGAATTGGCTGGTTGGAGGTGAGCTGATATAAGGGCTGGGGACCTTTTGCACCGGTTCGTGTTACAAACCGGTGCAAATGAGCTATCTTTTGCACCGGTTTGTAACACGAACCGGTGCAAAAGGTTCCTCGGCTGACACGTGCCTGGCGACAAACCTTTTGCACCGGTTTGTGTTACGAACCGGTGCAAAAGATATCTCATTTGCACCGGTTTGTAACACGAACCGGTGCAAAAGGTCCCTCCCGGCTGCTCCCCACGAACCGGTGCTAATGACCCCCTTTAGCACCGGTTCGTGCCAAATCCGGTGCAAAAGCCATCTGGGGCAAAAAACGAAAGCCCTTGTTTCTACTAGTGGCAGTTACTCTTTTTTCACATGACACTATCTACTCTGGTGTCTGTCGATCCACCAAAACTACACTCTGCCACACCCTATTGGCCACCCTTGAAAGAATATAACAATTTTCCTTTCTGCATTGTATAAGGGGGTTGTGAAGGCAGCCCGGTGGCGGGTGAGTGAAGCTTCAACTATGTATGGGTACATTATGTATGGCGGGTGTACGTGTTGACGAGCGTAAATTAAAGTTGAGTTTGGCGAGAACATTTATTTGAAATCAATAATCTTTTTAAAATTTAATCTTGAGTTTAGTCCATTTTTACTTCTTGTTGTGACATTGGGACTACTTTTACCATATTTGAAAACATTTGTCGCATTCCATTGTTAGATGTGAACTTTTTCTATTTATTATTTTCCTCAACTGAAAAGTTGAACTCATTATCATACCCTATATAAAGGCTAAACAGTTTAGCCTATCCCTAACTGATTTGGCTACTGTAGACGGGTGAATTATCCTTTGGTTCTTCCAGTACTTACCTGACCGTGGCGTTTTTCATTTCTTCATCGAGTCAATTTGCTTGGTTCGTTGTTTTTTCCTTGCCTCCTTTCGTGGCATAGGACTACCCGTTACCAGTTTCCTCTATGTACTACTGAAATCTCCTCCCGGTTATAGTGTTTTCTTTCCTTTCTTTGGGTGTTTGCCTGTTTGGTTAAGTTTAGTCAAAGCGGTGCTAGATCGTACCACCGAACTATTAAACAGTTCTGGATTGGGACCGTGGATCTCCAGAATATCTATCTAGACTCTTCCCATGATCTTCACCTCCATCGGCCTCCCCTGGAAGTTTCTCCCGACCGAGATTGTTCCCATGGAAGCACCGCTTGGGCTGAACATCGAGCAAGCTCCTGAATGGATCTCGTCGTGATCTTTTCCTTTCTTCTTTCGTCAGGTTCTGACTCGTTCACATTCTGAATCATTGAATTTTGATCGCCTGTTTTTCTGTTAGTTGAGTTGGGATATGTTTTGCTTTGCTGATTTTCCTAATGTGTTTTCCTACGATTTCTTTCACTCTCTCATTGGTTCCAACTTGTTTGGTTCCTATGGTTTTTATGTTTCTTTGGTTCTGTTGAAACTTTGCCGTCACTGAAATAGTGCAATTAGAATGTAGGAAAATTAGTTCCGAATATTTTGGAGCAATTTTTTTTTGAATATCTAAAATTCAAAATAAAACATCCCAAATTTTTTTTTCCTACATTATATATGAAATGTTTCAGTAAACTGCAAAGTTTCAAGTTCAAATATTGTATGGGGTGAGAGATACAAATTAAAAAGGAAGTTGTTTCAGAGGGAAAGAAAGGTTGTCGGTGATGCCGTCGTAGGGATACTGGCTGATGCCGTTGCGGACGCGCCTGCTGATGCTCCTGCCTCTGGAGCTGGAGTTGAAGCCAATACCGACGTGGCCATTTTAGTGGCGATCTCGTTGAGGATCATTTCCTTGTAGAAGTTGTGCGCCGCCAGCACACGGTCGGGATCCATTCCCTCTGTCGACACGGTCAAGAGCATGGATTCCTCTTTGTGTTTCTTTACACGCTCCTTCTCGAGCTGCGTCTTCTATTTTTTTTGCTTCTTGAGCAACATTCTCTCGTCGGCCTTCTTGTTACGGATGAGCAGGTTCGACGAGACATCGGCAAGGCACTTGTTGATCAATGACTAAATCTTTTATGTCGCCGTTGTTTCAAGCGCGGCGGCTTTGGCCGCCTTGTTGCCCATTGGGCGCCCTGCCGACACCAGGAGCGCCGCATCTAGATTAATGAGACCATCCTTACCCTTTGCCAACGAGATACCCGTCAACCTCCACTTGTCGTAGATTTTCAGCTTGCTATAGCAATGTAGCAAGGCGAATCATCTATTGCCATCTGAAAGTGTTTTCTGCCGCTGATGAATTGGGGCCGCCACTCGCGACGCGGGTTTTCGTTCTATCCGGCTCCCTGAAGTGTACTCTGTGTAGCGAGGACGGGCTCGGAATGCTGGACTCTGTATTCTCGCGCCGGACCGAAAAAGGCAAATGGCGACATCCACCGGCGCGCTAGTCACCCGAGTCACCAACTGGGCTGCTTAGATGCAGAGTGTCGTCACTACTGGAGCCAGTGCACGCAATTGTTTCTTGACGTCTCCCATTCCCATATCTCCAACTCTTCTGGATAACTATCTTTTTATTCGGTTGGACAAAACGCATGATATGTTCAGGTTTGAAAATTTCAGTCAACAATGTGATTCGTTTTTTCCACAAAGTAGCAGCAATCACTCTATTCTTTTTCTCACAGGACACTATCTACTCTGACGCCTATCGATCCACAGAAACTACACTCACCACACCCAGTTGGCCTCTACTGAAAGAATATAACAATTTTCCTCTCTGTATATAACAAGGAGGTTGTAAAGGTAGAGGCGGCGGGTGAGTGAAGGTTCAACTATGTATGAGTACATAGCAGTACGTGCTGACGAGCGTAAATTAAAGTTGAGTTTGGCGAGAACATTTATTCCGAATCTATTTTGAACTAATTTAAATTTAATCCTGAGTTTAATCCATTTTTTACTTCTTGTTGTGGCATTGGGACTACTTTTACATTGTTTGAAGACATTTGTCGCATTCCATTGTTAGATGTGAACTATTTCTCTATTTATTATTTTCGTTTAGCTTATCCCTAACTAATTTGGCTACTGAAGACGGGTGAATTGACATCTGTGTGTCTCATAAAGGCGGCATATTCATTCAGTGGGAGCGACGTTCCCGTCGACAAGGAGTCTGTGGTGACTTCGTCAATATCAAGATCAAATCTGCCAGCTCAGTCTTCCGGAGGTGCTCATAGGGGTAGAGTGTGCGTGTGTGCGTTCATAAGGGTGAGTGTATGCGCGTGTATGTGAGCGTCTATGTTTGTACTGTGTTTCTAAAAAAATTATCCTTTTGCTTCTCCAGTCCTTACCTGACGCGTGGCCTTCTTAATCGAGTTAATTTGCTCAGTTGGTTGTTTTTCATTGCCTCCTTTTGTGGCAGAGGATTACCAGTTACTGGTTTTTTTTTTAAAAAAAAGGGACTACCGGTTACTTGTTTCCTCTAGAGTTATATATATATTTGGTACCACAACTTGCACTGAATGTGCAGTTTAGTACCACAACTTGCAAAACGAGCATCCGGAGTACCACTTAACTTGCACCGAGCAAGCAAATAGGTCCACGACCAATCAGGAGTGGCCATGTGGCATTGTGGATTTTGCAAAAAAAAACATCCTTTATATTTTTCTCTTGCAAATGTGACCTTGTTGCTTTTCACATGCGGATCCCATCTTTCAGAAAATAGAAAAAACTGAAACCAAAGTAGTGCTTGCTGGGATTCGAACTCGCTACCTAAACCAGCCACAAAACAACTATTGCCAACGAACCAGACAACAATTTATGATCAGTTTTCGGACTTAATTATATTATACGATTTCTGTACGGCGCATGCACCTCCAACTTGGCTTAAATACATGTGTAAAGGATATTCACGTCGTCCCACTTCTAACAAACTAAGCTACGTGAATAGCAATAACGTGAGCTACGTCCACTTTTTTTTAGATAAAAAGCCAAAGACCCGATGTTAAATTAATAACGTCTTTAAATGGGAAAATACACTTTGGCTCATAGGAGTATATGCTCTTATTATGTGAATCCATATTTCAAAGTGTCAAAAAATTCTAAACTAAATACATGTACATCTAGACATTTTATGTTGGTACACAAGTTTTTTTAAAAAAACATTTTCTTTGGCTCCCGTAAAAAGACAAAATTTGATGATGTAACACGACTTCGTACATGACATTTTTTTTGTCTTTTTTGTACACACCACACAATATGTTGTTTTTCCACAAAACTTGTGAACGAACATAGGATGTCACGATGTATACCAAAAAAAATTATGTCAGCTTTTTTTAAACATTTTTAAAATTTCTTTTTATTATTTTCTATAATGGGTGCTTATGCACGCGTGTGCCAAAACTCCACCTCCCTTTAATTGCGAAACAGATACATGATGCTGAGCCTGTTATCACCAGATTTTGGCTAAATCAGGAGATGGGCCGTAATTGAGATGGGCTTGAAGGGTGTACACGTGGAGCGTCTTTGAAGCGGCCCTGCGCGAAGAGTTTGGGCTAGATTGCCCGTGTATCTGTACATTATAGTAGATCGCATCTTAGTTTAGAAGTAAAAGTTAGAGTTTAACCCGTGCACGGTTAGGTGCACGCCTAAATTAGAAAGTCTCTTGGACTATAAATATGTATCTAGGGTTATTGAAAACGAGGACAATCACGTTCACAACAAACACAAACCAGGCGCATCGCCACCCCTTATTTCGAGGTTTTCTTCCGGGTAAGCATCATGCTGCCTAGATCGCATCTTGCGATCTAGGCAGTATACGTTTATTCATTACCTTGTGTTACTCGTGCTGAAGCGTTGTTGATGGCGAGTAGCACTACTTATCATAGATGTTTTGGGGCTTGCATTGATGCTTTTCTTATGCTTATTCGCTTAGCAATGCCGTCCCTCGATATTTAGCTGCCCTTACACCTATCTGGGTGTAAGGGCAGCACCTTGCTTGTTCTTAGTAGATCCGATCCGTTATAGTTGCTCCTTGTTCTTCAAGGATTAGTTTAATATCTGCATGATTAGGCCTTATGCTGGGGTTGGATGATCCGGTAGTGCGCGAGGTGTTGCTTTACCGTTCCTATAAGGGATGTTTCGGGAATTGACTTTACGTTGGTTTTTAGGCCTCTTATAGGGGTAGTTTACATCATCTTTCGTATCTGCTAGGCCCAACTACGCGTAGGATGTTCCGATTATGCGGTGAAAACCCTAAACGTCGTAGATTGGTTTAGCTTTGTTTGATCAAGCAGGATCCCCAGGTCACCGTAAATCCAACGTGAACCATGGGGCGATCGGCTCTTTGAGCCGATCCACAGGGCAACTGAGAGCCGATCGGGCTCGTATTTAATGTTTACGTGTCTACCATGCAGGGACTAATCGAAGCAATCCAACACCTTCCGATCGTATAGGTCGTGGCACGCCCTGCAACCGCCAGGACGTGTGCGGAACTTTGCGGGACGACGCGAGGTGCCGGGGCCCACTAAGATCTTGGAGTCTCCGGCTCTTCGTGTTGCTTAACCACTCGCCGGTGAGTTTGGCGGGGCAACACATTCTGGCACGCCCGGTGGGACAATTTCTACAACAACTACGTCAACATCGGCAGCCAAGATGTCGGACGAACCGATCAAGTACGAGGATCTGCCTGCAGAGCATAAGAAGAAATACGATGAGCTGAAGGCCATCCTCGAAACCGATCTCATCGGCTCCTTTGAGAAGACCCGTTCGCACGACATCAGGTTCAAAGGATTCACACCCCAAGGCGCTCGAGGGTTTGGATCTGTCTCTCCCTTCGGAGGAACGCCAGAGCCCTGCGTCAGGAAATCAACTACGTTGTGGCTCATTCTCTACATCGGCATTCTGAGAGCCTGGTGAATACTTTGGAGCGCGTTGCGCTTCATGTGGTGCAAGAAATCATGAAGCATCAGTACTCTCCGTCAGGACCTGCTCTAGGGACTCACCAGGGAGAGATACAGTTCCACACTAGGCCACCATTGCCATTCGCGATGGCAGCTCCACAGCAACAAGGTTCACCGGCATACATTGTCTACAAGGTTGGAGGTGATCCTGGCGACTACCAATTCTTATATGAGCCGCCCAAGGAGATCCCACATGGATACGTGTGCACATACGTGCCGGACTGCAACAACTGGACGCAAGCGATCCATACTCCAGCAGGAGGGATTGCCGGAGCAGGAGCGATTGTTACGGCAGGAGGGGTTGCGGGAGCAGCAGGAGGTTCTGGAGCAGACGCTGAGAAACAGGCGTGGCTAACTAAATATGCCATTGCACCGAGTCATGAAAGCTCAACCCCTACAGCTCCTACTGTGGATCAGATCAGCGCAATCTTGAGAGACTAGTTCGGGATCCTGCCGAAGAGGAAAACAATCAGCTATTCCAAGCCGTATCCCAATGAGTATGACCTGATCCCGCTCACTAGTGGAAAATAGGCTATCTGTGGCGCACCAAAATCAAATTCTGTGGCGCATATCTAGGTCGCCACAGTTGTTATGCGACTAGTATTTGAATTCTGTGGCGCACATATACATGCGCCACAGAAATTTTGAATTCTGTGGCGCACTAGGTCATTATGCGCCACAGAATTGTCTGCCAAACTTCTGTGGCGCACCATGGCAATATGCGCCACAGATTTTTCGAATTTCAAAAAAAGTGGCGGCCATATCTAGATCTAGATCTAGATCTAGATCTGGGGCCGCCAGAATTTGGCCGATTTTTTTTGGTGGTGGTGGTGGTGGTGTTGGAGGAGGGGGAGGAGGAGGAGGAGGTGGTGGTGGTTGTGTTGGCCGGAGGAGAAGGTGGTGTTGGTGGTGGTGGTGGTGGTGGTGGTGGTGGAGGCCGAAGGTGGTGGTGGTGGTGGCCGGAGGTGGTGGTGGTGGTGGTGGTGGTGGTGGGGAGGAGGAGGAGGTGGTGGTGGTGGTGGCCGGAGGTGGTGGTGGCCGGAGGTGGTGGTCGCCGGAGGTGGTGGTGCTCGCCGGAGGAGGTGGTGGTGGTCGCCGGAGAGTGGCTCGCGGGAGGAGGTGGTGGTGGTCGCCGGAGAAGGTGGTGGTGGTGGTGGTGGTGGGAGAAGGGAGGTGGTGGTGGTGGTGGTGGTGGTGGTGGGAGTAGAAGTGAGGAAATTGAGAAGTGAGAGGAGAAGTGAGAGGAGAGGTGGAGGAGAAGAGGTGGAGGAGAAGAGGTGGAGTAGATTGGCGCCGGCCAAATTCAAAATTTTCGGGCCAAACTTCTGTGGCGCACGGACCAGTGGTGCGCCACAGATTTTTTTTTCAATTTTTCTATTTTGCAGGAAAAAATCTTTAACTGGCCGTAACTTTTTACTCTTTTCGAATTTGCCGATTCTAAAAATTGTCCAACCGGGCAAGCCCCGATGAATTCGAATGTAGAATTTTCGTGGGAACATTTTGATATATTGTGCGTTTTTTTCGAGTTCGTATGCAACCAGAAATCCAGTTTGATGATTTTCCCACGCAATTTTGCAAAAAAAGTCGAAATTCATATTTGTTAAATTGTAGTGGTGCTAGAAGACATAATATATGGGAATCTTGAAGGATTATATTTTTTGAAATTTCTATCTATTTCTTTTATTTTGTACAAAGGTAAAAAAGGCGATCCACGGGGGGGTGTGGAGTTGCGTGGGGAGAAAAATCCTGCAGAATTCGTGGCGCATATTTTTTTATGGACTTCTGTGGCGCACATGCCACCATGCGCCACACTTCTGGCGCACATGCCACCATGCGCCACAAATTTTAAACTTCTGTGGCGCACATGCCACCATGCGCCACAGAATTTTAAACTTCTGTGGCGCATATGCCACCATGCGCCACAGAATTCTCTTCGCCCATGTGCAGTGCTGGACCCCGCGTGGGCCCCACAAACTTTCTGTGGCGCACAGCCCACGGTGCGCCACAGAATCTCCATCTTCTGTGGCGCATGAGCTGGCAAATGCGCCACAGAAACTTCCAATTTTTTATGGCGCATTATAGTGGTGCGCCACAGAAATATTTTTGTGGCGCATGGGCTCTTTGGTGCGCCACAGTTGTGGTTTCCACCTATAATGGTTTTCCTACTCGACAGTCGAAACCAGCCTGCCGATTGTCCTGGCGAGGAACTTGTGATGATCTGCGATTGTGAAGCCGATGTCTTGCCCCGACCAATTTAGGTATTCAACTGTTGGTGGAGGCATCTTCTCTGCCATGAACACTTGTCGTGAGATTACCTTGCGCCTGTTGGATGGCCTAGCTTTCAATCATCGAGACCGCACCATTGGAGTTAGGATCAACATATGGAGGTGGGTGTGGTGCTGCTTCTAATGAGCTGGTGCCGATTTTCGTCCGTAATTGCGGGAGGAGGTGGAAGGTGGATCTCGCTCCTTGGCCCCGGGGGTTTCTATTCGTGGCTTGGGCATTTGCGATTCCTGCGGCTCGCAATATCGCCTGAAAATTTCGGCGTCTTTCGGAGATGCCTGACTGCCTCTTTCCATTATTGTCAAGATAAAAGTGCATTTGACACGGACCGTTCATCATCTCTTCGGGGGACACATAAGGTCTTTGAAACCTTGGTCCATTGTTTTGTCTGTTGCCGCGAGAATCGCCTCTATTGTCGCCTTGATGCTCGTTACTCCTTTGATAGTCATCTCGACTGTTTCCTCTAGGATTTCCTCGAAAGCCAGCCGATATATGGCCAGGAGCATCGTTGTTGTAGAACTGCGAGAAAATCGCCTTCTATTTTGATAATTTCGACTACGATCCTCTTCTGGCGACCTGTGTCGCTTGTTGTATATTGCGTCTTCTCCATCTGCCCACTTATTGGCTATCTCCATGAGTGCTGATATAGTCTTAGGGTTAGTTCTTCCTAAGTCCTCAACGAAATCTCCTCGCCGAATTCCTGCCACGAACGCATCTATTGCTCTCTCGTCAGATATATCTCTGCCGAGTTTTTATAATGTTCCACCGCTGTATATATTTTCTCATCGACTCGTCATGTTTTTGTCGACACGCTCAACCACTACAAGAAAAGTTCGATAGACAACGTCCCAAAATCGTCAACTAAGGGGCATTTTTCGTCGCCTATGGGCCTAACCCGACGATATGGGTTCCGTTGTCGAAACTGCGTCAGCAAAGTCCAACGACGATTTTTCGGTCCGTCGCTTGGGCGCCCTTCCACGGAAAATCGGACCGTTGCGAGTGTTTCGAGAGCCCGTTGCTGCGCGTCATGCAAGCCCGACACGTGACGCCGTTAATCGCGATTAACGCGTTACTGCTGAAACCCGTGGTAGATGGTAGGCCCACACGAGGCTGCCACGTCTTAAGCGGGGCCAGATGACATGTTTGACCGGTCAACTATATATGGGCTGGTCCATTAGTTACGTGGGCCGGGCCTAACCTCTAATGTTGATCGGGTCAAAAGTTAAATGGGCGCCCATTTAACATGTGGGGTCCCCTTACAAAACTGGGGCGGCCAAGAAGCAAGTGGGCCGGGCCAAAAACACAGGTGGGTCCCACTTTCCCGTTAAAGCCGGCCCATTTAGTGTGTGGGGTCCACCGTATAGCAAGTGGGCCGGCCCAACAAGCTAGTGGGCCGGGCCAAAAACAAGGGTGGGTCCCTGTTAAAGGGCGGCCCATTTAGTGTGTGGGGTCCACCATATATCAAGTGGGCGGCCCAACAAGATAGTGGGCGGGCAAAACACAGTGGGACCCACCTTCTGTAAAAGGCCGGCCCATTTAGTATGTGGGGTCCACAATATAGCAAGTGGGCCCAACAAGATAGTGGGCGGGCCAAAAACACATGTGGGTCCCACATTCTGTTAATGGGCCGGCCCATTTGGTATGTGGGGTCCACCAAAGTGGGCCGCCCAACAAGATAGTGGGCGGCCAAAACACAGTGGTCCCGCCATCCTATTAAAGGGCCCATTTGGTGTGTGGGTCCCCATATAAGTGGGCGGCCCATTTTGTGTGTGGGTCCACCATCTAAAGTGGGCCGGCCCAACAAGATAGTGGGCCGGTCAAAACACAGGTGGGTCCCACCTTCCTAAAGGGCCGGCCCATTTACCATGTGGGACCACCATAGAGCAAGTGGGCGGCCCAATAAGCATGTGGAGCCCATTATCGTGTAACGGCCTACTAAAGAAGTGGGCCGGCCCAAAATGAAAGTGGGTCCCACACTACGTAAGTGGGCCGGCCCAATCTGTTGTAGGGCCCTACTTGTTTGACTAGTCAACTTGCATTAAATTTCATGAGCCTAAAATCTGATTTCAATGATACACACAATTACATACACAAATAAAACAAATAGGAAAATTACAAGGCAATTAATGTGCCCAAATAAAAAAATTACATAGAATCATTGAGGACTTCTATTAGCATCATCAATAACACGTTGACATTTGGCAATCGCCTTGATTGAATCTTGTGTACTCTTTGTCAACATATCAGCTACAGATCTTAAAGCAGCAATACCATGTCTTTTATAAAGTACAGCCTTGAGATATTTACTGTTTGATGAAAGAAATGGTCTAGGTTGACGGCTATGAGAAGATGCATCAGAAGAAAGATCAGAACTTTTTGTGGGCCTCACTGGTAATGAAGATTGCTTCATCACAACTGCATTCTGATAATAATGCAAAAAGAGTTAAACGATGAACTATGCAAACATTTATTATGCAATGTAGATATAAGATAATAACAAGTTGCATAAATAAGACATGTATGGAACTTGTACTAAGCACAAACTTACATCATAATGTTGCACAGGGTCGCTACAGATCCTTTTTTGGCGACTATCTTCTAATGATGACTGCTTCATTAAAACTGCATTCTGGTAACATTGTAAACATAGTTACAACAATTAACTATTCAAACATGTATTACGCAATGTAGAGATCAGATAACAGCATGTAGCAGAAATAAGCACAAGATAAGATAAGATGCATGTACTAAGCACATACTGGCTCACTGCAGGTCCTTCTCTTGCGTGCACTAGTCGTGGTCAACATGCCTATCATTTTAGGTTCAGCCATCAAGTGAAATGCTAATCCTCCTCCTGCTCCATTGTCCTTAATATGTGTTTAGATATCACATTTAAGACCAAGTCAGCTGGTTTCAAATAACAAAAAACTTGAGCTGCCAAATGAATAAGCCAATAGTTACCAGATATCAAATTAAAACCAACTAGATGTTGCTTTGCATGAGATACGAATTTCAGACATTCAGATTTAGAGTAGGGTAATGCCAAGGTTTTACACATAAAGTAAACTGGCATTAAGAATGACCAAATGTCAGGTTCAAATCACCCTCGAAGTTTCTCCAAGACAAGCATATCAAATAGGCAGAAACATAGTAAAGCATGAATGGCATTGCTATGGCAGGGTTCCAAGTGTTAATCTCTTGCATAAGGAACAATGCATATAGGTTATAGATAATAACGAAGTAAACTGCCAAAATTACCAACCACGAACTCAGATTCCAACCTTACCTAGCGTCCCCGCTGTTAATGTTGGATGTTCTAATAAGTGGTTCGCATGATCAATCCCAAGGAAAAATAACATTGACAAGTCAGTCTACGATAATACAAAGACCAGACATGCACGCAGCAATAACTATATAAGCTAAAGACGAGGTATAAGAGCAAGCAGATTGGAAATGCACATAGCATGATTATAAAAGCAGTGTGAGAATAGCAGACACGAGAAAACAGCTAGCGGTGAGCTAATGACGTGGTATAAGAACAAGTAGATTGGAAATGCCCATAGCACGACTATAAAAGCAGTGCGACAATAGCATGCAGTACAAAAACAGTTGGCAGCAAATGAATGGGTACAAGGCTATAAATATGTGGATGCACACAGGTGTCAGTAGAATGAACAGGATGGTAGCGACCGGATAATGCTTTTGTACTGTACAACATTTAAACAAACTTCATGCGAAGCAACACATCAAGAAAGTTAACGGCATATGAGATCTGCAAATAACTACACAAAACATGGCTAAAGAAACACCGCGATCTAATGGGCCAGCGTACTAACCAAGCTGCGGCGGGGTGGACGGGGGCGGCAACTTGCATTCAGCGGCGGCGAACGCGGGAGACGATGAATCGACCTGTTTCAGTAGAAGCGGGCGTTAGTGAAGCAGATCGGTTGGTGGCAAGGTATTCGGTGAAGTTGATACAGCCGCTGCGGCGAGGTAGTCGGTGGCGAGGTCGGCGGTGAAGCAGATCCGTCGGTGGCGAGGTCGGCGGTGAAGCAGATCCGTCGGTGGCGAGGTCGGCGGTGAAGCGGATCCGTCGGTGACGAGGGCGGCGGGGAGCGGATCAGGTGGGTGGACAGCCAACACGATCAAGGCTACGCTGTGGAGGAGTATGCCGGCGGCGAAGCAGATCTAGTACTGTAGAGAGTCAGAGCTTTGGCGTGTGAGAGTATTTTTGAGCTAATGGGGCGAATGGTTGGTGGGTGGGTGTGGGCCTGTGGGGAGGGTTCGGGATCTAGGCAAGATATTTCATTGTTACCGAATGAGCCCTCCATGGTCGGTGGGTTGTAGCTTCCGGACCAGGGTTAAAAGGGTAAAACTGGTCACGGGATTTTCGAATGGATGCGGCGGGATGATTTGGCGCGTGGCCGAAATTTTCAGTTTCAAGCTACAGTACGAGCAGAACGACAAAAATAATGTTCTTCCCCAGGGAGCTCTCATTTCTTCCTCTTCTCTTTCTCTCTCGAGTCTCTCCCACTCCCCGGCTCCTCTCCCCCTTCTCTCCGGCGGCCTCGCCGGCCGGAGACGAGGCCGACTTCTCTCTGTATATTGTACACCCTCCGAACTAAATTAATTGATTCAACTTTCCTTAGACGTGTATGTATCTAGAGTAAAAACATGTGTGGATACATCCATATTTAGATAAGCAAAGTTGAGTCAGCTAATTTGGATCCGAGGGAGTTAGTGTTGTTGTAAGCTTAGATCCAGTGTTTCCCATGAGCAGAATGGCGCAATGGAGTCGGGGATCTCGTCATCGGCTTCAGATCTGGCCTATGGTGAATCTGGCGGATCTTGCCGGCCAAACCCCGATCTGGTGCCATCAATGTGATGGCGCTAACGGTGAGGCTTGCTTTGGTCAGTGCTTCAGATCTGGCCAATGGGGAAGTCAAGCTGCTAAAGTTCACAAGCTCGGGGCATACGACGGCGTCATCCGTCTTGCCCGTGCACATCTTGGACTTTCAGCGACCCTTCTCAGAGCCAATATGCCGTTGCTGAGGCCCTTCTTCTCCTTCGTCCTGGCGACTACCGGCGACACCGTCCCAAGTGGTGCGTCCCGGCGACGGAGTTGCTGGAAAGGATGCGGAGCAGAGATCTGATGTGCGGTCGAGAAGGACTCGATTGATTTTCTTCTATATGTTTTGGGGTCCTTTTTGTAAAGTTGCAGGTTCTATTAGTTATTGTCTAGTACTTTTGGTCCTCTATGTAATTTTTGGACTAGTTTCCATTGGCACTGATAAACTTGAATTTTGACAAGTTCACGAGGAAAAAAATTCCTTTGCACATATGGCCTATCATGTATAAACATTCTTGAGATTTAAACTATATGTAATGTGCCATGCATTAACCCTAAACCATATATATGTAACTAACCCTAGCTGATCAAACCCTACTTAATTAAAACAAATAACCCTAAACTATACGCATGCACTTTATGCGCAAAGGCGCGGGTGCCTCTAATAATGTGTGTGCGCACTCGATCGATGATCCCTAAACCTTATACAACCCTGAAACCCTAATCCCTAATCCCTAAACCCTAAACACCCTAAACACTAAACCCTAGACCCTAAACCCTAACCCTAACCCTAAACCCTAATTAAACCCTATATATAGGCCAACGACACTTAATTGTGCATCAAGCAGGCCAGGGGTGCCTCGCGGTCCTCTAATTAAATTAAATGTGCCATGCATTAACCCTAAACCATATATATGTAACTAACCATAGCTAATCAACCCTACTTAATGAAAACACATAACCCTAAACTATACTAGCTATAACCCGATCTAATAAAAACATGCTCTATATATAGCAGCTAGCTAGCAAACCGTAGATTAACACCAATTAATATATACATGGCCTATATCGATCATGTTGTATAACATATATCCCTGAGATTCATTAATTAATTATATAATTATCGTGATAAATTAATTAACTTTAATTTTGACAAGTTCCCTCGAATGAAAACACATTTGATTAAGTTGCCTCATAATATATATATATAATTAGTGTGCATGCATGGCCTACCATGCATTCGTGCATATATTTTAATGTATATTTGAACATATTCTTGGGGATTTCAATCTCTCTCTCTCGATCATCTATATCGTTGGTGGCCAAAAAACACACATATATATATATGCATGCAATTTATGCGTAAAGGCGCGGGTGCCTCTAATAATGTGTGTGCGCACTCGATCGATGATCCCTAAACCTTAAACAACCCTAAAACCCCTAAATCCCTAATCCCTAAACCCTAAACACCCTAAACACTAAACCCTAAACCCTAGACCCTAAACGTACCCTAACCCTAACCCTAACCCTAACCCTAAACCCTAGCTAATCCTAAACCCCAATTAAACCCTATGTATAGGCCAACGACACTTAATTGTGCATCGATCGAGCGGGTCATGGGTGCCTCGCGATCCTCTAATAAAATTAAATGTGCCATGCATTAACCATAAACCATATATATGTAACTAACCCTAGCTAATCAACCCTACTTAATTAAAACACATAACCCTAAACTATACTAGATATAACCCGATCTAATAAAAACATGCTCTATATATAGCAGCTAGCTAGCAAACCGTAGATTAACACCAATTAAAATATACATGGCCTATATCGATCATGTTGTATAACATATCCTGAGAATCATTAATTAATTATATAATTATCGTGATAAATTAATTAACTTGAACTTTGACAAGTTCTCTCGAATGAAAACACATTTGATTAAGTTGCCTCATAATATATATATATAATTAGTGTGCATGCATGGCCTACAATGCATTCGTGCATATATTTTAATGTATATTTGAACATATTCTTGGGGATTTCAATCTCTCTCTCTCTCTCATCTATATATCGTTGGTGGCCCAAAAAACACACATATATATGCATGCAATTTATGCGTAAAGGCGCGGGTGCCTCTAATAATATAATGTGTGTGCGCACTCGATCGATGATCCCTAAACCTTAAACAACCCTAAAACCTTAAATCCCTAATCCCTAAACCCTAAACACCCTAAACACTAAACCCTAAACCCTAGACCCTAAACATACCCTAACCCTAACCCTAACCCTAACCCTAAACCCTAGCTAATCCTAAACCCCAATTAAACCCTCTGTATAGGCCAACGACACTTAATTGTGCATCGATCGAGCGGGTCATGGGTGCCTCGTGATCCTCTAATAAAATTAAATGTGCCGTGCATTAACCCTAAACCATATATATGTAACTAACCCTAGCTAATCAACCCTACTTAATTAAAACACATAACCCTAAACTATACTAGCTAGCTATAACCCGATCTAATAAAAACATGCTCTATATATAGCAGCTAGCTAGCAAACCGTAGATTAACACCAATTAAAATATACATGGCCTATATCGATCATGTTGTATAACATATCCCCGAGATTCATTAATTAATTATATAATTATCGTGATAAATTAATTAACTTGAACTTTGACAAGTTCTCTCGAATGAAAACACATTTGATTAAGTTGCCTCATAATATATATATATAATTAGTGTGCATGCATGGCCTACAATGCATTCGTGCATATATTTTAATGTATATTTGAACATATTCTTGGGGATTTCAATCTCTCTCTCTCTCTCGATCATCTATATATCGTTGGTGGCCCAAAAAACACACATATATATGCATGCAATTTATGCGTAAAGGCGCGGGTGCCTCTAATAATGTGTGTGCGCACTCGATCGATGATCCCTAAACCTTAAACAACCCTAAAACCTTAAATCCCTAATCCCTAAACCCTAAACACCCTAAACACTAAACCCTAAACCCTAGACCCTAAACGTACCCTAACCCTAACCCTAAACCCTAGCTAATCCTAAACCCCAATTAAACCCTATGTATAGGCCAACGACACTTAATTGTGCATCGATCGAGTGGGTCATGGGTGCCTCGTGATCCTCTAATAAAATTAAATGTGCCATGCATTAACCCTAAACCATATATATGTAACTAACCCTAGCTAATCAACCCTACTTAATTAACACACATAACCCTAAACTATACTAGCTAGCTATAACCCGATCTAATAAAAACATGCTCTATATATAGCAGCTAGCTAGCAAACCGTAGATTAACACCAATTAAAATATACATGGCCTATATCGATCATGTTGTATAACATATCCCTGAGATTCATTAATTAATTATATAATTATCGTGATAAATTAATTAACTTGAACTTTGACAAGTTCTCTCGAATGAAAACACATTTGATTAAGTTGCCTCATAATATATATATAATTAGTGTGCATGGCCTACAATGCATTCGTGCATATATTTTAATGTATATTTGAACATATTCTTGGGGATTTCAATCTCTCTCTCTCGATCATCTATATATCGTTGGTGGCCCAAAAAACACACATATATACGCATGCACTTGATGCGTAAAGGCGCGGGTGCCTCTAATAATGTGTGTGCGCACTCGATCGATGATCCCTAAACCTTAAACAACCCTAAAACCCTAATCCCTAATCCCCTAAACCCTAAACACCCTAAACACACTAAACCCTAGACCCTAAACACCCTAAACACTAAACCCTAAACCCTAGACCCTAAACACCGTAAACCCTAAACCATAAACCCTAAACCCTAAACCCTAAACCCTAAACCCTAAACCCTAAAACCTAAACCCTAAACACTAAACCCTAAACCCTATAAACACCCTAAACACTAATTAAAACCTAAACCCTAGACCCTAAACACTAAACCCTAAACCCTAGACCCTAAACACCGTAAACACTAAACCCTAAACCCTAAACACCCTAAACACTAATTAAACCCTAAACCATAGACCCTAAACACTAGACCCTAAACCCTAGACCCTAAACACCCTAAACACTAAACCCTAGACCCTAAACACAGTAAACACTAAACCCTAAACCCTAGACCCTAGCTAAACACCCAAAACACTAAACCCTAAACCCAGCTAGCTAACCCTAAACCCTAATTAAACCCTATATATATAGGCCAACGACACTTAATTGTGCATCAAGCAGGCCAGGGGTGCCTCGCGGTCCTCTAGTTAAATTAAATGTGACATGCATTAACCCTAAACCATATATATATAACTAACCCCTAGCTAATCAAACCCTAGTTAATTAAAACACATAACCCTAAACTATACTAGCTATAACCCGATCTAATAAAAACATGCTCTATATATAGCATGCAGCTAGCTAGCAAAAACGGTAGATTAAAACCAATTAATATATACATGGCCTATATATCGATCATATGTTGTATAACATCTCCCTGAGATTCATTAATTAATTATATAATTATCGATGATAAATTAATTAACTTGAATTTTGACAAGTTCTCTCGAATGAAAACACATTTGATTAAGTTTCCTCATAATATATATATAATTAGTGTGCATGCATGGCCTACCATGCATGCATGCATTAATTCGTGCATATATTTTAATATATATTTGAACATATTCTTGGGGATTTCAATCTCTCTCTCTCGATCATCTATATGTCGTTGGTGGCCAAAAAACACACACATATACGCATGCACTTTATGCGCAAAGGCGCGTGTGCCTCTAATAATGTGTGTGTGCGCACTCGATCGATGATCCCTAAACCTTAAACAACCCTAAAACCCTAATCCCTAATCCCCTAAACCCTAAACACCCTAACCACACTAAACCCTAGACCCTAAACACCCTAAACACTAAACCCTAAACCCTAGACCCTAAACACCGTAAACCCTAAACCCTAAACCCTAAACCCTAAACCCTAAACCCTAAACCTAAAACCCTAAACCCTAAACCCTAAACCCTAAACCCTATAAACGCCCTAAACACTAATTAAACCCTAACCCTAGACCCTAAACACTAAACCCTAAACCCTAGACCCTAAACACCGTAAACACTAAACCCTAAACCCTAAACACCCTAAACACTAATTAAACCCTAAACCATAGACCCTAAACACTAGACCCTAAACCCTAGACCCTAAACACCCTAAACACTAAACCCTATAGACCCTCTAAACACAGTAAACACTAAACCCTAAACCCTAGACCCTAGCTAAACACCCAAAACACTAAACCCTAAACCCAGCTAGCTAACCCTAAACCCTAATTAAACCCTATATATATAGGCCAACGACACTTAATTGTGCATCAAGCAGGCCAGGGGTGCCTCGCGGTCCTCTAGTTAAATTAAATGTGACATGCATTAACCCTAAACCATATATATATAACTAACCCCTAGCTAATCAAACCCTAGTTAATTAAAACACATAACCCTAAACTATACTAGCTATAACCCGATCTAATAAAAACATGCTCTATATATAGCATGCAGCTAGCTAGCAAAAACGGTAGATTAAAACCAATTAATATATACATGGCCTATATATCGATCATATGTTGTATAACATCTCCCTGAGATTCATTAATTAATTATATAATTATCGATGATAAATTAATTAACTTGAATTTTGACAAGTTCTCTCGAATGAAAACACATTTGATTAAGTTTCCTCATAATATATATATAATTAGTGTGCATGCATGGCCTACCATGCATGCATTAATTCGTGCATATATTTTAATATATATTTGAACATATTCTTGGGGATTTCAATCTCTCTCTCTCGATCATCTATATGTCGTTGGTGGCCAAAAAACACACACATATACGCATGCACTTTATGCGCAAAGGCGCGTGTGCCTCTAATAATGTGTGTGTGCGCACTCGATCGATGATCCCTAAACCTTAAACCCTAAATAAACCCTAATCCCTAATCCCTAAACCCTAAACACCATAAACATTAAACCCTAAACCCTAACCTCCTAACCCTAAACCCTAAACCCTAATTAAACCCTATATATATAGGCCAATGACACTTAATTATGCATCAAGCAGGCCAGGGGTGCCTCGCGGTCCTCTAATTAAATTAAATGTGCCATGCATATATATGTGTTTAATTTGGGGATTTCAATCGCTCTCTCGTATGTAGCTCTCTCTACCTCTATCTCTCTCTCTCTCTCTCTCTCTCTCTCTCGTTGGTGGCCAACAACACACACATGCACTTTGTGCGCAAAGGCATGCGCCTCTAATAATGTGTGCGCAGTCGATCGATCTAGTTTTGATTAATCATAGCACACAAATAAAGAAGTTGTATTTGAATCCACACAACCTATTAAAACACATAACCCCTAACATGGCCTAATTAATTAACCCTTCTCGATCTCTACCTAATTAGTGGAAATTGCACAAAATCAAAAGGGGTCCCTCACTAATTATGCATATCTGCTAGATTGTGATAAACTTTTGCCACATATATATTTGGTGGATGGGTGCATCTTGGCATGTAAACAATTAGTGTTTGCAAATGGCGTTGTCAAAATTTATGTACAAATGATTTCTTTCCATCCAAAGTGCATAAAATGGGAGTTTTAATGAAGAAAGTACAAATAAAACAGCTCAACATGCTTCCACACCCCGATTTTCACACGAAGTAGAGCATATTTAAAGGATAATTCCAGAGTTTTACTATTTTTCAAGCAACTTTGCTAATTTTCCCCCACTCACATGACTTTATGTCGATTTAACGAAAATATGGCGAATTTAAACTACATGGGCGGGATAGTTTGAATTGTGCGCGCGGCAAAGGGAACCGCCTATTCCTCAACCTTGTGCACGGCAAATTACACACGCAACTCCATTAAACGCCACCTACCAACCTTAATTATCACCCCGGCGGCCCGGCCGCATGACCCCCCACCCACCCGTACACAACTTATCCCCGTCCGTGCGAAGAGCTTCCCCTCCCCGTCCCGTCCGTGCGAAGAAGAAGCTTCTCCTCCCCGTCGTTCTTCTCGAGACGCACCGGCGGTCAAGTTGATCCACGGTAGGGCTGCTATCTCTAGCTCAATCATGTATCGGGCAAGACAGCCTAACGATTTATATTTTCTTGATGCTGCTAAAAAAATTCGTCAGTATGCTCGAACTAATTGGCACTTTATAGTTTTCCGCTCGATTTGTCATCGATCAATTTGTTCATTTGCGTGGGCATATAGAGTCAGTTCTGCACTCGATCCGTTAATTTGCTGAAATGCCATGGCAGAGTTTTGTACACGATCTGTTTGCTAAAATGTCGATGGGCATTTTTTGTTTTGTACTCGACATGATTGCTGAAATGCATAATCATGTAGTATAGTTTTGTACTCGATGGATATACATTTCCTACTTCGCCTTAAATTAATCACCAACCACTGTATCTCATAATTAAACAGATGGACAGAACTTGGAAACTGCATGGACACTTATGTTCCCCTTCATATATAAATGGTGTTCAACCCTTTATGGGGTTTATTAGAGCTCATGATGGTCACAACCTGGACGTGTATTGCCCGCGCTGCACATGTATGAATGGTGAGAAGAGGCCTCACCCTGTAGTGGCAGATCATTTACACATTTTTGGGATGGACCGCACATATGTTAGGCGGGTTTAGCATGGTGAACCATATAATGATCCTTTAGCAGGAGAAGCAGATCTTGCTCACACTGTATGTGTGCTGGCATATGTAGTTAATTATTTATATTGATGCTGCCGCTGTTTCAATCAATAGTTTGCATTGCTGTGCAAGGTTCTGTACTCAAATTTAACTTGTTGCAGATGGATGGACGGGAAGGAGAGAAAAAGCGCTTGCTTCAGGAAACGGGTTTCAGCTCTGGGACATGTGCTGTGCCAGATGAGAAGGTAAATATGTAAAACGGCATTTGTTCAGGTTGCATCCCTTAGATGTTTGTCTAATCGGTTGATGTACTAATTGCAGAAGCATAGAGTTAAAGAGGTCTCTCAGTTTGATGGGAGATTTGAAGATGAATCTCAGTTTGATGCACCTGTGGATGGTACTGATGACGAGCCTTTCATAGACGAAGGTCCTGCACCTGAGATTATCCAGTCTACAGAAGGAGGCCGTGGACCGAGTACACAGCTTTGCGTTGAAGTGGATGCACGCCCGGAGATCATCACGGGCGTCCGGGTAGTCTCAAGACCACCCAGCCCTGATGCACCTGTGGATGGTACTGATGATGAGCCTCTCATAGACGAAGGTCCTGCACCTGAGATTATCCAGCCTACAGAAGGAGGCCGTGGACCGAGTACACAGCTTTGCGTTGAAGAGGATGCACACCCGGAGATCATCAGGGGCGTCCCGGTAGTCTCAGGACCACCCAGCCCTGATGCAAAATGTTGAGCTACTTTATGATTCGTACTCTTATGTTCTGGTGCTGTAGTATGTTATGATTTGTACGCCTTTGGCGCTAGATTAAGCATTCAGTGGATGATCGCGTTGCAAAATTCGACACCCACACAATCAGTTCATCGTACAAGTAGTAGCACAATTACTTCTACAGCGATTCCTGCCAGCGCATTAGTTGGTAGCATGAAACACTTTCAGGTACTCCCCTCTGATTCATATTAATTGACTCAATTCTGTCTAGATATGGATGTATCTAGATGCATTTGTTAACTAGACTAACAAACTTGAGTCAGTTAATATGAATCCGTGTAAACCGCCCAAGTCCTCGAGCAGCTAGTTTATTGACTCTGGACTCCAAGCCTCTCGCGGCAAGCCATCGACGAAGCTTTGACCAGATCTTGGCCCGCAATTTTTTTTGTGTGGCGAATAGCAAAGCTTTGACCAGTTCCTCTCGGGATACAGCACGCCGGTGAGCTTGCACGGTTGCCATGAGCACTTTCCGGCGGAACTTCCTCTTCAGCGCCCTCAAGCCGCTGCTGCGAGACAGCACGCAGTGCCTCGAGGTGGACGGAATTCTGGATCTCAGGGCGGGTGGTCCGCATCGTCCGGGAACGATCTCCAGCGGGTTAACGAGGACATGCATGGCGGCCGGGGGATTTGTTTTTTGTTTTTTTTGGTTTGAGCTTGGGATTTGGGGTTTTTTCGGATAGGGGAGGAGGAACCGAGGAAGAGGAAGGAACAGCCGCGTGCTTGGCGCGTGGCGGTGTGCTTGAATTTCGAATTTTTGTGAAATGTTTCATTTCCCCGCTACAATTCGGGGGTTTCTTGACGCGCCAATGCGTCCCGCCGGGCAGCTTCAAGTAAATTTGGGGTGCCACACTATGGGCCCTAGTTTCAGTGAGACATGTAATGACTAGTCACATCAGTAAGTTCACTGTGTAATAAAATATGTTACCCCTCCCCTTTATGTAGCACCCCTTCTCTCCCGATCGAGTGCCGATTGCCGACGGATGCAAGCCGCTAGCTCGATCCCCTCCTTTCGCCTCCACCGTCCAGGCATCCAGCTTGGAGGGGCAAGCTGCATCTAGCCCAAGCGGATTAGGTAGGACTAGTAATGTTCTCTCCTTTCTCGAGATCGGTTCTTTTTTCCTCTCCTCGATATCTTGCGCATCTCTTTCCTATTCTGGGCAAAGGGGTGTCTTTCTGGTCACCCTCGAGCTGGGAGTGATTGATGGGGGTGGGGGCGGGGGCTACCTTTGCTTGGATTGGGGTGTTCTTCCTTTATTTGTCGACATTTGCAACCTTTGTAGTTTCTGCTGATCCTCACTGTATCTTTTGTCAGCTTGTACAGGAAAGGCAAGACCTCGGCGGTGGGGGCAATGGAGCGTAAGGCCACCACGCATGTGGGCAGTTGGCTGAGCCTGAGCTGCGTCCCCAGCCCCGCGAAGCAGGTACTCCGTTTGCTTATCCACTCTTTACCTTTTAAGTGTCTCTCTGGTCTCTGCATCCTCAATCTGTTCCTGTTCTGGAATATGCTTAAAGTAGCACATGTCTTCAGCTGTTTGTGCGTAAAGCCTCTGTGACACCATGCTCTATATTCTCTGTATCAGGTTGGTACCTCCAGGTTCCGTGCTGAGGCTATGGGGAACGAGAATAGCGCCCCACCTGCTGCAGGAGCATGGCCCGATCTGCAGCACAAGAAGCGAAATGCCACTGCCGAGCTGGGCAGGGACCGCCCAGGGGTAATTTTTTTTAACCAACTTACCATGATGTAGTCTGAATCTGATACTCCCTCAGATCCAAATTAATTGACTCAACTATCTGTAGATACGGATGTATCTAGATGTGTTTTAGCTCTAGATACTACTGCCTCCATCCCAAAGCTTTGGGCTTATATTATTTTTAGAAAGTCAAACTATACCATGTTTGACTAAGCTTTTACCAAAAATCAGTAACATGCAAAATACAAAATTAATATCATTAAATAGATAATAAAATATATTTTCCTACGGTATCTACACAGTATTATATTTGTTGATAGAATGTTCTAAAATTTTGGTCAAACTTTGCTTGTTTTGATTTCTCAAAAATAAATAAGGCTTAAGCTTTTGGATGGTGGTAGTACATTCATATCTAGACAAAGCTGAGTTAACTAGTTTTTTTGTCTGTCCATAGCTAGTGTTCACGCTGCAAAAGGCTAAGAGCATCCACTATATGCATCAGTCTATCTCATACAGTAATTCAATATCACTGCTGAGGTCTGCCTTTTGTTTTGCTATTCATATGCAGACTGAAACTTTAGGGCCTTTACTCAAAAGGAAGATCAAAACTGCGGCTGATCAGGCTGCCAGTATGTTGATGCCGCCCCCATCTTCTAAATGCCTCTACAAGCACAAGGCCACGCACCAGCTGGGTGGTGATCTTTTAATGAATATGGTATATTTTCTTAATCCACAAAACATGCCTTGATTTTTCTCTGTTTATTGTCGGTTTTTTCTATGCTTGCCAAAAGTTTACAACAACAACAACAACAACAACCAAGCCTTTCAGTCCCAAACAAGTTGGGGTAGGCTAGAGTTGAAACCCATAAGATCTCGAAGCCAAAAGTTTAGAAACACCAAATTCGTTTGCTTACAATCATCATACAGTAATGTTCATCTACTCCAGTTCCCCTAACCCAACATAAAATGATGTTAATTTCGATTTTTAGATTAAAAGAGCACCATTAGGCGCTGTTAATTACGACTTTGAGATTAAAATGTCATTTGCAATTGTTAATTACAATTTTGAGACAATTGGTTAGTTTAACCTCGATCTCTTCTGCTCTCCATTTTTCCCAACCGAACAAAAATGTAACCATTCCATTCCTCTGAAATGGAACCATTCCATTCCATTCCACGCTGTTTCAGAACCGAACACACCCTTGCATTGTTGTGAACTGTTGTCCATACACGGCCATACCCTTCCACTTACATCTAGCACTATATGCATCAGTCTGTCTCAGAGTCATTCAATATCACTGCTGAGATCTGTTCCCATTCTTATGCAGGCTGAAACTGCTGCGCCTTTACTCAAGTGGATGCAAAATGGGGCTAATGAGGCTGCTGTGAGGACGATGGTGCCGGCACCATCTTCCGAAAACCTCTACAAGCACGAGGCCATGGGCCAGCTGGGTGGTGACCTTTTAATGAATCTGGTATATTTTCTTAATCCACATACATGATTTCATTATTATCTGTTTAATTACTGTTGGCTTTGTCTAATGCTTACCAAAAGTTCAGAAACACTGCGTTTGCTTACAATCATCATACACTAATTTTTCACTTTTCAGTCTGTCTCATCCAGTATATAAACTGTTGATTTCCATTGGCTTCTTTTGTAATCATTTGCATTGTTGTCAACTGTTCTCTATGCACAACCCTATTCTTCCACTTACACCCCGCACTATTTGCATCAGTCTATCTCATAGATTTATTAAATATCAATGATGAGTTCTGTTGCTATTCATATGCAGGATGAAACTTCTGTTCCTCTACTCAAATGGATAAAAAATGATCCTGATGAGGCTGCTGTGAAGACGATGGTGCTGCCACCATCTTCTGAAAACCTCCTCAAGCACAAGGCCACGGGCCAGCTGGGTGGTACCCTTTTCAGTAAGCAGGTATATTTTCTTAATCCTCATACATGATTTGATTTTTGTCTGTTTATTGCCGGCTTTGTCTAATGCTTACCAATAGTTCAGAAACACACACACCTATTCTTCCACTTACATCCAGCACTATATGCATCAGTGTCTCATAGATTCATTTTATATATCACTGCTGATGTCTGTTGCTCTTCAATTTTTATATGCAGACTGAAACTGCTAAGCCTTCATTGGTCAAAAGGATTGCAACTGCTGCTGATGAGGCATCTGCAGAGGCTGCCACCAAGTTACTGTCAGCCCCACCTTCTGGATGCTTATATAAGCTCAAGTCCAAGGATCAGCCGGGCCGTAACCATCCAAGGGTTCGGGTATATTTTCTTAAGCCACATATACATGCCATGATTTATGTCTGATATTATCACTGGCTCTGTCTAATGCTTTTTGGAATTCGGAAACACCAAATTAGCATGCTTATATTCATCATACACTAATTTTTCACTGTTCAGTTTGTAACATAGTGTTATGCACTTGCTTGTCAACATTTGCATTGCTCTGAACTATGCACTTTACACAACCTAATTCTTCCACTTACGTTCAGCGCTACGCACCAGTAGTACCTCCCATGTTTCCTTCACCATCCCGATGCCGAGCTTGCGGGAATATGGCGGGCCCATGTACATACCCCGCATATAACACCTCCTATGGCTCTATCTACCTTTCTAGTAGCTCCTTCACAGAGTTACAGGTATGTATTCTCAGTGGTTTAGCATGAATTGGCATATAGTAAAGTCTTGTTTTTAGTCTTCCTGCTTCTTACATTTGTATCAATTTTCACATGCAGACTGTACCTTGTGAACTTCGTCCAATGATTAACCAGATGTGTCCGCATGAAGGATCTTTCACTATGCATGGCAATGGCAAATTGATGAACACCTACACGGTCTATGAGGTGTATGTCTACAAGACGCAGGCCATCACATATTTGTATGGACATGATTGGAGAAAGTTTGCTTTTGACTACGGTCTGAAGAAGGGCGACGAGCTGAGGATCAGAAACTCAAACGGGCAGATATACGTAACTGCTTACAGAGTTGGAGACACTTCCAAATATATAATATGTAACTTTTTTCTACTCATATCTTTTGATAACTGCATTCTGAGCAGTTGTTCTAAACCATTCCCTCTGTTCTAGCTTGCTGGGTTTAACATGATCAAAGCTGCAGATCCCCTGACGGAACAGGAGCGGATGTCACAAAGGGCAACCACACCAGCACCGGCACCGGCTTCCCACTCTCCTGCATCAGCACCGGTTCCTGTACCAGCTCCGTTTCTGCATCTACCCAGCAGTCCCCTACATCAGCATTGGTTCCTGTAGAGGCCCCATATACTACACATGCCCAGCAGGCTCCTGCATCAGCACTGGTTCCTCTAGCTGCACCGTTTCTGCACCTGCCCAACAGTCTCCTGCATCAGCACCGGTTCCTCTAGAGGCACCGTTTACTGCACCTGCCCAGCAGTCTCCTGCATCAGCACCAGCTCGTGTACCAGCCCAGGCTCATGCACCTGCCCCAGCCGGATCACCGAGGTCTCAGCTCATTGCTGTGGCCACCCGTGTGGTGACCAGGACGCATCTGAAGGCTATGTTCGTGAGTATATGACAGCATAACTGCTCTTATCTTGATGTCTTCTCTGCTCAAAGTCTCACATGGTTCAGTGCATTGGTGCCATTGACTAATTTTTGGTGGTATCTCTTGCTTTGAATCAGAAATTGCCTAAAAGTATCTCCAAGGATCTCAATGCTGGCCGAAGGGGCAAGATATCCCTCGTCATGGAGAGTGAAGGTCTCACCGTGGAGGGACGGTACTCTGTCAGTCCCACAGATGGCCGCTTGGCTGTTACTTCCAGGTGGAAAAAGTTCATTGACGGTGCCAAACTTCGCATTGGATCAAAGTTGAAGGTCAAGATCTTTCGATGCCGCTGTGACATGCTGGTCATAAAGTTCGCGGTTGTCTAGTTCTGTTGTCCCATGAGCCCTTAGCAAATGCATTTGTAGTTATACTTATATAAGGTTATCTTATCTGAACTGCTAATTAATTGTATGGGTGGTAAAACTCTGGCAAGCTTTTGCTCTTAGCAAGTATGTATGTATGATCAGCTATTATGATAACTAATGTTTGTGTTCATCTTAATTTGCATTTCCCTTTTAGAAAAAAACTTAATTTCTATTTTGGCTGACCTGTTAGAGAACTATCAGATTGAACCCACAACATGATTCATATAGATTCATTACACCGAGCCACATGTCTTGACCTTGCGATACACTACTTCCATTAATTAGTGCAAGAAGGCTTACCTGAGCTGCCTGAACCATGGCAGATTCGAATCCACCTTATCTATCTAGAAATACAACCTTTGCAGAAAGAGGATTTGCAGTATGGGGAGGCTGACATTGGGGACCCATGAGCCAGCAGCGTCGTCAACGTTTTAAAGGTGGCAGGAGATCGAAAGAAAAAATAAGCCAAAAATCAGTTGGTAAACAAATTCAAGAAAAGAAACATTTACCTTTCTGAGAGGATGACATGCGGGACCCATGAGGCAGCAGCATCCTCAACTATTTCAAGGCGGCAGGGGATCAAAATAAAAAAGGAAATAGCCAGAAATTAATTAGGGTAAAAATAAATCCATCAAAGGAAACTTTTATTGTTCATAGAGGATGACATGTGGGACCGACTTGCAGCTGCGTCGTCATCGTTTCAAAGGCAGGGGATCAAAAGAAAAAGACAAATAGCCAGAAATTAGGGAAAAAATAAATCCAACAAAGAAAACTTTTATTGTTCATAGAGGATGACATGCGGGACCCATGCCAGCAGCTTCCTCAACGTTTCAAAGTCGGCATGAGATTGAAAGAAAAAGTCAAGTGACATAATATCAGGAGCCAAAAATAATCCAAGAAAAGAAACTTTATTGTACATAGAGGATGACATGCGGGTCCCATTTTGTAGCAGCGGTCTCAACGCTTCCAAGGCGGCACGGGACCGAAAGAAAAATGAAGTAGCCAGAAATCAGGGTGTGAAAAAATCCAAGAAAAGAAAGATTTTAATTGGGCTGTATCTGGACATCTGGGCCTTCGAACTATTTGGGCCTTTTGACTCGTACAATTTCAGCCCACTCCAAAACAGGAAAGGTCGGATTTTCTCAAAAAAAAAAACAGGAAAGTCCTATGCTTCGCAAAAACAAAAAACAAGGAGATTCAACATATAAGTTTGTTTATGTAGATATAAAGATTTAATTTATCCGTTTGCAATAGCTCAGAGCGAAATACAACGTTTATTGTCTGCAAAA
The DNA here is from genome assembly GCA_030979885.1 of Lolium multiflorum. Taxonomy (NCBI): domain Eukaryota; kingdom Viridiplantae; phylum Streptophyta; class Magnoliopsida; order Poales; family Poaceae; genus Lolium; species Lolium multiflorum. The sequence continues at coordinate 150,673,939 of CM061750.1, read as the reverse complement.
TAAAATATCACATGTTTCTTGTACGGGGAGGCTGACATCGGGGACCCATGAGCCAGCCGCGGAGTCAACGTTTCAAAGGCGGCGGGGATCGAAAATAAAAAAAGCCAAAAATCAGTTGGTAAAAAAATACAAGAAAAGAAAACATTTATCGTTCGAGAGGATGACATGCGGGACCCATGAGGCAGCAGCATCCTCAACGTTTCAAAGTCGGCATGAGATCGAAAGAAAAAGGCAAGTGACATAATATCAGGAGCCAAAAATAATCCAAGAAAAGAAACTTTATTGTACATAGAGGATGACATGCGGGTCCCATTTTGTAGCAGCGGTCTCAACGTTTCCAAGGCGGCACAGGACCAAAAGAAAAATGAGGCAGCAGCATTCTCAACAATTCCAAGGCGGCGGGGATCAAAAGAAAAATAAAGGAAATAGCCAGAAATTAATTAGGGGTCAAAAATAAATCCACCAAAGGAAACTTTTATTGTTCATAGAGGATGACATGTGGGACCGACCTGCCAACAGCGTCCTCATCGTTTCAACGGGGCAGGGGATCAAAAGAAAAAGGCAAATAGCCAGAAATTAGGGGTAAAAAATAACTCCAAGAAAGGAAACTTTTATTGTTCGTAGAGGATGACATGCGGGACCCATGAGCCAGCAGCTTACTCAACGTTTCAAAGGCGGCATGAGATCGAAAGAAAAAGGCAAGTGACCAAATATCAGGAGCCAAAAATAATCCAAGATTTATTGTACATAGAGGATGACATGTGGGTCCCATTTTGCAGCAGCGGTCTCAATGTTTGTAATGCGGCTTGAGATCAAAAGAAAAAGAAAGTAGCTAGTAATTAGGGGGTGAAAAAAATCCAAGAAAAGAAAGTTGATGGACATAGAGGATGACATGCGGGTCCCTTGAACCAACAGCTTACTCAACGTTTCAAAGGGGCAGGGGATCAAAAGAAAAAGGCAAGCCAAAAATCAGAGGGTGAAAAAAAATCCAACAAAGGAAACTTTTATAGCACATAGAGGATGACATGTGGGTCCCATGAGCTAGGTACCTCAACGTTTCAAACGTGGCATGAGATCGAAAGAAAAAGTCAAGTTACCAAATATGAGGTGCCAAAAAAACTCCAAGAGAAAGTTTTATAGTACATAGAGGATGACATGCGGGTCCCATTTAGCGGTATCACCGTTTGAGAGGCGAGGATCGAAAGAAAAAGGCAAGTGAAAAAATATGAGGAGCCAAAAATAATTCAAGAAAAGAAAGTTTTATAGTACATAGAGGATGACATGCGGGTCCCATTTAGCAGCAGCGGTATCACCGTTTGAGAGGCAGCAGGGGATCGAAAGAAAAAGTCAAGTGACCAAATATGAGGTGCCAAAAAAATCCAAGAAAAGAAAGTTTTATAGTACATAGAGGATGACATGCGGGTCCCATTTAAGCGGTATCACCGTTTGAGGCGGCAGGGATCGAAAGAAAAAGTCAAGTGACCAAATATGAGGAGCCAAAAATAATTCAAGAAAAGAAAGTTTTATAGTACATAGAGGATGACATGCGGGTCCCATTTAGCGGCAGCGGTATCACCGTTTGAGAGGCGAGGATCGAAAGAAAAGGCAAGTGAAAAAAATATGAGGAGCCAAAAATAATTCAAGAAAAGAAAGTTTTATAGTACATAGAGGATGACATGCGGGTCCCATTTAGCAGCAGCGGTATCACCGTTTGAGAGGCGGCAGGGGATCGAAAGAAAAAGGTAAGTGACCAAATATGAGGTGCCAAAAATAATTCAAGAAAAGAAAGTTTTATAGTACATAGAGGATGACATGCGGGTCCGAGTTAGCAGCAGCGGTATCACCGTTTGAGAGGCGGCAGGGGATCGAAAGAAAAAGGCAAGTGACCAAATTTGAGGTGCCAAAAATAATCCAGAAAAGAAAGTTTTATAGTACATAGAGGATGACATGCGGGTCCCAGTTAGCAGCAGCGGTATCACCGCTTGAGAGGCGGCGGGGATCGAAAGAAAAAGGCAAGTGACCAAATTTGAGGTGCCAAAAAAACTCCAAGAAAAGAAAGTTGATTGCACATAGAGGATGACATGCGGGTCCCATTTAGCAGCAGCGGTCTCAACGTTTCCAAGGCGGCAAGGGATCAAAAGAAAAAGGAAGTAGCCAGAAATCAGGGGGTCAAAAAATCCAAGAATAGAAAGAATTTTGGTTCATAGAGGATGACATGCGGGACCCATGATCCTGCATCAAACGGCTCGATCGGAGAACGTTGAACGAGATGGCGCGATCTAGAAAAAAAACAATGCCAGAGAGGCTGCCATCTGGGCCCTACATCCCTCGGCGGTGCGGATTTGCGTTGACTCGGCCGGCGAACCCGAGATTTCGAGATGCACCACGTCCTGGGCCACCATACGCCACGTTTTGGCCGCTTTCGTCGGGCTAGGTGGCCTCAAAAACGAGAAAAAAAGTTTTGACATGCACCACGGAGGGACCAAAATCGTCGGCCATGGTACACCAGCAACCACGGCGCGACTTCAACTTCGTCGGCCATGGCAACTTTTCTTGTAGTGAACTCTTCCAATGACGCTGGTTTCTTGCAGGTGGATCGGAAATTTTTTACGAAGATATCCTCAAAGTTATCCCAGCTGTCGATGGAACTTGGGGGGAGTTTCTTTATCCAAGATCTCGCGGCACCGCTTAAGTGAACTTGGATACTTTGCATGGCTGTTGCTCTGGTTCCTCCTACCAGCTTTACCATCTCTAGATAATCAACGAGCCAATCTTCGGGATCCTGCAAACCGTCGAATTTCTTGAAATTTTCGGGTAACTTGAATCCTTTTGGGACTCGAGTTTTTCGAACCCTTCTTGTAAAGCACGGGAGCCCACACATATCTTCGTCGGCAACTTCTGGTGAGTGCTGACGCTCTCTTCTTTCTTGTCGCGCTCTGTCCACCCTTACTTGGACTGCTGTGTCTCTTGCTCCACTTGTTCTTGGTGGGTCTTGAACTGCTGTGGTGGGTCGTGGACTATTTTGCCTAGGATTTTCTTCGGGAGGCGTTGCTGCGAACGCTGTTCCCATAACTCCAACTCCTGCCATTGCCATATTAAACAATGCTTCTCTCGGGTCCCCGGGGTGGTCTGGACGCGAGGATGTATGCTTGCGTTGCCATGTATCCTGCTTCTGGCGTTTTCGGGATGATATTTCCCCTTGTATCAATCGACATGAAGGACATGTCGAGATTTTGAATTATGTTTCCTCTCTCTGCTTCGGGTATGTTTTACAACCGAGACATTGCTCTCCTCCGAGCTTCTCTGTGACTGTCTCCCGAAGTTCCTGATTGTCGACTTAACTGCTCGGCGTGCTTGATGCGGAAGCTGCCTCTTTTCTCCTATTCAAAGATGTCTGTTTTTCCAATTCTCTGCTTACCCGAGCAAGTCTATATTGATATGCTTGTAGTTCTTGTACAGTAGCAGTGGTGTCATTGGTTCTGAACCATCCATGGCTCTTGCAGCCCTATCCCACGCTGCTTGCGGGAGTTGTACTCTTTCTCGAGGTGAGGACCCGACGTATTTAGTGCCTAGGCCTTTTCTGAGATCAGTGGGATCGATGTAAGGATTTCCCAAATCATCGAAAGCCTCTGACGTTTCTGGTTCTGATCGTCCTGCCTCTTCTATCGCATAGATCTGATGATATTTTGCGTATTGATTTTTGTCGGGATTGGTGACACCATCATATAGAGTGGTGAAGACCTTTCCGATGGGCAGATTTGTCGATGAAGTTGAGGCTGTCGACGCTGTCGGAGTCGCTGCTTATAAAGGAGTCCGCAGACGACTCGAAGGATGTGTTGCTGAAGATCTTGGCGAGCTTTCCGCTTGCCTTGCTGTCGACGAAGAGTGGCGAAACTCCCCGTCACTCGACGAAAAGCTAGAATCGACCGCTGAGAATTCCGACGAGATCGGAACTTCGAGACGGTAGGATCCTTCCTTGTTGACGCCAAATCGGAATTCTCCGAACGTCATGATGATGGGCTCCTCCAGATAGGCACATGCATCCATACGGGAGGGCGGGTGAGGAATAAAATTGACTAGATCAGTTTTTTCCTGGTTACCTCGATCCATCGCATTGCTTGCCATCGACGAAGTCGACGATCTTGAACGTGCCATCGAGATCAGCTCCTTGCAACCTCTAATTCCCACAGACGGCGCCAATTGACAAAGGATTAACTTGTCAATTCCTACGTATTGTAGACTAGGGTTTTGCTGGAAGTAGAGGGCAAGTAGATCTCGAAGGTTTCAGCCGAAAAGTACTCGACCATTATGAAAACTAGGGTTATGTTGACAGTAGATTCGATCCTTTCTTTGTCCCTCGACTCCCCCTTATATAGGAGGCGGAGCCGAGGGTTTCGTAGTACACAAGTTACAGAGTTCGGGAGGGTTTCGTACCCAACCCGTAAGATTACAAATCTCTATCTTTCCTAATACAAACTATCTTTCCTTAACACTAAATGGGCTTCCAAGTCTTCTTATTCTTCGAGTCTTGGGCTTTGATTAAACTCCGGGTACCATCTTAGGCAGGCCCATTGGGGATGCCTATGTCAGTCGGTAATACAAAGATCTGCTTGATGATGGCCGGATGCGTGGGGGCTTGGCCTGAATAAAGGCAGTGGTCCTAGGGTTCCTCTCACGCCAATACGAAGATCTGCTCTATGAATGTCCTCCGGGATCTAGTCGGGGTGTTGAGTTCTGGAAGGCTCCACTAGCGTACTTCCTAGTGCGCCTAATGCCTAGAGATTGCTGGATCGGATGAAATTTGGTAACGCACATATTCATGTTTGTTTCATGATCGTTTGGTTCTGAAGGGAGTGACGTGAAGCTCTGCTATCTGTTGCCACCAGGAAACATGTTTTTGGTCCATGTGGTGAAGTTAGAAGCGGGAAATTTCATGAAATCCGGGGTTTGAGAACTAGTAATCGTGGTTCGAGTCTTCACTGCCATGAGGAATTAGCTTAGTGTTTCAGGGTTTGTTGCAGCGGTATGTAAGGGGGGCAATAAGACAAGTGAAGTTCAAAGTCTTATCTTTCTGGGTGAAAATCCAAGGTCTGACCTTAATTGATTTTGTCTAGCAATAGCCTTGTTGAAGACATTGCTTTAAGATCAGAGACTATCTTCAAGGTGAAAAAGCTAAGATTTTTTTATCGGGCGAAAACGGTGCTTGTGTAATGTTTCTTTCTTGGAGGCGTCACTTTTGAAGAACATGAACTTCAGGTGTTGTCTTGGTGGTGTTTGTGTTGTTGCTGCAAATACTGAAACGTTGTAGTGGGGCTCTTCTTTTAGCCGCTTCTTTTTTGGCTATGTGCATCCATATTGTCATTAAGGCATTGCGTCGTTGCATAAGTTAAATGTAATTGGTATCTTAGCGAAATTTATATATTCTCTCTATAGAAAAACTATCCAACCAATAGAAATTAGAGGATCGATGATAATAATTATTCTTTCTAGGCCACAAATGGTCCTTTAAAACATCAGTGACAACATGATCACAAAAATTCAGCATCCTTCTTGGAAATCTGCAAGGATGAACCGCATCCTGCTTAGTCTTGGATCCGTGCCGTTGCTCACCAAGCGCTCATTAACATCCAAATCTGCCTTTTTCATGAACCGCCGCTTCCGGCACATCCAAGCTAAACTTCCACTAGATCGAAACAATTTGTGCAGTTTACCATCTATTGGTATTTGGGAGAACATTCATCTTTCTGATTGTTGAGCAGCACCCGGCTAGCACCTCAAGGGTGGTTGTAGCCCCTCTTTAACGCCACACCAAAGCCAGCCTCCAATGCCTCCCCTCCCTTGTCGTCGCTTGGCAATGCCTTTGCGGCGTCGGTGGCGGGCAATTCAATACGCCTTCTCTGGCCAGGACGAGGTCCTCAGCAAGGGGCACGCCAGCTGTGTACTGTGACGGCGGGGCTCGAGGCGAAGCCTTTGCAACGATGATGTGGAGGAGTCCTTGTCAGCTATGTGCCCGGGGTCATCCCACGATGACCACGGGCGGCGCGGGTCACTGGTTCATCCACTGGTAGAAAACGGGTCTTCCGTCCTGGTTGGTAAGGTCCTTAAGTCCCGGTTTTCCAACCGAGACTAAGGAATCAGGACTAAAGCCTCCCCTAGTCCCAGTTGTGCTGCGAACCGGGACTAAAGGGTCTCCACGTGGCTGTTCTCGGGCGATCTGGGTGGAGGGGCTTTAGTCCTGGTTGGTAACACCAACCGGGACTAAACTCCTCCACGCGTCAACCGCTCGACCCTCGCCGTTTCTTTGTCGCGGCAGAGAAAAGGGCCGTTTCTCTGCCGCGGCAGAGGTTTAGGGTTTTATGTTTTTCATTCAACTCGACTCTATTACATACATCAATCAAGGAAGCATTAGACAACACCGTCATGAATATAGAAATTTTCATGAATACACTAATGCATATACAATATAATTAAGTCCTCTTACAACCCCTATAGTCTAAATACAAAGTCCCGATGTTATTCTCCATTTGAAGCAACACCTCTTGTGGAGAAAGCTTAAGTGTGGATCGGGCACTTCATATCATATTTGTTTTTTATGAACTCAAGTGGCATCATGCTCTCAGGCATTTCATCGACCACCTCTTGTGCATAAGAAGGGAAAGCAAACCTACATACACCTCTTGTGCTAAGAAAGGAAAAAAGCTAAGTGTGGCTCACAAGCTTGGGCATCGCATGGGGTATATATAGAGATGGACCTTTAGTCCCGGTTGGAGACACCAATCGGGACTAAAGGGGATCGCGGCCTGCTGCACCCGCCGCAACCCCTTTAGTCTCGATTGGTGTCTCCAACCGGAACTAAAGGTACCATCGGAACCGGGACTAAAGGGTGGCCTTGACCCGTACGGGGTCCCCACCACTCGAACCGGACTGATGTGAGCATTAGTCCCAGTTCGTAAAGCGACCAGGATTGTTACTCCCAGGGCCTCCGAACGGAAGCCCTGTTTTCTACTAGTGCTCGGTCTGTCTGGGTCTCATCGCCTGGGTCCGGTGAGGGATTGGGGTGGGAAGACTCCACCGGCGGAGTGGCGTTGCGGTGCGGCTAGTGAGCCATCGACGTTTAAGGTTTCCAATCTGATCTAGGCCTCAGGGCCCGATCTGGGCCTCATGGCTTGTGGTGACCTCACCTGAAAAAGTGAGATTCTCTGTGCAACCGTGCTAGTCCCTAGATCGAACTGCTAGCACACACAGTTTAAGATGAAATACCAGGTAGCAAAGGTCTTCATTACAACCTAAGATTCAACGGAAATAAAATAGTTCGATACAAGTTGCATAGCTCTCAGGCTAGCACAAATTCAGAGTTTAAGCAGCAAGGAAAACATAAAGCATGGAGCCATCTTCCTTCATGAAGCCACAGGCAGACATGTTGGGCAAAGACTCGTGAACCTAAACAAACATCTTCAGCTAGAGAAGTAACCTGCAACATAAAACGTTACAGCCCGAAGGTCAATACATTTGGAATTGTATTGGCAAGATGACACTATGGTGGACACAAGTGGCAACCTAACACTTAAGTGCACATTTGGCTGGTAGAGCTCAGGCATATTTGCATAAAGCCAATTTTATCCTATCATTTGACAAAACATTTTCTTTCAGACTAATTAAGCGGTACCATTGATAGACATCAATGAACCTAGACACCACCGATAGACATCAGTGAGCCTTCCTATTTCATATGACCAACTTGGTTTGGGCGACCTACCCCTGCAGACTCAGACCATAGACATGGCACGGGACCTGCTAGCCGATAGTCACTTGCACCAATTGACATATTCCCTGTTCACCCATCAAGTTTTATTTAAGAAATTGGGATGAGGAGACTTTCGAACAGGATCCTTGTCAGTTCGCTCAAATTGTCCGTAACCGGGGACACGGCTAAGTACTTAGATTTAACACTCTGCAGAGGTTGTACAAATTTACCCACATGACCTAGTCTGCTCTTCTTCCATGATGCACATTTTGCTCAAATGGACAGATGTTGACTAGGACAAGACTTTTCCGAAGTAATCCCCCAGACCATTCTCTACGGACCCGTACCAACCTACAATCCCCTACATCATCTGTCACGTAGGATCCGGGTTCTCACAACATACTCCATCAAGCCAGAGCCCATATTAGCATGTGGCTGTACGGAAAGCTAATGAGCAAGGTTGTCTATTATCTCTTTGTTCCTGGGTGGCCGTCCACAAGTGCGATACACCTGGCGGTTCAGAGGTTCGACGACATGACCCCAGGGAACCACTCAACATAACCCGAGCAATACCAATTCCACCCAGGTAATTCATTAAACTTAGTTGTTTTTCCATAACTCACTATCAAAATCATTTTATAGCATAGCTGAGCAACAACTAAATTTAATGGCGACAAAGAATTCAAGTAGGGGTAGCTAGACTACTGGGATTGCATAGCAAAGCATAAAACCCTACACATGTATACTACAAAAATCTCTACTGTGCATAGATAAAAACTGGGACATTTGGTGTGTGTCACTTGCCTGGATAAGGTGGAGAGTTGGTACAATCTTCACAGGCACAACCGTTGCAGTCAGCACAATCACAATCTACAATCCGATAACATTGCACCATAAGCACAATGCAAGACACAAATGCACAAACATAGACATGAGATGCATATGAGATTTACACAAGTGCACTTCATTTATTGTTCTCTGGTTGTCACTATATGCATGATGCCATGGTCAAGTTTTACGGTTGGTTGAATTATTGCGAACCTTCTATGTCGCACTAGCGAAGGGCAACAACCATTATTTGTAAAAGGTGTTTTGGTACAGTAGACAAATGATGGTTTTGGTACTACTGAACAGAGGGTTCCATTTGCAAGCATATGCAAAAAGAATCATCCGAAAAGGGTATGTAGATCTCATTTTACGAGTAAAGTACTCCGATTAGGCATTTAAATATGCATGATTTTCAAACCTCTGAAGGTTCACATTTTATGATTCCATAGTGTTACTTATATTTTTAGGATCCCAACGGTATATGATTTGTAATTTTTGGACCTACAGAACTCTGGTTATGATTTTTATGAAGCGCGGACTATCGAAATCCTGTTTAAACGAAACCTAGGGTGGTCACTGGACATGTGGCGCTTCCCTATTGGTGCGATACCCCTTCATCGCGGATCAGGCTTCATTCCGTTGGATCAACTTAAATCCTACGGCTCAGATCTAATGACAGAATATGGAGAAGAAATAAAAGGAAAAAAGGTGTGCCTACGTGGCGCCGACTGGGCGTGGACGTGGCGCGACGAGGCGTCGTCGTGGCGGTGACGTGGCGGCGCGAGGAGTTGGCCGGTGGCGGCTCGGTGGTGCTCGCCGGCGTCGTTCCCGGCGTTCCCGGTGGCGGCCAAGGGGCGGACGGGGAGCGTCTCGGCGACGCGCGTCGTATGGCGGCAGCGGAGCGGCCTAGCTCGGCCCGAGGCGGTGGAGAGCGGCGGATGGAGGTGGTTCGGCTCCGGCGCTCCGGCGAGCAATTCGTCAGCTGGGGGCGCAATAGAGAGGAAAAAGGGAATGGGGAGAGGAGGCCGGGGGCTTTAAGGGGACGGGCTCGGAGCAGAGAGGGGAGGTGCTGGGCGAGTGGGGGATCGTGGGCGGGAGTTGGCCGGCGTGGTCTGCGTGCGTGCGCAGCGTGCGTCGTGGGACGGCTGGAGGTTGGGGGCGAGCGGGCGATGGGCGCGCGTGCGTGGGAGCGGCGTGCGGCCTGGTGCGGCTGGGCCATGGCCGGCCAGTTGGTCGGCCGGGTTGGGTCGATTTCTTTTTTATTTTTATTCTTTTCTCCTCATTTCCAAAGCCTTTTGGTGTACAAAAATAATCAGAAAAAACAAATAAGATATTGTTGGAAACCTTGTGAAAAGGCCTTCACTATGAGACCACTTTTGAAACAAAATAAAATATTTTATAAAACAAAAATTGGCATACATGCCTATGTGGCTATATTGCCATTTTGGGGTTCGGGGTTTTAAAACGAATTTGAATTTTGGATTTTTCCCTATAAATGCAATGTTGACATGATGCGTATGAATGCCATGCATGATGTTTGGAAATTTTAAAATTGGGATGTTACAAACCTACCCCCCTTAAGATGATTCTCGCCCTCGAGAATCGGAGTGGCTAGCAAATAGGTGTGGATGGTCTTCTCGAAGATCATCTTCTCGCTCCCAGGTAGCTTCTTCCTCGGTGTGGTGATTCCATTGGACTTTGCAGAACTTGATCGTCTTAGTACGAGTAGCTCTTTCTGCTATCTCCAGTATCTTGATTGGCTTCTCTTCATATGTGAGATCACTCTCCAACTGAACTTCCTCAAGTGGCACTGTATCTCTCAACGGGGTCTCTTCCATATCTGGGTGGCACTTCTTCAGTTGGCTTACATGGAACACGTTATGAACTGCAGATAGTGATTCTGGCAGTTCCAGCTCATAAGCTACTTCACCTTTGCGAGCCAGGATTTTGAATGGTCCTACAAAGCGGGGTGCTAACTTTCCCTTGACTCCAAACCTCTTCACACCACGAAGTGGTGAGACTCTAAGGTATGCTCTATCACCTATCTCATAGGTTACTTCCCTACGCTTTGAGTCAGCGTAGCTCTTCTGTCTGGATTGAGCTATCTTCAGTCTATCCCTGATCAATCTGACCTTCTCTTCAGCATCCTTGATCAAGTCTGGGCCAAATAGGCTCCTTTCTCCTACGCCACTCCATAACAGTGGGGTGGTGCATTTTCTTCCATACAATGCCTCAAATGGAGCCATGCCAATACTTGCTTGGTGGCTATTGTTGTATGAAAATTCTGCGTATGGCAAATTTTCATCCCAGCTGGATCCATAATCCAGCGCACAAGCTCTCAACATATCTTCCAAGATTTGGTTTACCCTTTCAGTCTGTCCATCAGTTTGTGGGTGAAACGCTGTGCTGAACTCAAGTCTAGTTCCCAAAGACTCATGTATTTGACGCCAAAAGTGAGAGGTGAACTGAGTACCTCTATCTGAAACAATGCTCTTGGGCACTCCATGCAAACAAATGATTCTGCTCATGTATATCTTGGCTAGCTTGGCACTCGTATAGGTGGTCTTCACTGGTATAAAGTGAGCCACTTTAGTCAGACGGTCCACTACGACCCAAATTGAATCATATCCTGATCTAGTCTTTGGCAATCCGGTGATAAAGTCCATGCCAATATTTTCCCACTTCCACTCTGGTACTGGTAAGGGTTGCAACAGTCCTGCTGGTTTCTGATGTTCTGCCTTGACTCTGCTACAAACATCACACAGTGCAATATACTCGGCAATGTCTCTCTTCAAGTTAGTCCACCAGAACCTTTCCTTTACATCCATGTACATCTTAGTATTTCCAGGGTGAATGGAGTATGGTGAATCATGTGCTTCTTGAAGAATCAACTTCCTAAGTTCAGGGTCTTGAGGCACACAAATTCGCTTCTCGAACCATATGGTTCCTTGCTCATCCTCATGAAATCCCTTTGCTTTGCCTTCTCTCATATTGGCCTTGATTACTTCTATTTCTTTGTCTAACTTCTGAGCTTCTCTAATCTTATCCATTAGTGTTGGCTGAACTTCAAGCGATGCCAAATAACCTTCTGGCACAATCTCCAGTCGAAGATCTTTGAAATGTTCGCACAACTCTTCCGGTAGTTCTCCTGCGGTGAGACCGTTTACATAGGTCTTACGACTCAGCGCATCGGCTACAACATTAGCCTTTCCCGGGTGGTATTGCAAACTCATATCATAATCCTTTATTAGTTCTAACCATCTTCTTTGCCTCATGTTCAGTTCCTTCTGAGTGAATATATACTTTAGGCTCTTATGGTCTGTGAACACATCACAATGCTTTCCCATCAGATAATGTCTCCATACCTTGAGAGTATGCACGACAGATGCTAGCTCTAAGTCATGAGTTGGATAGTTTCTCTCATGACGTTTGAGCTGTCGCGAAGCATAACTCACAACTTTTCCATCTTGCATTAGAACACCTCCAAGTCCTTGGCGAGAAGCATCGCAATACACTTGGAAATCCTTATTGATATCCGGCAAACATAGAACCGGTGCACTTACTAGGCGTTGCTTCAACTCTTGAAAACTAGCCTCACACTCGTCAGTCCATATGAATTTCTTATCCTTCTTCAACAGTTCTGTCATGGGTTTTGCAATCTTGGAGAAATTCTCAATAAATCTCCGGTAGTATCCAGCAAGTCCTAAGAAACTCCGAATCTCTCCTGCATTCTTGGGTGACTCCCATTCGGTCACAGCTGCAACCTTGCTTGGGTCTACTGCGACTCCTTCTGCTGAAACTATGTGTCCAAGGAATCCAACTCTGTCTAACCAGAACTCACACTTGCTGAACTTGGCATACAACTTGTGCTCTCTGAGCTTTTCCATGATTAGGTGCAAATGTTTCTCGTGCTCGGCATCATCTTTTGAATATATCAATATATCATCGATAAATACCACCACGAACTTATCCAAATATTCCATGAATACCTTGTTCATCATGGTCATGAAATATGCCGGAGCATTGGTTAGTCCAAAGGGCATAACGGTGTACTCATACAGACCGTATCTAGTTGTGAATGCGGTCTTAGGTATATCCTCCTCCCGGATCTTCAATTGGAAGTAACCCGATCGAAGATCTATCTTGGAGAATACCTTTGCTCCCTTCAATTGGTCGAACAAGTCATTGATGTTGGGCAATGGGTACTTGTTTTTAATTGTCATCTCATTCAACGATCGGTAGTCCATCACCAATCTTTTGCTAGAGTCTTTCTTCTCAACAAACAGTACAGGTGCTCCCCAAGATGACGAACTAGGTCGAATAAATCCTTTCTCAATTTGCTCCTTAAGCTGCTTCTTAAGCTCCTTTAGTTCATCAACATCCATCTTGTATGGTCTCTTGGCTATGGGTCCAGTACCGGGCAAAAGTTCAATGAGAAACTCAACATCTCTATCAGGTGGCAATCCTGGCAACTCTTCCGGGAAGACATCCGGATATTCCCTCACAATGGGTACATCTTCTAGGCTAACCCCCTTAAGAGAGTTGACATTACTACCTTTAAGCTCAAAGGTTGAGTTGAAACGGATTCGTTTCTTTTCTGGGGTTGTGAGTGTAACAGTTTTCTTTGTACAATCTATTATGCCTCCATAGGCGGTCATCCAATCCATTCCCAGGATTACATCTAAACCTTGGGATTCCAATATTATCAAGTCGACTGGGAACTTATGCTTTCCAATTTCTAGGGTCAGCTGTCTGCATCCAACACTTACTAGCATCTCTCCTCCTGGGGAGCTTACTCTAAGAGGGCACCCTATTGTTTCAGTGGGTAGTTTATTCTTATCCACAAATGCTCTTGAAATGAATGAATGTGATGCACCAGTATCAAATAGGACAAGTGCTGAGGAGTTGTTAAGCAGGAACGTACCGATTACTGCATCGGGTTCATCATATAGTTCCTCCACATTGACATGGTTAACATGTCCTTTGCGGAATGGGTTCGGCTTCCTTGCCTCTTCGGCCTTCTTTGCTTCCTCAGACTCCTTCTCAGGACATTCATTGGCATAATGTCCCGTCTTCCTGCACTTGAAGCATTCCACTTGACTGATATCCTTCTTCACAAAGCGATGACCATTGCTGTTGTTGTGGCCATTGCCATTTCCATGATGGCTTCCATTACTCTTCCCAGAGTTGTTGTGGTGGTGATAGCTCTTATGGCCATTGTGATGGTGGCCATTTCCATTGTGGTGCTGATGCTTACTTCCTCCATCATTGTTCCCATACTTGTGATATCCAGAACCTCCACTGCCTTCACCATAAGAGCGCATCTTATGTGGTGGTCCTGAACCATGTTTGTCGTAGCTGTGTTTCCTCTTCCTTTTCTCCACTTCCTTCATTGTGTCCTCTAGGGTTATAGCTTTGTCACACAGTGACTGGTAAGTGGGCAAGTAAACCACTGACAGTTGAACCATCAGCTCGTCATTCAGTCCTTTAAGAAACCTTTCCTTCCTCTTGGCATCCGTGTTGCTATCATCCGGTGCATAGCGCGCCAAGTTGCTGAACTCTTCTATGTATTCAGACACACTGCGATGACCTTGTCTAAGATTGAGGAATTCAGTCCTCTTCAGGTCCATCACTCCAGAGGAAATGTGAGCGGTGCGAAAACCTTCTTCAAAGATTGCCCAAGTCACCTCTGCTATTGGATGAGTGATTTGGAAATTCTCCCACCAACTAGCTGCAGGTCCTTCCAGCAGATGAGCAGCAAATCTGACCTTCTCAGCATCAGTGCATCCAATGGTCACCAAGTCCTTGTTCACAGAACGCAACCAATCATTGGCCACCATGGGTTCTGCTGCCCTTGAAAACTTCTCAGGGCGAAGCCTCAGGAACCTAGTCAGCATATCCACATGCGGTGGAGGTGGTGGTGGGTTGTTGTTATTGTTGTTGTTGTTCTGCATGTTGTTGTTCAGCTGGGTTATGGTTTGGGTCACTGCTTGCATCAGCTGAGCTTGCGCCTCCATCATCTGCTGAACATAGGCTGGCACTTCAGGCTCACGGCGGGGCGGCATTCTGTGGGGTTTGAGAGGTAAGAATAGAATTTAGAAATAGAATCTAAGGGAATAAAATTCCTACCCTCACACAACACATGCATAAAAACAACCTCAAACACACAAGCATTCACAATCACATATAAAACTTTTTTTTAAAAAAATACGTGAATCGCAAAACATCTCGAAAATGGAAAATAAAACACATTAGCTTGCCTACCTCATGTGGTCGGCAAACTCAACTCTAAAGCTAAGAAAGACGGATATGGTGGTCACTCTATTTGTCTTGAGTGCTTCAAGTTTCTCTCCTACTTCCTTGAGGTCTTCAAAGATTGGACGTCTAAAAGATGAAGATTTGTTTTAAAGATGAAATAGGTGAGAATACAAGAAAACCAATTTGCAAACATTTCTTTTCAATAGAAAAATGGATTAGATAGATAAGATGGAATTTCATCCTAAGGTCTTCCTATTTCTAATCCAAACCTAGGGTTCACGAACCTAAGGGCAACACAGTGCTCTGATACCATCTGTGGTGACCTCACCTGAAAAAGTGAGATTCTCTGTGCAACCGTGCTAGTCCCTGGATCGAACTGCTAGCACACACAGTTTAAGATGAAATACCAGGTAGCAAAGGTCTTCATTACAACCTAAGATTCAACGGAAATAAAATAGTTCGATACAAGTTGCATAGCTCTCAGGCTAGCACAAATTCAGAGTTTAAGCAGCAAGGAAAACATAAAGCATGGAGCCATCTTCCTTCATGAAGCCACAGGCAGACATGTTGGGCAAAGACTCGTGAACCTAAACAAACATCTTCAGCTAGAGAAGTAACCTGCAACATAAAACGTTACAGCCCGAAGGTCAATACATTTGGAATTGTATTGGCAAGATGACACTATGGTGGACACAAGTGGCAACCTAACACTTAAGTGCACATTTGGCTGGTAGAGCTCAGGCATATTTGCATAAAGCCAATTTTATCCTATCATTTGACAAAACATTTTCTTTCAGACTAATTAAGCGGTACCATTGATAGACATCAATGAACCTAGACACCACCGATAGACATCAGTGAGCCTTCCTATTTCATATGACCAACTTGGTTTGGGCGACCTACCCCTGCAGACTCAGACCATAGACATGGCACGGGACCTGCTAGCCGATAGTCACTTGCACCAATTGACATATTCCCTGTTCACCCATCAAGTTTTATTTAAGAAATTGGGATGAGGAGACTTTCGAACAGGATCCTTGTCAGTTCGCTCAAATTGTCCGTAACCGGGGACACGGCTAAGTACTTAGATTTGACACTCTGCAGAGGTTGTACAAATTTACCCACATGACCTAGTCTGCTCTTCTTCCATGATGCACATTTTGCTCAAATGGACAGATGTTGACTAGGACAAGACTTTTCCGAAGTAATCCCCCAGACCATTCTCTACGGACCCGTACCAACCTACAATCCCCTACATCATCTGTCACGTAGGATCCGGGTTCTCACAACATACTCCATCAAGCCAGAGCCCATATTAGCATGTGGCTGTACGGAAAGCTAATGAGCAAGGTTGTCTATTATCTCTTTGTTCCTGGGTGGCCGTTGATGCGCGTAGATGTACACGTCCGTTGGGAACCCCAAGAGGAAGGTATGATGCGCACAGTAGCAAGTTTTCCCTCAGAAAGAAACCAAGGTTTAATCGAACCGGGAGGAGCCAAGAAGCACGTTGAAGGTTGATGGTCGCGAAATGTGATGCGGCGCAACACCGGATTCCGGCGCCAACTAGGAACCTGCACAACACAACCAAAGTACTTTGCCCCAACGAAGCAGTGAGGTTGTCAATCTCACCGGCTTGCTGTAACAAAGGATTAAACGTATCGAGTGGAAGATGTTTGCAAAGAAAACAGTAAAACAAGTAGATTGTATGCTATGTAAAGAATAGGACCGGGGTCCACAGTTCACTAGAGGTGTCTCTCCCATAAGATAAAAGCATGTTGGGTGAACAAATTACAGTCGGGCAATTGACAAATAAAGAAAGGCATAACAATGCATATACATGACATGGTAAATATAGTGAGATTTAATTGGGCATTACGACAAAGTACATAGACCGCCATCCAGCTGCATCTATGCCTAAAAAGTCCACCTTCAGGTTATCGTCCGAACCCCCTCCAGTATTAAGTTGCAAAGCAACAGACAATTGCATTAAGTATTGTGCGTAATGTAATCAATAACTACATCCTTAGACATAGCATCAATGTTTTATCCCTAGTAACAGCACATCACAACCTTAGAACTTTCTGTCACTGTCCCAGGTATCAATGAAGGCATGAACCCACTATCGAGCATAATTACTCCCTCTTGGAGTTAAGAGTAAAAACTTGGCCAGAGCCTCTACTAATAACGGAGAGCATGCAAGATCATAAACAACACATGAACAATAGATTGATAATCACCATAATCATAGTACTCTCTATCCATCGGATCCCGACAAACACAACATATAGAATTACATATAGATGATCTTGATCATGTTAGGCAGCTCACAAGATCTAACAATGAAGCACAACAAGGAGAAGACGACCATCTAGCTACTGCTATGGACCCATGGTCCAGGGGTGAACTACTCACTCATCACTCCGGAGGCGATCATGGCGATGAAGAGTCCTCGGGAGATGAATCCCTCTCCGGCAGGGTGCCGGAGGCGATCTCCAGAATCCCCGAGATGGGATTCGCGGCGCGGCGTCTCAAGGTTTTCCGTATCGTGGCTCTCGGTGCGGGGTTTCGCGACGGAGGCTTTAAGTAGGCGGAAGGTCAACGCGAGGGGCCACACGAGGCCCGGGGCAGGGCCGCGCGGCCAAGCCCTAGGCCGCCGGCCACCCCCACAGCTGCCTCGTGGCCCCACTTCGTTAGGTCTTCGGTCTTCTGGAAGCTCGTGCAAAAATAGGACCCTGGCGAAAGTTTCGTCCAATTCGAGAATATTTCTTTACTAGGATTTCTGAAACCAAAAACAGCAAATGGCTCTTCGGCATCTTGTTAATAGGTTAGTTCAGAAAATGCATAAATATGACATATAATGTGCATAAAACATGTAGGTATCATCAATAAAGTAGCATGGAACATAAGAAATTATCGATACGTTGGAGACGTATCAGCATCCCCAAGCTTAGTTCTGCTCGTCCCGAGCAGGTAAAACGATAACAAAGATAATTTCTGAAGTGACATGCCATCATAATCTTGATCATACTATTTGTAAACATATGTAATGAATGCAGCGATCAAAGCAAAGGTAATGACATGAGTAAACAACTGAATCATAAAGCAAAGACTTTTCATGAATAGTACTTCAAGACAAGCATCAATAAGTCTTGCATAAGAGTTAACTCATAAAGCAATAAATCAAAGTAAAGGTGTTGAAGCAACACATAGGAAGATTAAGTTTCAGCGGTTGCTTTCAACTTATAACATGTATATCTCATGGATATTGTCAACATAAAGTAATATAACAAGTGCAATATGCAAGTATGTAAGAATCAATGCACAGTTCACACAAGTGTTTGCTTCTTAAGGTGGAAGGAGATAGGTAAACTGACTCAACAATAAAAGTAAAAGAATGGTCCTTAAAGAGGAAAGCATCGATTGCTGTATTTGTGCTAGAGCTTTTATTTTGAAAACATGAAACAATTTTGTCAACGGTAGTAATAAAGCATATGAGTTATGAAAATTATATCTTACAAGTTGCAAGCCTCACGCATAGTATACTAATAGTGCCCGCACCTTGTCCTACTTAACTTGGACTACCGGATCTTTGCATGCCATGTTTCAACCAAGTGTCACAAAGGGTACCTCCATGCCGCCTGTACAAAGGTCCAAGGAGAATGCTCGCATTGGATTTCTCGCTTTTGATTATTCTCAACTTAGACATCCATACCGGGACAACATGGACAACAGATAATGGACTCCTCTTAAATGCATAAGCATGTAGCAAAGTTATTATTCTCATATGAGATTGAGGATATATGTCCAAACTGAAACTTCCACCATGATTCATGGCTTTAGTTAGCGGCCCAATGTTCTTCTCTAACAATTTTGCATGCTCCAACCACTAAAATGATAGACCTTCAGACAAGACGGACATGCATAGCAACTCACATGATATTCAACAATAGTTGATGGCGTTCCCCAAACATGGTTAACAAGCAACTTAATAAAATATAAAGTGCATAAGTACATATTCAATACTACGATAGTTTTTAAGGCTATTTTGTCCCATGAGCTATATATTGCAAAGGTGAATGATGGAATTTTAAAGGTAGCACTCAAGCAATTTACTTTGGAATGGCGGGTAAATACCATGTAGTAGGTAGGTATGGTGGACACAAATGGCATAGTAGTTGGCTCAAGGATTTTGGATGCATGAGAAGTATTCCCTCTCGATACAAGGTTTAGGCTAGCAAGGTTATTTGAAGCAAACTCAAGGATGAACAAGTGCAGCAAGACTCACATAAAAGACATATTGTAAACATTATAAGACTCTACACTGTCTTCCTTGTTGTTCAAAACTCAATACTAGATATTATCTAGACCTTAGAGAAACCAAATATGCAAATCAAATTTTAGCAAGCTCTATGTATTTCTTCATTAATGGGTGCAAAGCATATGATGCAAGAGCTTAAACATGAGCACAACAATTGCCAAGTATCACATTATCCAAGACATTTTTAGAATTACTACATGTAGCATTTTCCAATTCCAACCATATAACAAATTAACGAAGAAGAAACTTCGCCTTGAACATTATGAGTAAAGCCTAAGGACACATGTGTCCATATGCAACAGCGGAGCGTGTCTCTCTCCCACAAAGTGAATGCTAGGATCCATCTTATTCAAACAAAAACAAAAACGAAAACAAACCGACGCTCCAAGTAAAGAACACCAGATGTGACTGAATAAAAATATAGTTTCAGGGGAGGAACCTGATGATGTTGTCGATGAAGAAGGGGATGCCTTGGGCATCCCCAAGCTTAGAAGCTTGAGTCTTCTTAAAATATGCAGGGATGAACCACGGGGGCATCCCCAAGCTTAGAGCTTTCACTCCTCTTGATCTTAGTATATCATTCTCCTCTCTTGACCCTTGAAAACTTCCTTCACACCAAACTTCAAGCAAACTCATTAGAGGGTTAGTGCATCATTAATAATTCACTCATTCAGAGGTGACACAATCATTCTTTTCACTTCTGGACATTGCATAATGCTACTGGACATTAATGGATCAAAGAAATAAATCCAACATAGCAAAAGAGGCAATGCGAAATAAAAGGCAGAATCTGTCAAAAACAGAACAGTCCGTAAAGACGAATTTATAAATGGCACCAGACTTGCTCAAATGGAAAAACTCAAAACTAATGAAAGTTGCGTATATATCTGAGGATCACGCTCGTAAATTGGCAGATTTTTTCGAATTTTCTACAGGGAATTATGCCCAGATTCGTGACAGACAGCAATGCTGTTTCTGCGCAGCGATCCCAAATATAACATCAACTTTGACATAGAAACTTTACTTGGCACAAAAACATGATAAGGAGAGGTTGCTACAGTAGTAAACAACTTTCAAGACTCAATAAAACAAAAAATTGCTGTAGGTAAAAACATGGGTTGTCTCCCATAAGCGCTTTTCTTTAACGCCTTTCAGCTAGGCGCAGAAAGTGTAAATCAAGTAACATCAAGAGTAGAAGCATCAACATCATAGCTTGTTCTAATAATAGAATCAAAAGGCAACTTCATTCTCTTTCTAGGGAAGTGTTCCATACCTTTCTTGAGAGGAAATTGATATTTAATATTACCTTCCCTCATATCAATAACAGCACCAACAGTTCGAAGAAAAGGTCTTCCCAACACAATTGGACAAGATGCATTGCATTCGATATCCAAGACAACAAAATCAACGGGGACAAGGTTATTGTTAACCGTAATATGCACATTATCAATCCTCCCCAAAGGTTTCTTTTTAACATTATCGGCGAGATTAACATCCAAATAACAATTCTTTAATGGTGGCAAGTCAAGCATATCATAAATCTTTTTAGGCATAACAGAAATACTTGCACCAAGATCACATAAGGCATTACATTCAAAGTCATTGAATTTCATTTTAATGATGGGCTCCCAACCATCTTCTAACTTTCTAGGAATAGAAGTTTCAAGTTTTAGTTTCTCTTCTCTAGCTTTTATGAGAGCATTTGTAATATGTTTTGTAAAGGCTAAATTTATAGCACTAGCATTAGGACTTTTAGCAAGTTTTTGTAAGAACTTTATAACTTCAGAGATGTGGCAATCATCAAAATCTAAATCATTATGAGCTACAGCAATGGGATCATTGTTCCCAAGGTTGGAAAAAATTTCAGCAGTTTTATCACAAGCAGTTTCAGCAGTTTTAGCAATTTCAGGCAGTTTTGTACGCTTTGCACTAGGAGTAGAAACATTGCCAACACCAATTATTTTACCATTGATAGTAGGAGGTGCAGCAACATGTGAAGAATTAGCATTACTAGTGGTGGTAATAGTCCAAACTTTAGCTACATTATTCTCTTTAGCTAGTTTTTCATTTTCTTCTCTATCCCACCTAGCACGCAGTTCAGCCATTAATCTTATATTCTCATTAATTCTAACTTGGATGGCATTTGCTGTAGTAGTAATCTTATTATCAAGATCATTATTAGGCATAACTTTCAACTTTAAAAGATTAACATCGGAGGCAAGCCTATCAACTCTAGAAGCGATAGTATCAATTTTATCAAGCTTTTCCTCAACAGATTTGTTAAAAGCAGTTTGTGTACTAATAAATTCTTTAAGCATGGCTTCAAGACCAGAGGGTACACTTCTATTATTGTTGTAAGAATTCCCATAAGAATTACCATAACCATTACCATTAGCAGAAGGATATGGCCTATAGTTATTACCAGAGTTGTTCCTATAAGCATTGTTGTTGAAATTATTATTTTTAATGAAATTCACATCAACATTTTCTTCTTGAGCAACCAATGAAGCTAAAGGAACATTATTTGGATCAACATTAGATCTACCATTCACCAGCATAGACATAATCACATCAATCTTATCACTCAAGGAAGAGGTTTCTTCAACAGAATTTACCTTCTTACCTTGTGGAGCTCTTTCCGTGTGCCATTCAGAGTAATTTATCATCATATCATCAAGAAGTTTTGTAGCCGCCCCCAATGTGATGGACATAAAGGTACCTCCAGCAGCTGAATCCAATAAATTCCGCGAAGAAAAATTTAGTCCTGCATAGAAGGTTTGGATGATCATCCAAGTAGTCAGTCCATGGGTTGGGCAATTCTTTACCAAAGTTTTCATTCTCTCCCAAGCTTGAGCAACATGTTCAGTATCTAATTGTTTAAAATTCATTATGCTACTTCTCAAAGAAATAATTTTAGCGGGAGGATAATATCTACCAATAAAAGCATCCTTGCATTTAGTCCATGAATCAATACTATTCTTAGGCAAAGATAGCAACCAATCTTTAGCTCTTCCTCTTAATGAGAAAGGAAACACTTTCAATTTAATAATATCACCATCTACATCTTTATACTTTTGCATTTCACAAAGTTCAACAAAATTATTGAGATGGGCAGCAGCATCATCAGAACTAGCACCAGAAAATTGTTCTCTCATGACTAAAGAGGTTTAATTTCAAAGAATTCTGCTGTAGTAGCAGGTGGAGCAATAGGTGTGCATAGGAAATCATTATTATTTGCATTTGTGAAGTCACACAACTTAGTATTTTCATGGTTGGCCATTTTAGCAACAGTAAATAAAGCAAACTAGATAAAGTAAATGCGAGTAACTAATTTTTTTGTGTTTTTGATATAGAGAGCAAGACAGTAAATAAAGTAAAACTAGCAACTAATTTTTTGTGTTTTGATTTAGTGCAGCAAACAAAGTAGTAAATAAAATAAAGCAAGACAAAAACAAAGTAAAGAGATTGAGAAGTGGAGACTCCCCTTGCAGCGTGTCTTGATCTCCCCGGCAACGGGCGCGAGAAAAAGTGCTTGATGCGCGTAGATGTACACGTCCGTTGGGAACCCCAAGAGGAAGGTATGATGCGCACAGTAGCAAGTTTTCCCTCAGAAAGAAACCAAGGTTTAATCGAACCGGGAGGAGCCAAGAAGCACGTTGAAGGTTGATGGTCGCGAAATGTGATGCGGCGCAACACCAGGGATTCCGGCGCCAACTAGGAACCTGCACAACACAACCAAAGTACTTTGCCCCAACGAAACAGTGAGGTTGTCAATCTCACCGGCTTGCTGTAACAAAGGATTAAACGTATCGAGTGGAAGATGTTTGCAAAGAAAACGTAAAACAAGTAGATTGTATGCTATGTAAAGAATAGGACCGGGGTCCACAGTTCACTAGAGGTGTCTCTCCCATAAGATAAAAGCATGTTGGGTGAACAAATTACAGTCGGGCAATTGACAAATAAAGAAAGGCATAACAATGCATATACATGACATGGTAAATATAGTGAGATTTAATTGGGCATTACGACAAAGTACATAGACCGCCATCCAAGCGCATCTATGCCTAAAAAGTCCACCTTCAGGTTATCATCCGAACCCCCCCAGTATTAAGTTGCAAAGCAACAGACAATTGCATTAAGTATTGTGCGTAATGTAATCAATAACTACATCCTTAGACATAGCATCAATGTTTTATCCCTAGTGGCAACAGCACATCACAACCTTAGAACTTTCTGTCACTGTCCCAGGTATCAATGAAGGCATGAACCCACTATCGAGCATAATTACTCCCTCTTGGAGTTAAGAGTAAAAACTTGGCCAGAGCCTCTACTAATAACGGAGAGCATGCAAGATCATAAACAACACATGAACAATAGATTGATAATCACCATAATCATAGTACTCTCTATCCATCGGATCCCGACAAACACAACATATAGAATTACATATAGATGATCTTGATCATGTTAGGCAGCTCACAAGATCTAACAATGAAGCACAACAAGGAGAAGACGACCATCTAGCTACTGCTATGGACCCATGGTCCAGGGGTGAACTACTCACTCATCACTCCGGAGGCGATCATGGCGATGAAGAGTCCTCCGGGAGATGAATCCCCTCTCCGGCAGGGTGCCGGAGGCGATCTCAGAATCCCCCGAGATGGGATTCGCGGCGGCGGCGTCTCTGTAAGGTTTTCCGTATCGTGGCTCTCGGTACGGGGTTTCGCGACGGAGGCTTTAAGTAGGCGGAAGGTCAACGCGGGGCCACACGAGGGCCCGGGGGGCGCGCGGCCAAGCCCTAGGCCGCCGCCCCCCTGGCTGCCTCGTGGCCCCACGTTAGGTCTTCGGTCTTACGGAAGCTTCGTGCAAAAATAGGACACTGGGCGAAAGTTTCGTCCAATTCCGAGAATATTTCTTTACTAGGATTTCTGAAACCAAAAACAGCAAACAGAAACTGGCTCTTTGGCATCTTGTTAATAGGTTAGTTCAGAAAATGCATAAATATGACATATAATGTGCATAAAACATGTAGGTATCATCAATAAAGTAGCATGGAACATAAGAAATTATCGATACGTTGGAGACGTATCGGCCGTCAAGTGCGATACACCTGGCGGTTCAGAGGTTCGACGACATGACCCCAGGGAACCACTCAACATAACCCGAGCAATACCAATTCCACCCAGGTAATTCATTAAACTTAGTTGTTTTTCCATAACTCACTATCAAAATCATTTTATAGCATAGCTGAGCAACAACTAAATTTAATGGCGACAAAGAATTCAAGTAGGGGTAGCTAGACTACTGGGATTGCATAGCAAAGCATAAAACCCTACACATGTATACTACAAAAATCTCTACTGTGCATAGATAAAAACTGGGACATTTGGTGTGTGTCACTTGCCTGGATAAGGTGGAGAGTTGGTACAATCTTCACAGGCACAACCGTTGCAGTCAGCACAATCACAATCTACAATCCGATAACATTGCACCATAAGCACAATGCAAGACACAAATGCACAAACATAGACATGAGATGCATATGAGATTTACACAAGTGCACTTCATTTATTGTTCTCTGGTTGTCACTATATGCATGATGCCATGGTCAAGTTTTACGGTTGGTTGAATTATTGCGAACCTTCTATGTCGCACTAGCGAAGGGCAACAACCATTATTTGTAAAAGGTGTTTTGGTACAGTAGACAAATGATGGTTTTGGTACTACTGAACAGAGGATAAAATTTGCAAGCATATGCAAAAAAGAATCATCCGAAAAAGGGTATGTAGATCTCATTTTACGAGTAAAGTACTCCGATTAGGCATTTAAATATGCATGATTTTCAAACCTCTGAAGGTTCACATTTTATGATTCCATAGTGTTACTTATATTTTTAGGATCCCAACGGTATATGATTTGTAATTTTTGGACCTACAGAACTCTGGTTATGATTTTTATGAAGCGCGGACTATCGAAATCCTGTTTAAACGTATCTAGGGTGGTCACTGGACATGTGGCGTGCTGTTATTTGTCGATACCCCTTCATCGCGGATCAGCGCTCAGGAACGTTGGATCAACATAACTCCTACGGTTCAGATTAATTGACAGATATGGAGAAGAAAACAAAAAGGAAAAAAGGTGTGCCTACGTGGCGCTTACTGGGCGTGGACGTGGCGCGACGTCGTGTGCGGGTGACGTGCCGGCGTGAGAGGGATGGCCGGTGGCGGCTCGGTGGTGCTCGCCGGCGGCGTTCCCGGTGGCGGCCAAGGGGCGGACGGGGAGCGTCTCGGCGACGCGCGTCGTATGGCGGCAGCGGAGCGGCCTAGCTCGGCCCGAGGCGGTGGAGAGCGGCGGATGGAGGTGGTTCGGCTCCGGCGAACTCCGACGACAAATTTCGTCAGCCTGGGGGCGCAATAGAGAGGGAAAAAGAGGGGAATGGGGAGAGGAGGCCGGGGGCTTTAAGGGGACGGGCTCGGAGAGCGGAAGAGGAGTGCTGGGCGAGTGGGGGATCGTGGGCGGAGTTGGCCGGCGTGGTGCGTGCGTGCGCAGCGTGCGTCGTGGGACGGCTGGAGGTTGGGGGCGAGCGGGCGATGGGCGCGCGTGCGTGGGAGCGGCGTGCGGCCTGGTGCGGCTGGGCCATGGCCGGCCAGTTGGTCCGACCGGGTCGGCCCAGTTTGGGTCGGCCCGTTTCTCTTTTTTTTTATTTCTCTCTTTTCTCCTCATTTCCAAAGCCTTTTGGTGTACAAAAATAATCAGAAAAAAACAAATAAGATATCGTTGGAAACCTTGTGAAAAGGCCTTCACTATGAGACCACTTTTGAAACAAACTAAAATATTTTATAAAACAAAAAAAATTGGCATACATGCCTATGTGGCTATATTGCCATTTGGGGTTCGGGGTTTTAAAACGAATTTGAATTTTGGATTTTTCCCTATAAATGCAATGTTGACATGATGCGTATGAATGCCATGCATGATGTTTGGAAATTTTAAAATTGGGATGTTACATGGCTATTCGGTACATGCGGTCACGTGAGTCGTCTTCTTCTCTACGGCCAGTCCGTTAGGGAGTGGACTGACGACGAGGGGGCTTGCCGATCTTGCAAATAAAGATGGCGGTCCTAGGGTTTCTCTCACACCGTTGACGAATACCTGCTTGATGTTTGCCCTCCTTGATCTGGCCGAAGTGTAGAGTTTTGGAAGGCTCCCTCGGCGAACTCCCTTGGGCGCATCATGCCTGGAGATTGCTGGATCGAATGGGATTCGTCGTGCACACCCATGTTTTTTCCCACAGCTTGGCTTCGGGAGGGAGCGGCGTGAAGCTCTGCTATCTGTTGCCATAATGGGACATGTCCTTTTTGTTCCATGGTGAAGTCAGACGCGGAGAGTGTCATGGAAGTTAAAGTTAGTGGACTAGTTATGGTGGTTCAAGTCTTTGAGGCGATATGGATTATGCTTGGTGTTTAATGATTCCTTTTGCAAGTGGGGAAGATGCTCGATATTAATATATTCTCTTTTATCATATATTCCATTTTATCGAAAAAGCACCTCAAGGGTCAAACCGCCGGGCATGGTTAGATCTTGTCACCCGCTAAGTAATCCTGGCACGGTCGTTTTCAGACTGCAAAACGACAGATACGCATCATCCTTCCCGCCTCCAGCGGCATCCTTCCCCGCCTACATCTCCCCTACTGCTCAAGCTGCCGGCAAAAGCCACCTGCTGCTGGTGGGCTGCCACTCGCCTTGCCACCCCGCCCTGCGTAAATCACCAGCTCGGCATGTCTAGGCTCGTCATCATAATTCTTTTTTATGTTGCCTTAACAATTTTAAGTTGATGAACATCTATGTATACAAGTGCTAGTATACTTTTGTTAAGATCGTAAATATAGCATCACCATACATTTTGGACCTTATTTTACACCATAGGCCAAACCATTGAGCCAGTCAAACACGCTGGCTGCTTTTTGTTCTCAAGGATAAGCTTTCCTCTTTTCATTTGAACGTTCCTTCTTTGGTGATCACCAATATCTCAAAGAACATAGTATACTGCAGCAGTTAGTTACATGTCAAGGCTACCATGTGTGGGACAATAATTATACACTATATAAAAGTTAAACAGATTAGCGATCCGTGAGAGATTTTGTTACTGTAGACGCGCTATTTTCTCCATCGATACTTCAGCCGCCTGGTGACATCTGTCCAATTTTACGATGAGAGGAGTCTTGCCATCGGTTTTTCTTTTTCACTTTATTTTTTCTTACAGGTTTCCTTCCGGTTGCCGGTTACTCGGTGGCGATCTGCTGCTTGTTTGGTTGAATTATTTCTCCTCAATTACCGGCAGACATTGCAGTACCACCGTTTTTCATGTGCAAACTAGAGACGTCTTCAACTGGACCCCACCAACCACCGCTTTAGTTCTCCAGATTCATCTTCCTCCTCCCAAAAAATCCACCCATATTTCTCTTCTTTGTCTTGGCTTCTCCAACCGCTGGCTCCAAGTGCACGTGCAGGCCGATGTGCACGCCTCCTTCCACCACACGGCCCGCGCCTTCCGGGCTCTCTTCAACACCCGCTCTCACGCCCCGTCGCCGTGGCTGACGAAGAGGCCCACCATGGCGGCGTGGCGGGGAAGCTCACCGCTGCCCATGAATTCAACCACAGCGCAGGGTAGCGGCTCACCGTGGGATGGAGCCTGAAGTTTTACGGAGGCAACAGCCACCGTAGGAGACGAAGAGGCCCTCCATGGAGGCATGGACGACGCGGCTGGAGCTCCCGGTTGGGGCGGATGCTTCCTATGAATTTTACGCCGGGAGGAGAACCCCTCTCTTTTGCTTCTTCCATGGCCTCTCGGTCTGTTTTGGAGCACGATGTTTCTCTTCATTTCGTTTTGATTGATTCTTTTCCTATGCTTTACGACCGTCTCGGGCTGCACGAATTGCCTTGCTGCAAGTGCCATGCCCACAAACAACAATCTCCATGAGCTGTAATGCGTCTCTCCCTCTCCCATTACTGCTTTCGTTTGATTTCATGCCACTCCATTGATTCTCTCTGGAAGACACTGATGGGGTTCGTAGCATAGAAAACAAAAATTTTCCTACCGCGAGACGAATAAATCCAAGATCTAATCTATGGAACACCCAAGATTTAATCTACAAGATCGGAGCAACGAGATTGATAAGGTACTAACCCTTGAAGATTTCCAAAGCCTACGAGATCAGATCTCGTTGTTGATGTAGACGATCATCCCCGGTGCTGCAATCCGGCAGCACTTCCGTACTCGGTCGCGCGTACGGTGTCGATGAAGCCCTTCCTCTCCCCGTTCCAGCGGGCAGCGGAGGTGTGGTAGATCCCCTCGGAATCCCAGCAGCACGACGGCGTGGTGGTGGTGGTGGAGGAGAATCTCTGCAGGGCTTCGCCTAAGCCGCAGCAGAGAGAAAGAGGAGGGAGGAGAGGTGGCGGCTAGGGTTATGGATGGGGGGCCTTGGCCGGCCACCCCCTCCCCTCTTTATATAGGTGGGGGGTCGGCCTAGGGTTTCCCCTAGGGCCCACCATGGGGGGGGGCAAACTCCTCCCCCAAGTATTCCCCCTTATCTCCTAATTTAAACACTTTATTTTAGGAGATAGATCTTATCTCTAGATTTAAACCATTTAAACTAGAGATAGATCTTATCTCTAAGGGGGGCCGGCCTAGGCCCACATGTCATGGTGGGCAGGACCCACTATGCCATGTGGCGCCTATGTGGCCTCTCCCGGGGTGGTGGGCCCACTGGTGGCCCTCTAGAACCTTCTAGAAGCTCCGGTCAAAACACCGGACTTTTTCCCGAACCCCGGAAATTGACTTCCCATATATGAATCTTATTCTCCGGACCATTCCGGACCTCCTCGTGATGTCCCGGATCCCATCCGAGACTCCGAACAAACTTCGGACTCCAACTCATATTCCAAATCTACTTATGCGACATCTAACCTTAAGCGCGTCACCCTACGGTTCGCGAACTATGCGGACATGGTCGAGACTCCTCTCCGAGCAATAACCAATAGCGGGATCGGAGATCCATAATGGCTCCCACATATTCAACGATGACTTAGTGATCGATTGAACCATTTACATACGATGCCGATTCCCTTTGTCACACGATATTTTACTTGTCCGAGGTTCGATCATCGGTATCTCCATACCTTGTTCAACCTCGTTACCGACAAGTACTCTTACTCGTACCGTGGTATGTGATCTCTTATGAACCATTCATATGCTTGCAAGCTAATCAGATGACATTCCACCGAGAGGGCCCAGAGTATATCTATCCGTCATCGGGATGGACAAATCCCACTATTGATCCATATGCCTCAACTCACACTTTCCGAATACTTAATCCCATCTTTATAACCACCCATTTACGCAATGGCGTTTGATGTAATCAAAGTACCCTTCCGGTGTAAGTGATTTACATGATCTCATGGTCGAAGGACTTAGGCAACTATGTATCAAAAGCTTATAGCAAATTGAACTTAATGACTTGATCTTATGCTACGCTCATTTGGGTGTGTGTCCATTATATCATTCACCTAATGACATAACCTTGTTATTAATAACATCCAATGTTCATGATCACGAAACCATGATCATCCATTAATCAACAAGCTAGTTATACAAGAGGCTTACTATGGACTCCTTGTTGTTTACATAACACACATGTATCAATGTTTCGGTTAATACAATTATAGCATGGTATGCAAACATTATCATAAACACAAAAATATATTATAATAACCATTTTATTATTGCCTCTTGGGCATATCTCCAACAGTCTCCCACTTGCACTAGAGTCAATAATCTAGTTTACATTTGTAAAGATATAACACCTTGGCCTTCTGGTGCTTATCATGTTTTGCTCACGGGAGAGGTTTTAGTCAACGGATCTGACACGCTGAAACGTATGTATTTTGCAATTCATTTGCGTCTCAACGCATCACTCATTTTCCAAATGAGTCGGCATTAATATATGCTTAGTCCTCTGGTGGAACCTTAATTCCGTGGTCTGAAATAAGTCACTAATACTGTCACACACAATATAGCTTCAAAGTTCTGACACTGTCGGAACTCCTTGACTTAACATCCTCAGTCATTGTCAAAACAATGACATACTCTGCCTTCGTTTGTAGAATCCGTCACAATATTTAGAACTGATCTAAATCTAGCATAGACTTCTTCTAGCTCATTGTGCTACCTTATAAACAACACTTAGTCTAATTGAGATTGAAATTTTATTTTTATATGT
This sequence comes from Lolium multiflorum, assembly GCA_030979885.1. Lineage (NCBI taxonomy): Eukaryota > Viridiplantae > Streptophyta > Magnoliopsida > Poales > Poaceae > Lolium > Lolium multiflorum. The sequence continues at coordinate 150,643,512 of CM061750.1, read as the reverse complement.
GACCAAACTAATATCGGTGCAACACCTTACAGCGATTTGTTTGTCACTACCCCATATAAAAACTATATATATATATATATCCTTGGTTCTTCTAAAGCACTCAGGGATATTCTTACTGTTGTCCAATGATCATTACATGAATCATTCTGGTATATGCTCGTAACACTTTAGAGCACAGGACATCTGACTTTGTACATATTATTCGTGATCTGAAATCACTCATGTGTATTTACTCATCGAGTGTCAAATACACTCAAGTCTTGTTAAACCTTCACATGAAAAGAACACCTTCTTAATACTTCTATATTGAACTACTTCAATATCTATTCTATGTACTTAAACTTAAACTTATTATGTGTTTCTATCTATCTTCATAGATCTTGACACTAAATATGTTTCAATTCATATCCTTTCATTGATGTTAATTCTCAATGAAACCTTTTAAATCAATTATATAATTACACTATTTATAATCAACGATATGTCATCTACATAAAGTATTATAAATATGTCTCAGCGCTCCCACTTAATTTCTTGCAAATGCAAGCATCTTCATCGTTTCTGATGAAATCAAAACTCTTTGATTATTTCATCCGGTGAAGATTCCAACTCCGCGATACTCACTTCATCCAATTGAAGTTTGTATACCTATCTAGTATTCCACGGACCACAAAACTCTTGGTTGTATCTAGTATACATCCTTCATACACACTTCTGGTAAGGAATGTATTTCTGCCATCCTACTATCATATCTCATAAAAGAAATATGTAGCGATTACTAGAATAATCCACATAGACTATAAGCATTGCCACGGAAGATCTAATCTTATCGTAGTCAACTCTTTGAACTTTTTCGTAAACTGCTTTTCGATAAGTCAAGCTTCTTTAAGGATATTCCATCCAAGTCCATCTACTTTATAGATCCATTTACTTTCAAAAAGTATTCACCTATCTTGGATTTCATGGCGCATAGCCATTTTAACGGAGTCAGGGCCCATCATAACTTCTTTGTATGTAGTTGGTTTATCATTGTTCAAAAACAATCCTTTGTCCACAAATCATTTATTTGATCACAAAATAAACCACATCTACAAGGTTCAATAAGTACTTTGATCTCCATGACTATAACACTTTGTAGACATGGGAGCCATGATCTTCGTAGCTGCTTCCGGAACCATTTCCGATGTTGTGCTACTCTGATCATCATGCTCAGGTTCATAAACCTTATCAAGTTCTATTGTCCTCCCACTCAAATAGTTCGCTAGAAACAATTTCTTTGAAATAAGTAAGAAACATCGACAAACACTTTTGTCTTTGACTTCATAGTGGAAAGAATTCCCAATCAATTTCATGGGATAATCAACAAAGACATTTATCCGATTTTGGTTGTAAACTCATTTACTTATGCTATGCATACCAAAATTTAAGAAAGGACTATTTAGGGTTTATACCCATGCCATAACTCGTATGGTGTCATTTCAATGGATCATGATGATGCTCTATTCAGTGTAAAAGCGGTAGTCTCTAAAGCATAATCCACAAAAGTATAATGGCGTCATTTTATTTTATCTCATCATCAATCCAACAGGTTTGGATACGTCTCTTGGATACTCCATCATCATCATGATACTCCAAGAAACGTGAGTTGTAGAACAATTTCATAAATCTCTTAGATGTTCGCTAAAACTCGTAATTCAAATATTTCCACCATGATCCAATCATAGATATTTGACTTTTCTATTACGATGATTTTCACTTCATGCTGAAACTTATTTGAATCCATTCAAATGTTTTCAAACTTCTTCCTTATCGAATATATCCACATATATATACTCAATTCATTGTTAGAAGTTTTCATGAAATAGAAGAATCTCCCGCACACAACTATGCCCAGTGAACAATATACATCATCATGTATGTTTTCACTAAGTTAGTTGCCCGTTCAACTCTTGGCCTATGAACGGTATTTAAGTCATTCTCTTTAGAAGAGATTTGGAAGCACCAAATGATTCAAAAATCATATGACTCCAAAAATCCATTCAAATGGAGTTCCTTCATGCGTTCCTTTCTAACATGACCTAAATGGCGGTTCCACTAATGAGTGGAATTCATATCATTTTCCTTATGGCATTTTAGCGTCAGTGTTATGCATGTGTGCTTCACCATAAAGATTTATAATAACTTATCCATCGTACATGGAATATGTCATAATTTGAACAACTCATTGTTTTCATTTGACTAGAACATAACAACCATTGTAAAGTTCTTTATTATAAAATCCTAAGGGCTAGGTAGAATGCCAACGACGAACACAATAACACTTTATTTTGTTCCAGACGTGCATTCCTACCATATTCCTTGTCAGTCACTTAGGCCATTGTATTCTTGTATTGCGTTGTCTTGTATGACACCTCATACCAACCAATATGGTACAATTACCCAAGAATTTCATTGTGTGACCAAAACAAGGAATACATTCATAACATGTATATCATCTATATACACCTGAGCTAGACTTTCTAGTGTTTTCTTTCTTTCTGCCAAAATCTTTTGTAGTTTCTCTTTTAGCTTTCCCCATTCTCAGAAAACACTTCACCTTCAATAACTTCTAGGTCCATTGGTCAAATACCAATAACTTTGAGGTTTTTACTTTGAAGTTTTGATCATCATATGACAAGTGTTCTAGATTTCACTATTAGTAACTTTGTAATGTGATGAACAATTTCACTCATAATTTTATCCATCAAATCATGACGACTTTCCGAGACCATGTCTGTACATGCTAGGCTCGTAAAGTTTAACCTTAGTATTCTCATGTGCAAATCTGGCTTGCACCCGTTGTATGCACACGTAGAATCTATAACACCCGATCATCACGAGATGCTTCGAAGCGACGAGTCTTAGCAACGGTGCATACTAAGGACGATCACTTCATGGATATGCGAATATCGTTAGTGCCCAACTAGTTGGAGGATCGGGACGCCTGGCGTCTTCAACCTTCGTACATTCCCATAAAACTTATGAGTTTACGTAGTCTCACTAGATTATAATCTATCATCTTGCAATAAAGTCTTAGATATCACATATATCTCATACCTTGTTTATTTCTGAAAACAAAATTTCCAGCTCCCTACTTTTCAAACGGATTTGAACTTCAAGTTTCACGGAGACAAGATGATTTAAGGTACTAATTGAAACCATTGCTCTTTGAATCATTAATGTGAGGTTTACTAAAAGTTTGCATTAGGACTTAATCATATCTTGATTCTTTAACAATACGGTACCAGTCCGTAAAGTTACTTGTCAGACTTAACAGTATTTCTATCTCAATTACAAGACTAGCGCATGGTAGATAACGGATGCCAATTCTACAAATTTAATTCAAAATACTATTCATACTATGTTCATGATAATTAGTTCATGTTTTAATCTAATTACTAATGAACTCCCACTTAACACAACATCCCTCATAGTTGTTAAGTGGCACACGATCCACATCCACTACACCAAAACCGATCATCACGTGAGATGATGTAGCTTCAATGGTGAACATCAACATGTTGATCATATCTTCCATATGACTCGTGTTCAACCTTTCGGTTTCCGTTGTCCCGAGGCCATGTCTGTACATGCTAGGCTCGTCAAGCAAACCCAAGTATTTCCGCGTGTGCAACATGGCTTACACCCGTTGTATGTGAACGTAGAATCTATCACATCCGATCATCACGAGATGCTGAGAAAGACGAACTGTAGCAACGGTGCATACGGGGAGAACACTTTATTATCTTGATATTAATGTGAGGGATCATCTTATAATGCTACCGTCGCGATCTAAGCAAGATAAGATGCATAAAGGATTAACATCACATGCAATTCATAGTATGTGATATGATATGGCCTTTCTTCTTGTGCTTTTGATCTCCATCTCCAAAGCACATGAGCATGATCTCCATCATCACCAGCATTGCACCAAGGTCCATGGCGCCGCTTCATGGTTGTCCATCACTTATAGCTACTATAACAACTACTTGAAATAAAGCTATTACATGATGAATAGACACGCAGGTCTTAACAAATTTAAAGACAACCATTAGGCTCCTGCCGGTTGCCATAATACAATAATGAACATCTCATACATCAAATATAATCATCATCACATCATGGCCATATCACATCACCAAACCCTGCAAAAACAAGTTAGACGCCTCTAATTTGGTTTGCATATTTTACGTGGTTTAGGGTTTTCGAGTAAGATCCAATCTACCTACGAACATGAACCACAATGGTGATACTAGTGTTGACAATAGAAAGTGTAAATTGGAATCTTCACTATGGTGGGAGAGACAGACACCCGCAAAGCCACTTATGCAATACAAGTTGCATGTCAAGCGTGGAGCAAGTCTCATGAGACGCGGTCATGTAAAGTTAGCCCGGGCCGCTTCATCCCACCATCCCGCAAGATGCAAAGTACGCAAACTAAAGCAACAAAAGCATCAAAGCCCACAAAACCATTGTGTTCTACGCGTGCAACAGATCTATGCATAGACATGGCTCTGATACCACTGATGGGGTTCGTAGCATAGAAAACAAAAATTTCCTACCGCGAGACGAATAAATCCAAGATCTAATCTATGGAACACCCAAGATCTAATCTACAAGATCGGAGCAACGAGATTGATAAGGTACTAACCCTTGAAGATTTCCAAAGCCTACGAGATCAGATCTCGTTGTTGATGTAGACGATCATCCCCAGTGCTGCAATCCGGCACTTCCGTACTCGGTCGCGCGTACGGTGTCGATGAAGCCCTTCCTCTCCCCGTTCCAGCGGGCAGCGGAGGTATGGTAGATCCCTGATACGTCTCCAACGTATCGATAATTTCTTATGTTCCATGCCACTTTATTGATGATACCTACATGTTTTATGCACATTGTATGTCATATTTATGCATTTTCTGGAACTAACCTATTAACAAGATGCCGAAGAGCCAGTTGTTGTTTTCTGCTGTTTTTGGTTTCAGAAATCCTAGTAAAGAAATATTCTCGGAATTGGACGAAACTTTCGCCCAGGGTCCTATTTTTGCACGAAGCTTCCGAAGACCGAAGACCTAACGAGTGGGGCCACGAGGCAGCCGGTGGCCGGCGCGGCCAGGCCTTGGCCGCGCCGACCTATCCCTGGGCCCTCGTGTGGCCCCCGCGTTGACCCTCCGCCTACTTAAAGCTTCCGTCGCGAAACCCCCAGCACGAGAGCCACGATACGGAAAACCCCTGAGACGCCGCCGCCGCGAATCCCTCTGGGGATTCGGAGATCGCCTCCGGCACCCTGCCGGAGAGGGGATTCATCTCCCGGAGGACTCTACACCGCCATGGTCGCCTCCGGAGTGATGAGTGAGTAGTTCACCCCTGGACCATGGGTCCATAGCAGTAGCTAGATGGTCGTCTTCTCCTTGTTGTGCTTCATTGTTGGATCTTGTGAGCTGCCTAACATGATCAAGATCATCTATCTGTAATACTATATGTTGTGTTTGTCGGGATCCGATGGATAGAGAGTACTATGATTATGGTGATTATCAATCTATTGTTCATGTGTTGTTTATGATCTTGCATGCTCTCCGTTATTAGTAGAGGCTCTGGCCAAGTTTTTGCTCTTAACTCCAAGAGGGGGTATTTATGCTCGATAGTGGGTTCATGCCTTCATTGAATCTGGGATCGTGACAGTAGGTTCTAAGGTTGTGATGTGCTGTTGCCACTAGGGATAAAACATTGATGCTATGTCTAAGGATGTAGTTGTTGATTACATTACGCACCATACTTAATGCAATTGTCTGTTGCTTTGCAACTTAATACTGGAGGGGGTTCGGATGATAACCGAAGGTGGACTTTTTAGGCATAGATGCAGTTGGATGGCGGTCTATGTACTTTGTCGTAATGCCCGGATTAAATCTCACTATATTTATCATGTCATGTATATGCATTGTTATGCCTTTCTCTATTTGTCAATTGCCCGACTGTAATTTGTTCACCCAACATGCTTTATCTTATGGGAGAGACACCTCTAGTGAACTGTGGACCCCGGTCCTATTCTTTACATAGCATACAATCTACTTGTTTTACTGCTTTCTTTGCAAACATCTTCCACTCGATACGTTTAATCCTTTGTTACAGCAAGCGGTGAGATTGACAACCTCACTGTTTCGTTGGGACAAAGTACTTGGGTTGTGTTGTGCAGGTTCCTAGTTGGCGCCGGAATCCCTGGTGTTGCGCCGCATCACATTTCGCGACCATCAACCTTCAACGTGCTTCTTGGCTCCTCCTGGTTCGATTAAACCTTGGTTTCTTTCTGAGGGAAAACTTGCTACTGTGCGCATCATACCTTCCTCTTGGGGTTCCCAACGAACGTGTGAGTTACACGCCATCAAGCTCTTTTTCTGGCGCCGTTGCCGGGGAGATCAAGACACGCTGCAAGGGGAGTCTCCACTTCTCAATCTCTTTACTTTGTTTTTGTCTTGCTTTATTTTATTTACTACTTTGTTTGCTGCACTAAATCAAAACACAAAAAAATTAGTTGCTAGTTTTACTTTATTTATTGTCTTGCTCTCTATATCAAAAACACAAAAAATTAGTTACTTGCATTTATTTTATCTAGTTTGTTTTATTTACCGTTGCTAAAATGGCCAACCATGAGAATACTAAGTTATGTGACTTCACAAATGCAAATAATAATGATTTCCTATGCACACCTATTGCTCCACCTGCTACTACAGCAGAATTCTTTGAAATTAAACCTGCTTTACTGAATTTGGTTATGAGAGAACAATTTTCTGGTGCTAGTTCTGATGATGCTGCTGCCCATCTCAATAATTTTGTTGAACTTTGTGAAATGCAAAAGTATAAAGATGTAGATGGTGATATTATTAAATTGAAAGTGTTTCCTTTCTCATTAAGAGGAAGAGCTAAAGATTGGTTGCTATCTTTGCCTAAGAATAGTATTGATTCATGGACTAAATGCAAGGATGCTTTTATTGGTAGATATTATCCTCCCGCTAAAATTATTTCTTTGAGAAGTAGCATAATGAATTTTAAACAATTAGATACTGAACATGTTGCTCAAGCTTGGGAGAGAATGAAAACTTTGGTAAAGAATTGCCCAACCCATGGACTGACTACTTGGATGATTATCCAAACCTTCTATGCAGGACTAAATTTTTCTTCGCGGAATTTATTGGATTCAGCTGCTGGAGGTACCTTTATGTCCATCACATTGGGGCGGCTACAAAACTTCTTGATGATATGATGATAAATTACTCTGAATGGCACACGGAAAGAGCTCCACAAGGTAAGAAGGTAAATTCTGTTGAAACCTCTTCCTTGAGTGATAAGATTGATGTGATTATGTCTATGCTTGTGAATGGTAGATCTAATGTAGATCCAAATAATGTTCCTTTAGCTTCATTGGTTGCTCAAGAAGAAAATGTTGATGTGAATTTCATTAAAAATAATAATTTCAACAACAATGCTTATAGGAACAACTCTGGTAATAACTATAGGCCATATCCTTCTGCTAATGGTAATGGTTATGGTAATTCTTATGGGAATTCTTACAATAATAATAGGAGTGTACCCTCTGGTCTTGAAGCCATGCTTAAAGAATTTATTAGTACACAAACTGCTTTTAACAAATCTGTTGAGGAAAAGCTTGATAAAATTGATACTATTGCTTCTAGAGTTGATAGACTTGCCTCTGATGTAAATCTTTTAAAGTTGAAAGTTATGCCTAATAATGATATTGATAATAAGATTACTACTACAGCAAATTCCATCCAAGTTAGAATTAATGAGAATATAAGATTAATGGCTGAACTGCGTGCTAGGTGGGATAGAGAAGAAAATGAAAAACTAGCTAAAGAGAATAATGTAGTTAAAGTTTGGACTATTACCACCACTAGTAATGCTAATTCATCACATGTTGCTGCACCTCCTACTATCAATGGTAAAATAATTGGTGTTGGCAATGTTTCTACTCCTAGTGCAAAGCGAAAAAAACTGCCTGAAATTGCTAAAACTGCTGAAACTGCTTGTGATAAAACTGCTGAAATTTTTTCCAACCTTGGGAACAATGATCCCATTGCTGTAGCTCATAATGATTTAGATTTTGATGATTGCCACATCTCTGAAGTTATAAAGTTCTTGCAAAAACTTGCTAAAAGTCCTAATGCTAGTGCTATAAATTTAGCCTTTACAAAACATATTACAAATGCTCTCATAAAAGCTAGAGAAGAGAAATTAAAACTTGAAACTTCTATTCCTAGAAAGTTAGAAGATGGTTGGGAGCCCATCATTAAAATGAAATTCAATGACTTTGAATGTAATGCTTTATGTGATCTTGGTGCAAGTATTTCTGTTATGCCTAAAAAGATTTATGATATGCTTGACTTGCCACCATTGAAGAATTGTTATTTGGATGTTAATCTTGCCGATAATTTAAAAAGAAACCTTTGGGGAGGATTGATAATGTGCATATTACGGTTAACAATAACCTTGTCCCCGTTGATTTTGTTGTTTTGGATATCGAATGCAATGCATCTTGTCCTATTGTGTTGGGAAGACCTTTTCTTCGAACTGTTGGTGCTGTTATTGATATGAGGGAAGGTAATATTAAATACCAATTTCCTCTCAAGAAAGGTATGGAACACTTCCCTAGAAAGAGAATGAAGTTGCCTTTTGATTCTATTATTAGAACAAGCTATGATGTTGATGCTTCTACTCTCGATGTTACTTGATTTACACTTTCTGCGCCTAGCTGAAAGGCGTTAAAGAAAAGCGCTTATGGGAGACAACCCATGTTTTTACCTACAGCAATTTTTTGTTTTGTTGAGTCTTGGAAGTTGTTTACTACTGTAGCAACCTCTCCTTATCAAGTTTTTGTGCAAGTAAAGTTTCTATGTCAAAGTTGATGTTATATTTGGGATCGCTGCGCAGAAACAGCATTGCTGTCTGTCACGAATCTGGGCACAATTCTCTGTAGAAAATTCGAAAAAATCTGCCAATTTACGAGCGTGATCCTCAGATATGTACGCAACTTTCATTAGTTTTGAGTTTTTCCATTTGAGCAAGTCTGGTGCCATTTCTAAATTCGTCTTTACGGACTGTTCTGTTTTTGACAGATTCTGCCTTTTATTTCTCATTGCCTCTTTTGCTATGTTGGATTTATTTCTTTGATCCACTAATGTCCAGTAGCATTATGCAATGTTCAGAAGTGAAAATAATGATTGTGTCACCTCTGAATGTGTGAATTATTAATTGTGCACTAACCCTCTAATGAGTTTGCTTGAAGTTTGGTGTGAAGGAAGTTTTCAAGGGTCAAGAGAGGAGAATGATATACTATGATCAAGAGGAGTGAAAGCTCTAAGCTTGGGGATGCCCCGTGGTTCACCCCTGCATATTTTAAGAAGACTCAAGCGTCTAAGCTTGGGGATGCCCAAGGCATCCCCTTCTTCATCGACAAAATCATCAGGTTCCTCCCCTGAAACTATATTTTTATTCAATCACATCTTGTGTTCTTTACTTGGAGCGTCGGTTTGTTTTCGTTTTTGTTTTTGTTTGAATAAGATGGATCATAGCATTCACTTTGTGGGAGAGAGACACGCTCCGCTGTTGCATATGGACACATGTGTCCTTAGGCTTTACTCATAATGTTCAAGGCGAAGTTTCTTCTTCGTTAAATTGTTATATGGTTGGAATTGGAAAATGCTACATGTAGTAATTCTAAAATGTCTTGGATAATGTGATACTTGGCAATTGTTGTGCTCATGTTTAAGCTCTTGCATCATATGCTTTGCACCCATTAATGAAGAAATACATAGAGCTTGCTAAAATCTGATTTGCATATTTGGTTTCTCTAAGGTCTAGATAATATCTAGTATTGAGTTTTGAACAACAAGGAAGAGTGTAGAGTCTTATAATGTTTACAATATGTCTTTTATGTGAGTTTTGCTGCACTTGTTCATCCTTGAGTTTGCTTCAAATAACCTTGCTAGCCTAAACCTTGTATCGAGAGGGAATACTTCTCATGCATCCAAAATCCTTGAGCCAACTACTATGCCATTTGTGTCCACCATACCTACCTACTACATGGTATTTCTCCGCCATTCCAAAGTAAATTGCTTGAGTGCTACCTTTAAAATTCCATCATTCACCTTTGCAATATATAGCTCATGGGACAAAATAGCCTTAAAAACTATCGTAGTATTGAATATGTACTTATGCACTTTATGTTTTATTAAGTTGCTTGTTGTGCGATAACCATGCTTCTGGGGAACGCCATCAACCGTTGTTGAATATCATGTGAGTTGCTATGCATGTCCGTCTTGTCTGAAGGATCTATCATTTTAGTGGTTGGAGCATGCAAAATTGTTAGAGAAGAACATTGGGCTGCTAACTAAAGCCATGAACCATGGTGGAAGTTTCAGTTTTGGACATATATCCTCAATCTCATATGAGAATAATAACTTTGCTACATGCTTATGCATTTAAGAGGAGTCCATTATCTGTTGTCCATGTTGTCCCGGTATGGATGTCTAAGTTGAGAATAATCAAAAGCGAGAAATCCGAAATGCGAGCATTCTCCTTGGACCTTTGTACAGGCGGCATGGAGGTACCCCTTTGTGACACTTGGTTGAAACATGGCATGCGAAGATCCGGTAGTCCAAGTTAAGTAGGACGAGGTGCGGGCACTATTAGTATACTATGCGTGAGGCTTGCAACTTGTAAGATATAATTTTCATAACTCATATGCTTTATTACTACCGTTGACAAAATTGTTTCATGTTTTCAAAATAAAAGCTCTAGCACAAATACAGCAATCGATGCTTTCCTCATTGAAGGACCATTCTTTTACTTTTATTGTTGAGTCAGTTTACCTATCTCCTTCCACCTTAAGAAGCAAACACTTGTGTGAACTGTGCATTGATTCCTACATACTTGCATATTGCACTTGTTATATTACTTTATGTTGACAATATCCATGAGATATACATGTTATAAGTTGAAAGCAACCGCTGAAACTTAATCTTCCTATGTGTTGCTTCAACACCTTTACTTTGATTTATTGCTTTATGAGTTAACTCTTATGCAAGACTTATTGATGCTTGTCTTGAAGTACTATTCATGAAAAGTCTTTGCTTTATGATTCAGTTGTTTACTCATGTCATTACCTTTGTTTTGATCGCTGCATTCATTACATATGTTTACAAATAGTATGATCAAGATTATGATGGCATGTCACTTCAGAAATTATCTTTGTTATCGTTTTACTGCGAGCACTAAGCTTGGGGATGCTGATACGTCTCCAACGTATCGATAATTTCTTATGTTCCATGCCACTTTATTGATGATACCTACATGTTTTATGCACATTGTATGTCATATTTATGCATTTTCTGAACTAACCTATTAACAAGATGCCGAAGAGCGGTTGCTGTTCTGCTGTTTTTGGTTTCAGAAATCCTAGTAAAGAAATATTCTCGGAATTGGACAACTTTCGCCCAGGGTCCTATTTTGCGAAGCTTCCGGAAGACCGAAGACCTAACGAAGTGGGCCACGGCAGCCAGGGGGTGGCGGCGCGCCCCGGCCTTGGCCGCGCCGACCTATCCCCTGGGCTCGTGTGGCCCCGCGTTGACCCTCCGCCTTAAAGCTTCCGTCGCGAAACCCCGACTGAGAGCCACGATACGGAAAACCTTCCAGAGACGCCGCCGCCGCGAATCCATCTCGGGGGATTCGGAGATCGCCTCCGGCACCTGCCGGGAGGGGATTCATCTCCGGAGGACTCTACACCGCCATGGTCGCCTCGGAGTGATGAGTGAGTAGTTCACCCCTGGACCATGGGTCCATAGCAGTAGCTAGATGGTCGTCTTCTCCTTGTTGTGCTTCATTGTTGGATCTTGTGAGCTGCCTAACATGATCAAGATCATCTATCGTAATACTATATGTTGTGTTTGTCGGGATCCGATGGATAGAGAGTACTATGATTATGGTGATTATCAATCTATTGTTCATGTGTTGTTTATGATCTTGCATGCTCTCCGTTATTAGTAGAGGCTCTGGCCAAGTTTTTGCTCTTAACTCCAAGAGGGGGTATTTATGCTCGATAGTGGGTTCATGCCTTCATTGAATCTGGGATCGTGACAGAAGGTTCTAAGGTTGTGATGTGCTGTTGCCACTAGGGATAAAACATTGATGCTATGTCTAAGGATGTAGTTGTTGATTACATTACGCACCATACTTAATGCAATTGTCTGTTGCTTTGCAACTTAATACTGGAGGGTTCGGACGATAACCTGAAGGTGGACTTTTTAGGCATAGATGCAGTTGGATGGCGGTCTATGTACTTTGTCGTAATGCCCGGATTAAATCTCACTATATTTATCATGTCATGTATATGCATTGTTATGCCTTTCTCTATTTGTCAATTGCCCGACTGTAATTTGTTCACCCAACATGCTTTATCTTATGGGAGAGACACCTCTAGTGAACTGTGGACCCCGGTCCTATTCTTTACATAGCATACAATCTACTTGTTTACTGTTTTCTTTGCAAACATCTTCCACTCGATACGTTTAATCCTTTGTTACAGCAAGCCGGTGAGATTGACAACCTCACTGTTTCGTTGGGACAAAGTACTTGGGTTGTGTTGTGCAGGTTCCTAGTTGGCGCGGAATCCCTGGTGTTGCGCCGCATCACATTTCGCGACCATCAACCTTCAACGTGCTTGGCTCCTCCTGGTTCGATTAAACCTTGGTTTCTTTCTGAGGGAAAACTTGCTACTGTGCGCATCATACCTTCCTCTTGGGGTTCCCAACGAACGTGTGAGTTACACGCCATCAATCCCCTCGGAATCCCAGCAGCACGACGGCGTGGTGGTGGTGGTGGAGGAGAATCTCTGCAGGGCTTCGCCTAAGCCGCAGCAGAGAGAAAGAGGAGGGAGGAGAGGTGGCGGCTAGGGTTATGGATGGGGGGCCTTGGCCGGTGATACGTCCAAAACGTATCTACTTTCCCGAACACTTTTTCTATTGTTTTGCCTCTAATTTGTGTATTTTGGATACCACTAACACGGACTAACGCTGTTTTCAGCAGAACTGTTCTGGTGTCTCGTTTTTGTGCAGAAATCCAACTTTGGAAAATCCTCGGATATATGAGACGTCCTATTTTCCCGAAATGACGGAGCCGAAGGACAAGTGAGGTGGAGGCCCGAGGGCCCCACACCATAAGGCGGCGCGGCCTAGGGGGGCCGCGCGGCCTATGGTGTGGCCCCTCGGCCGGCCTCCGACGCCCCCCTTCGGACTACTTATCGGCCTCGACCTAAACGCACGGGGAGAAGTCGAAGTCGCCAGAAACCCTCCAGAGAGCCGCCACATCGCGAAACTCCGTCTCGGGAGCCGGAAGTCTCCGTTCTGGCACTCCGTCGGGACGGGGGTGGAGGAGATCTTCACCGCCATCACCGCCAACGCCTCTCCATCGACCAGCCATGTTTCCCCCATCCATGTGTGAGTAATTCCCCCGCTGTAGGCTGAAGGGGATGGTAGGGATTGGATGAGATTGGTCATGTAATAGTCATAAGATTGTTAGGGCATAGTGCCTAGTATCCGTAGATGTCACTTTTATGATATTGTTGCAACTTGTTATGCTTAATGCTTGTCACTAGGGCCCGAGTGCCATGATCTCAGATCTGAACATGTTATTGATTCATGAAGATATTCGTTGTTTATGATCTTATCTGCAAGTTGTATACACGTCGTTGTCCGGAACCAATGGCCCCGAAGTGACAATCGGGACAACCGGAGGGGATGGTAGTGATGTGAGGATCACATGTGTTCACGGAGTGTTAATGCTTTGCTCGGTGCTCTATTAAAAGGAGTACCTTAATTTCCAGTAGTTTCCCTAGAGGCTGGCTGCCACCGGCTGGTAGGACAAAAGATGTTGTGCAAGTTTCTCATTGCGAGCACGTACGACTAAATATGGAACACATGCCTATTGATTGATTAGTACTTGGATACCGTTTTATTATTATCTGCAAATGCCCCTGCTTTGATTGTTATATGAGTTTCTCTCATCCATGCAACGCCCGTTAATCCGTCTGTGCCTACAGTATTTTAATCTCTGTTTACTATAATCAACTTGTCTTTATTTCACATTGCTGTTATTTCACTATTCCTCTTGCTATAAAAATGTTACTCTGATAAACTCTTGCGAGCAAGTCTGTTTCAGTGCAGCTGAATTGACAACTCAGTTGGCTTACAAGTATTCTTTGTCTCCCCTTGTGTCGAATCAATAAATTGGGTAATACTTCCCTCGAAGACTGTTGCGATCCCCTATACTTGTGGGTCATCAAGACTATTTTCGCCGTTGCCGGGGAGCATAGCTTTATTTGGAAGTTCACTTGGATTGATATTGTTCGCTGCAAATTCTCCATCATGGGTAAACCTCGCGATACTAAGATCGCCATATTACCATCCACTACAAGAAAAGGTACAACTCTTAGTACCTCTGCTGCTCTTGATTCACCATCTGTGATAAGTAAACTTGTTTCACCACCACAAGCTTCAAATGCTGGTACTTCTGCTGAATCTGAAAATTCCTCTCATAATTGTGATGATGCTTCTGCTGTGCTTGATAATGATGGTTCGTTAGGATCTTTTCTAGATGCTACAATTGCTAAGTCTAGACAAATTGAAAATACTGAAACTCCTAATGAAAATGCTGCTACACCTGTTAATTCACCTGAGTCTGTTGAATATTCTAGTGATGATCTTGATGAAGATTATGTAGAGCTTGATGATGATTTTATTGAAAAATGCAATGCTACTACTGATGCAAGAAAAATTAAAAAGTTGCTTGCACATGCTGTTAGATATAAACTATCTCCTGATCCTAAATTTGCCACATCTCCTATAAACATTAGGGATAAAGATTATGATTTTTCTCTTGATTTATCTCATATAGCTATTGTTGAGAAAACACCCTTTTGTGGTACTGAAAAAGAAAGTGTTGTTGAACACATGACTGAGTTATCTACTCTTAGTGGCTTGTTTTCTGATGATATTAAGATGCGTACTTATTTTGTCGCTAAATTTTTTCCTTTCTCATTAAAGGATGATGCTAAAACTTGGTATAATAATTTGCCTCCTGGTTCTATTAAAAGTCCAAAAGAATTGCTTGATGTTTTCTTCCGGAAATACTTTCCTGCTAGTGCTCAACATGCTGCTTTGCAGAGAATTTATAATTTTGACCAGGAAGATGGAGAGAAATTGCCTGAGGCTTGGGCGAGGTTTTGCTCTCTTATTAGAGCTCAGCCTGACCATGATTTGGAAAAGCATGATTTACTTGATATATTTTATAGTGGACTAACTATTGAGTCTAGGGCATACCTGGATAGTTGTGCTGGTTGTGTTTTCAGGAAAAGAACTCCAGACGACGCTGAAGAATTATTGGCTAAAATAGGCCGGAATCATGATGATTGGTCTACACCTGAACCAACCCCGATATTGAAGAAGAGGGGTATGATTAAATTAAATGATGAAGATATGAGGGAAGCCAAGAAGTCTCTTAAAGAGAAGGGTATTAAACCTGAAGATGTGAAGAATTTACCTCCTATAGAAGATTTATGTGAGATAACTCCCCCTTCATCCATGATTGAGGTACACTCTCTTCAACGCTTTACTAGGGAAGATATTCCGTATTCAAAACCTCCTGCTCAATGCTTAGATGAGTTTGATAATTATATTGTTAAGCAAGAAAACTTTAATATGAGAGTAGAGAATCATTTAATGGAAAATTCTCGAGCTATTAGTGAATTGCATGGTATTGTGGAGAGAACCTCCAATGATGTTAAGATACTTGTTAAACATTTTCAAATGGTTCAAACTCAAATTGATCAACTTACTAAAGTGCAAAATGACTTGTTGGGAAATAATTCTAAAAAAAAACATGCTTATGAAGTAACAACTAGAGGTGGTGTTTCTACCCAGGATCCTCTATATCCTGAAGGGCATCCCAAAAGAGTTGAACAAGATTCTCAACTAACTAAAACTAGTGCTCCATCTAAGAAAAAGAAAAAGAAACATAAGAATATTGTAGAATCCTCTGAACCTGTTAATGATCCTAATAGTATTTCTATTTCTGATGCTGAAACTGAAAGTGGTAATGAACATGATAAAGATAATGATAAGGATGATACTCCTGATAAAGAAGAGGTTGAAAAAGAACCTGAAAAGCATGCTAAAAATAAAAAGTACACTAAAGAAGATTTTATTTGAGAAACATGGTAATGAAAGAGAACCTTGGGTTCAAAAGCAAATGCCTTTTCCTGCTAAGAAACTAAAATCAAAGGAGGAGGAACATTATAATAAATTTTGTGATTGGATGAAACCTTTATTTTTGCAAATCCCTGATGCTATTAAATTGCCTCCTTATTCAAAGTATATGAAAGATATTGTCTCTAACAAAAGGAAAATCCCGAATGAGGAAATTTCCACTATGCTTGCTAATTACTCCTTCAATGGTAAGATTCCAAAGAAGCTTGGAGACCCAGGTATACCGACTATTCCTTGTTCCATCAAGAATAATTATGTTAGAACTGCTCTATGTGATTTGGGAGCGGGAGTTAGTGTAATGCCTTTTTCTCTCTATAAGAGACTTGATTTAGATAAGTTGATACCAACTGATATATCTTTGCAAATGGCTGATAAATCTACTGCTATTCATGTTGGTGTATGTGAAAATGTTCCTGTTCAAGTTACTCAACATTGCTTGATATTAACTGATTTTGTTGTGTTGGAAATGCCTGAAGATGATAATATGTCCATTATTCTTGGAAGACCCTTTCTTAATACGCAGGGGCTGTTATTGATTGCAATAAAGGCATGGTTACTTTCAATGTTGATGATAAGGAACATATTGTCTATTTTCCCAAGAGGATTGATAAAGTATGTGGAGTTAATACAATTTTTAATGTGAAAACTATCAAAGTGGGATCCATTGATTGTCCTATATATGAGCCTAAAGAAGAATATCAAACTCTTGTGATTGGATCCATATCAATTCAATATAAGGTAACATGATTGATTTGAGGTTTATTTCTTCTTATGTCATATAAAATTTATTTGGTAGCAAGACTTGATCAACCTTGTTAACAAGTATATTTTAATGCATGAGAGAGCTAAACAACATTTCTTTCTTTCTTCCTCCCTCCACTTATTTTACTTGCTGTAGCACTTTTTGTTTTGCAATATGCTTTAGTTGTTTAAGATTTTGGAAATCATTTTCCTGCGCAGTAATAATTAATTTAATACCCAGAAATGTGCATTTTTCGAAGTTCTCTAAAAATTACAAAAATTACACCGTTGGTCCTATTTTTCACGAGGCACCTGGGAGTACCAGAGGATGACCTGTGGGGCACAGGGTGCCACACCACAGGCCGGCGCGGCCAAGGAGGTGGGCGCGCCACCCTGTGGTGTGGGCCCCTCCTTGCCCCACTACTTCATCTCTTCCTCCCAGCATCTTCTCTCTCCCGAAAAAACTCGCACCAAGTTCCTCTCACTCGTGTTTCTGCTCAAGAACTCGCGATTTCTCGATCTCCTTGCTCAGCCCAGATTTCTGTCTGAAATTTGGCACATTTACTCCTTGGTATGTGACTCCTTTGATTGTCCAATTAGAATTTTGTTTGGTTGAGTATATCTTGAATATTTTGCTGCTGTAGATAACATGTTTAGTGAGCTTGCATGCTTGTTCTAAGTGGTAGAAATTACTTTTGATGCATGTTTAGTACTCTAGCAAGTTCCTATAGTAGTTCCCCTCAATTATATACCTTGAAATCAAATTTTATAATGGTTGTTGAAAATTTCAGAAAATGGAGGGGAGTATGCACCAACTTAACCAACAAGAGTTGGAGGTACAGCAAGTCATGAGAGTTCATCGTGAAGAGGGAGTATACCCCTCTTATTACCCATGCACGGATTTTATGCGGAATGCAGGAATCCTGCAAGATGTTCAAACACTGATTTCCAATGCAGGGTTGGAAGGTTTTACTGTTGGTGAACCTCACCAATATGCTAAACTAACGGTGTCGGTTGTGCAGGATTTCGAATTTCATCGGTCTCAAACTAACCCCATGGTCCGGTACAAGATTTATAACAAAACTATCAACTTGCCTTTCAGTGATTTTTGTACAGCAATTAGAGTGCCGCGGTGGGGATCCTGCGAGAAGATCAGGGGAACGCCGCGGGAGCTCTCAAATCTTTATACAATGATTTGTAATGGGAGGAGCTTCTCCAATGATGGTGGTAAGATTAGTAGCATTCAACAACCAGCTATCCGCTACTTTGCTTATTTCGTTACAAAGTGCGTTCTTGCTAGAAAGACTGGAGGTAAATTATCTGTCCAAGATTTGGCTTTCTTAGCTGCCGCTTTGCAACAGGATAGGACTTATAATTTGGGTGCTTTAATAGCTTGTAGACTTGCTACTAACCGTGAGAAAGGAGGAATTTGTGGAGGTCTTATCGCCTCTCGCTTATTAGCTATGCATGGTGTAGGACCTCACCATCTAGATATTCCGCTTTCCATAGAGAAACTTGATGTTGTCTCCATGATCAGACATGAGTTTATTTCAGATGCATCTAATTTGAACAACCTGTATTATAGGATAACTTTGTATAAGAAAAATTGGAGCATAACTAAGAAAATTGAAAAACTAGTACGATTGCCTGCACCTGCTTCTGTTTAACCTTGATGCCAGGAAAGGGTGGTCGATCACAGAAAATGAGCTAAACGCATACATAGAAAGGGAAAGCCATCGTGCAAGGGAAGGTGTGGAGGAGGCCGAGGAGCACCCCGACTCTTCATCCGATGCAGCGAGCTCCTCATATCAACATCATGGTCATGTGGAACCTCCACGACATTCTTCTGCGCAGGGGCCTTATTATCACTCCATGTATGATCCACCGGCGTGGAACTCCGACCCTCGATGGGAATGAACTCCACTTAGGCCAAAAGCCTAAGCTTGGGGGGAGGTATACCGGCATCACTCATTCTTTGCATATTATGGTTGCTGGATACTTGTACATACTTGTTTAGCTCTTAGAGTGGTTTTCTAATGAGAGGGAGATGATATTTGGGGAAGTGCTGTCCAAAAACAGATTCTGGGCTGTTACCAAAAAAATTCGTACGCACAGACAGAACGTTATTTTGAGTTGCCAATTTTTGAGCATGTGCCCCAGGTTGTTATCTAACTTTCATTAGTTGAACACTTTTTGGTCTGAGCAATGGAAGATTTTTGTTAATTTCGATTTCTGTACTGCTGTCAGGATTTGGCAGATTTCTGTCATCCTGCTTTTCTGTGTTTCTGTTAGTTTGCATTCTTTTGTTTTCGCTTTGTTTCTTTCCTAAAACACAAAAAGACCAAAAATATTTCTGTTGTTTCTCTTCACCATTTGGTTATTTGGTTCCTTGCTCTTAGTTTACTTTATTTGCTATCGTTGGTTTGTTATGAGAAAACCCAAAAAGATTTTGCTTTGTTTGCTTGTTTTCTTTTGTTCTTGTTTCCAATTCGAAAACACCAAAAATATTTGCTGTTCTTCTTTGGTTTGTAAAGTTCATCATGAGTTCAATGGTCTTCGGTGGCTGGAGCGTGGTTTTCATTTCATATTATCCAAGCTACACAAGTGAAAGGCAATAATGACGATCTACAACAATTGGATTGTGGTGAGAGGCTGGTATGAACTCTATTTGTTTTCATTTTTGTACATATACTCATCCATGTGAGCATGCTTAGTTGGTTCATGTGAGGTATATGTTATTTGAGAAAGTCTAGTAGTTCATGATCTCTCATGTTTAGCTCCAATTTATTAATATGAGTAACATGTCATGGATGTTTGCTTGCATTGTTTTATTCATAAGTAAGTATGGCATTGTGGTATCCTCCTCTGAATAATTCATTTATATCGACTTGGCACATGCTCACGCATGCATATGACTGAACAAAAAGTCAATTAAGCCTCGATGATTTATATTGCTTCAGAGTTCTTGTATCACTTTTATGCCTCCGTTAATTTATTTTGCGCAAGCATGATTATGACAGTTATTGCTCTCTTGATTTGTCGCTCCCTAGTCTTTTGCTAGCCTTCACTTGTACTGAGCGGGATCACCGCTCGTGCTTCCAAACACCTGAAAACCAAGTTGTTCCAAAGTGTCCACCATAAATACCTATGCATGGCATTTCAAACCATTCCAAGTAAATTCTCATGCGCTACCTTTAAAACTTTCAAAATGCTTCTCAATTTGTGTTAATGTTTCATAGCTCATGAGGAAGTATGTGGTGTTTAGCTTTCAACCTTGTCATTTACTTTTGACGGACTCTCATATGGACTAGTGGCACACCCGCTTATCCAATAATTTTGCAAAAAGAGCTGGCAATGGGATTCCCAGTCCCAAATTAATTAACTTAAATAGACACTCCTCCATGGTTTGTGATTGTTGGACGGCACCCGAGGATTCGGTTAGCCATGGCTTGTGTAAGCAAAGGTTGGGGGAGGGTCATCATCATAATAAAACTTAAATAAAAAGGTACTCCTTCATGGTATGTGATTGTTGCAGGCACCGAGGATTCGGTTAGCCATGGTTTGTGAAAGAAAGGTTGGAAGGAGTGCCACCCAAAAATAAATAAAATGGGAGCCGCTCTTGGAGTCCGGTTGATGAGGTAGTTAGTGTACCCATTACCATTCGTTGACAACAACAAACACCTCTCAAAATAATTTTACTCCTGCTTTACAAATGAAAAGCTCTAGCGCATGTTAATCCATGCTTCCCTCCGAAGGGTCAATCTTTTACTTTTATGTTGTGTCTCCATTCTTTCTTTGAGCACTATCTTGAGAGCACAACTGTCATTCTTAGTATAATATGCTTGTCTCGAAATATGATTGATTGTGGTATAACTTTGATGCTTTTATCTTTGACAATCACTACTTCTAGTCTTTCTATGAACTCCAGAGGTGCCTCGGCATTTATGTTTTGCCGATCAAATACGGGCAAGCGAGATACCACTTTATCATATTCTCTTATGAACATTGCAATCCTGCTTATATACATGATTCATGATGCTTATTACTAATTGTTGGTACCTCTCCATGATTGACATAGCTGTTGGATGATCTTATTTGCATGTATCTCATTATGAACTGCTTAAGTATTAGCCATAGCATGAGAATATATACATAATATGAGCAAATGTGTTCGTGAAAGTTCTTTTATCGCTCAGTTGTTAACTGAATTGCTTGAGGACAAGCAATAAGCTAAGCTTGGGGGGAGTTGATACGTATCTACTTTCCCGAACACTTTGCTATTGTTTTGCCTCTAATTTGTGTATTTTGGATACAACTAACACGGACTAACGCTGTTTTCAGAAGCTTACGTGTCTCGTTTTTGTGCAATCCAACTTTCGGAAAATCCTCGGAATTTATGCAAGTCCCTATTTTCCCGAAATACGACGGAGCCAGAAGGACAAGTGAGGTGGAGGCCGAGGGCCCCACACCATAAGGCGGCGCGGCCTAGGGGGGCCCGCGCGCGGCCTATGGTGTGGCCCCCTCGGTCGGCCTCCGACGCCCCCTCGGACTACTTATCGGCCTCGACCTAAAAACGCACGGGGAGAAGTCGAAGTCGCCAGAAACCCTCCAGAGAGCCGCCACATCGCGAAACTCCGTCTCGGGAGCCAGAAGTCTCTGTTCTGGCACTCCGCCGGGACGGGGAATTGGAGGAGATCTTCACCGCCATCACCGCCAACGCCTCTCCATCGACCAGCCATGTTTCCCCCATCCATGTGTGAGTAATTCCCCCGCTGTAGGCTGAAGGGGATGGTAGGGATTGGATGAGATTGGTCATGTAATAGTCATAAGATTGTTAGGGCATAGTGCCTAGTATCCGTAGATGTCACTTTTATGATATTGTTGCAACTTGTTATGCTTAATGCTTGTCACTAGGGCCCGAGTGCCATGATCTCAGATCTCAACATGTTATTGATTCATGAAGATATTCGTTGTTTATGATCTTATCTGCAAGTTGTATACACACGTCGCTGTCCGGAACCAATGGCCCCGAAGTGACAAATCGGGACAACAGGAGGATGGTAGTGATGTGAGGATCACATGTGTTCACGGAGTGTTAATGCTTTGCTCCGGTGCTCTATTGAGTACCTTAATTTCCAGTAGTTTCCCTAAGAGGCCCTGCCACCGGCTGGTAGGACAAAAGATGTTGTGCAAGTTTCTCATTGAGCACGTACGACTAAATATGGAACACATGCCTATTGATTGATTAGTACTTGGATACCGTTTTATTATTATCTGCTGCTTTGATTGTTATATGAGTTTCTCTCATCCATGCAACGCCCATTAATCCGTCCCTATGCCTATAGTATTTTAATCCTGCTGTTTACTATAATCCTGCTTTGTCTTTATTTCACCATTATTGTTATTTCACTATTCCTCTGCTATAAAACTGTTACTCGATAAACTCTTGCGAGCAAGTCTGTTTCCAGGTGCAGCTGAATTGACAACTCCTGTTAAGGCTTACAAGTATTCTTTGTCTCCCCTTGTGTCGAATCAATAAAATGGGTAATACTTCCCTCGAAGACTGTTGCGATCCCCTATACTTGTGGGTCATCAGCCGGCCACCCCCTCCCCTCTTTATATAGGTGGGGGGTCGGCCCCTAGGGCCCACCCATCCCCTTTGGCCGGCCATGGAGGGGGCAAACTCCTCCCCCAAGTATTCCCCCTTATCTCCTAATTTAAACACTTTATTTTAGGAGATAGATCTTATCTCTAGATTTAAACCATTTAAACTAGAGATAGATCTTATCTCTAAGGGGGGCCGGCCTAGGCCCACATGTCATGGTGGGCAGGACCCACTATGCCATGTGGCGCCTATGTGGCCTCTCCCGGGGTGGTGGGCCCACTGGTGGCCCTCTAGAACCTTCTAGAAGCTGGTCAAAACACCGGACTTTTTCCCGAACCCCGGAAATTGACTTCCCATATATGAATCTTATTCTCCGGACCATTCCGGACCTCCTCGTGATGTCCCGGATCCCATCCGAGACTCCGAACAAAAACTTCGGACTCCAACTCATATTCCAAATCTACTTATGCGACATCGAACCTTAAGCGCGTCACCCTACGGTTCGCGAACTATGCAGACATGGTCGAGACTCCTCTCCGAGCAATAACCAATAGCGGGATCTGGAGATCCATAATGTCTCCCACATATTCAACGATGACTTAGTGATTGATTGAACCATTTACATACGATGCCGATTCCCTTTGTCACGTGATATTTTACTTGTCCGAGGTTCGATCATCGGTATCTCCATACCTTGTTCAACCTCGTTACCGACAAGTACTCTTTACTCGTACCGTGGTATGTGATCTCTTATGAACCATTCATATGCTTGCAAGCTAATCAGATGACATTCCACCGAGAGGGCCCCGAGTATATCTATCCGTCATCGGGATGGACAAATCCCACTATTGATCCATATGCCTCAACTCACACTTTCCGAATACTTAATCCTATCTTTATAACCACTCATTTACGCAATGGCATTTGATGTAATCAAAGTACCCTTCCGGTGTAAGTGATTTACATGATCTCATGGTCGAAGGACTTAGGCAACTATGTATCAAAAGCTTATTGCAAATTGAACTTAATGACTTGATCTTATGCTACGCTCATTTGGGTGTCTGTCCATTATATCATTCACCTAATGACATAACCTTGTTATTAATAACATCCAATGTTCATGATCACGAAACCATGATCATCCATTAATCAACAAGCTAGTTATACAAGAGGCTTACTAGGGACTCCTTGTTGTTTACATAACACACATGTATCAATGTTTCGGTTAATACAATTATAGCATGGTATGCAAACATTATCATAAACACAAAGATATATTATAATAACCATTTTATTATTGCCTCTTGGGCATATCTCCAGACACTACATTGATTCTCTCTGGAAGATTTGTGCTGATCTAGCAGGGACATTTTTTTTCCATAAGTGCATGCTACATGTTCGACGAAATGCCTACTAGAAATACCCTGGGTAAGGAAAATAGAATAACACACATTGATATTCAAAGTATGCATGGATTCTGGTCGCTCTCATGTTGTTATATTTGACCACTTCCATTGTCAAAGTTTTTCCTACCATATTTGCAGTTCACTGCAATTTGTTGAAAATGAGGGAATGTGCCAGAATACACTATCAACTGATGCCTAAATGTTATAAGAGATAGTGCAATTGTTAATCTATTGTAGGTTTGTTGCTTATTTATCCATGCACATGTACTGTTTTTGTCCTGTTTTAAGGACTTTTGTCCCATACAAGTTACCACCAGTTGTAGCACTATAAATCAAAGAAATGGAAGTTTAAGAAATAGGGACTAACTCACTAACTTCTATCTTAGAATCCACCCACTAAAATCGAGCTTATGGGATTCTATATATAGACTTTGTATAACCAACTAGATACACATGCCTTTATTTGTCTGCCATTGTGAGTAAAAGAAAGTAAAATCAATTCAGTCCTGCTCCTTTCTCATGATATCCATTAAAACTAATTCCTTTTGCAGCTCGGGTTGTTTTATTCTTGATTTTACTTACAATCCCTGTCACATGTATAAGAAAATCTACATCACAATGATAAGTTTTGATCTACATGCATTCATGGTACGGTCCATTCTTTGTGGTTAGGGAATACTATAGGTACATAGTGGTTGTTTCATTTGCAACATCCCATTTATTTAGTTAACACTGAATATGCCATTGGTGCATCGTTCTCTTACCACGGACAGTTGATAGCTAATATCGCGGTGCCTATTTTGCTTACGAGCAGTTGATAACTAATATCATGGTGCCTATTTTTTTTCAGATTGCAGAAGCACTACGTTGTGTTGTTTCATTTTTCCAAGTTTGCAGTTATATTTATGTCAGCTCCCATGTCTCAAAAAAAAAAATCCCGGCCCTAGGTAGCATGTAGGCAAAGAACCACCAAAGAAGCATATTTGCACACTAGAAGGAATTATCATCCCTTCTTTTTTTCTTAATATGCGACTTTATTCAGTACAGATTTTAATCAGATACAATGTAGAGGCCAGCAACATGCCTGCAGATGCTAATCAAGAATCAAAAAATTTGGTGACATCAATAAGCTGTTCGCACTAAAGAAGCAAGAGGTTCAGAGGGTATGCTAATACTTTTGGAAAGTTGACACGAAACAGGCTTGAGGATGAGTTTCAGCCATTCATTTTCTCCGAGAAACATGTATCCCAGATGATCAAATCGCGAGAAACAACATTCTTAGGAGCAGTACATTTAGAACATGAGAGGTCAGCTTGATTTTTATTGATTATGTCTAACTAATTCCATTGCTTCTTTGTTGTTTGTGACAATCAAGGGGTTTTAAGAGGCTACGAGCTAATTTGGTTGTACTGCCGAGCAACTAGATCGCCATCTAACTTTAACGAAGATACTAATGTAATCTAAGCTCACACTTTGCATTATATTTCTTCGTGGCACCACTACTGATATGAACTTTGAAGTCTCTAACTGGGATCAGTTATGGTGGTACGCAGTTCTTCTTTTACGGTATGCCTAATTTGTTCAAAAGTAGCTAGAAATTTTGTATTGTTCAACGAGTCATTTATCATGCCACATGTTCCTCCACTCCCAGGACTAATAACGAAAATATTCGTTCTTCTTTGGCATGAAGATATTCTTTTATAATGTTTAGCTTTGCATTCTATTGATAATTTTATAATATCTGGCCAAAGATGATATAAGCTAATCTTGTTTTTATAATTTGTTCTTTCATGAGCTTATCCATTCATGTTTTTGTATTTTATTGAAAGTTCGACCAGGCTTACTCTCCAATTTGGTTTTTTTTTTTGGAAACAATTATCTGAAATAGTCAGCTGCTATAATTAGATCGTATATCAGTCAACCTAGGTAGTTCATCCATTGTGGGCGGGTCGTCTTCGCCTGCTGCATATAGTTCTGAGGTTTCTGATCCCGCTCATTCTGATGCTCCTGCTGTGCTCGATCCTGCCATACCAGTCCGTTGTCTCATAGTTTGTGAATTTTCTGCTTTTGTTGTACCTGTTTAACTGTTATTGCCTGTGTACTGACTACTCTTTATTTTTGGTTTAGTATGTGCTACTCCTTTCACGACTTCTCACTGGGTTGCTGCAAATCGTCAACGGCGTTTGGATATGGGTTTACATTCTGCTTTTGTACGAGCAGGCTGTGCTTCCAATTTATTGTTTATAGAACCCAAACTTTGCTGCAAAAAAAACTAATGCTGTGTTTGGATGTCTAGAATTGGGCATGGAATCAGGGAATCTGGAATTTGGGATCACTTTCCACCGTTTGGACTGGACTCAGAATTAAAGTGTGGAAACATAACCAAATTCCGCGGCACCGCTTCGTCGCGTGTAAGGGTCGCGGAAAACTTTCCGAGCTCTGCCCTCTGAATCGCGCGGAATCAGGTCGCGAGGCTGCCCCGGGTACCCCTTCGTCGCTTGACTCCTCGCTCCAGAGAAACACGCAAGGAGCTCGCAGGTCCTCCCGACGGAGCGCATGCTGGCGCTGCCGGCGCGCAGGTTGGTCCCCTTTCTTCTCCCTGCCTCGCCTCCCCCCTCCCCGGGCTTCCTCCTCCACGCGCCCCGTCTCCCCGAGTTATTCCCCTGGCCGCGAGCGGAGGCAGAGGGCGACGGGAGGGTGACGATGGCCAGAGAGATCTGTACAACGGAGGCACAGTGGAGGCGCTCGCCGTTGGCTCCTGGGCGCGAGCGGAGGCGCTCGGCCCCTAGCAGGCGGCGGCGCTTGGCTCGGAGAGGGCGGATCCAGGCGATTCCCGCATCGGGGAGGGGGATCGAGGCGATTCCCACGTCAGAGACGACGGCCACCTCGCCAGCAAGTGCCGGCCGGAGCTGGGAACGATGGGGATTTGGTGTTTTTTATTCGTTTTCTTAATATGGGCACGATGGATTGCTGTGGTCAATTACGTTTGTATTGTGTGTGCTAAATAATATATATATATATATATATATATTTTGCTATTCCACTCTCAACTATGAATTGATTTGATAGATCCGATATTCATAATATTGAATTGATTCAGTATTATCAGAATGCAAGCCCTACCCTTGAATTTACAGGATACCCCTTTTTCCTCTCCATGGGATTACATCCCGAGTTATTGTGAAAATAAAAAATAAAGAGGTTATGGAAGTCAATATTCTCGCATTTATTGCTACTGCACTGTTCATTCTAATTCCTACTGCTTTTTTACTTATTATTTATGTAAAAACAGTCAGCCAAAATGATTAATTGGAATTCTAATTAATCATTGAAGACATCCAAAAAGGGATTAAAAAAAAAAAATCCAAGTCTTAAATGAAAGGATCTGGTTGGAATCTTAAAGTGTGGTAGAAAGAACTACATATAGTTTTTTCTACGACACTTCCAGCAGCCGCGGTAAGACAGAGGATGCAAGCGTTATCCGGAATGATTGGACGTAAAGCGTCTGTAGGTGGCTTTTCAAGTCCCCCGTCAAATCCTTATATATATATATACACCACCGACGCTATAAGGAGACGCTCTGGTGGAAAGCGGCCCGACCAAGCCCAACATGACGTGCGGACAAAAAACCCACCAACACCTTCGTTTCCAAACTCCTCACCACAGACATCCATGGCAGATGGCCGCCCGCGCCGCCGTTCCCGACCTCCTCTACGTGGCTGCCCGACCTTCCTAGTCCGCCGCCTGCCTTCCCATGCGCAGCGGCCCGTACTTCCTAGCGCAGCCGTCGGCCTCCCCGAGAGCCGCCGGTGGTCCTCCCCAAGTGCGGCTTGCCGGCCTCTCCCAGCGCCGCTGCCAAGGTCGCCTGCACGTCGCCGAACCGATTTACCACGGGCGAACAGATCCCCTGCCCGGCGACGTACTCCACATCGCCTTCGCTGTTCTGTGGCTGACGGCCTTGCTCCCCTCCCGCCGCCCCTGCTCGCATCTGACAGCCCTCGATTCTGCCTCCTGCTCCCTCTATCCTCCTACACGGTTGCTACCTTCCGGCCGCATAAGCCGCGTTCTGGCCAGAGGTGGACGAGCTCGCCTCCACGTAGAACGAGAAACCCGGAGGCACGCTGTTGTACTTCTCTCTGACTCTCTGTAACTTTTCTCCGTTTTCCCTTGTTCTAGCTGCTGCCCTGAAATTCAGTGACATTGTCTGCTCTTTCTCTACCATAAACCGTATTTGTCTTAACCGTGAAGTATACAATGGCCAAATCGATTGTACACACGCGCAGCACGAGATAGCACCACCTAGACTCCACTCTTTCTTTAGATGTCGACGCCGGCCTCTGCAGCTCTGCTCCCGTGACAATCCCTCCTGCTCATCTCCTTTGACGTCCTAGCCGGACGGGAGCACATTAGGTAACGAGCTCTAGCACCACCGATTGATTCTGCCGTGTTGCTCGTGCGATGCTCTCATCCTCCACCAGACAGGGCTGCTGGACCATACAACACACAGTAGCAAAATCTAGTTGTATTTTTCAGAACTGAAATAGACACATACGCGCACTTGGTACAGAACTGATATAGACACATACGCACCGGCACTTGGCCATACAACACACAGTGCCAAAAAATCATACTAGGAAGTAAAATTGGTGCAAATGTTATTGTCTTGTTTTTTCTTAGACCTGAACTTTTGTTAGTCATTGACATGTACTTCTGGTAAGAACCGCTCTATACTTCCCTTGTGATGATCGCACCTTAACTCTGCTTCTTAGTTCACGACAGTCACCGTCAGATATGGTTTTTTTCCTGCATGTATTACACTGCTCCAGAAAATGTCCTAATCTTGCTGGAAGTTCAATCACACTGAAAGCTAGGAAGTTTACAAGTGAGGTTAGTGGGTTATAATTGCAAAGAAGCACCGAAAATAAAAGGAGCCCCGCATAAGAAATACGTTTTCTTTTCTTTGAGAACCAACATGAATTGCAGTTTTTCTTGAAGATTTATACCCGGTAGCACACTTGTTCGACATCGATAAAAAAGATAAATCATCTTGAAAAAATAGTTTGCAAAAATAAGGTGGCGGCCATATTGATTTTCATTGTATTCTTAGCGATACATAGGTCTCCTTTAATTGTCATCGTGTCATGCTAAAAAGCTGAAAAAAAACCGTTACGACATATGCTTCAAAGAAAATTAGGCACAAAAGTACGACTGTATGGCGCCGATAAGTACAAGTTCATGACGCCCGGAAGTGCAAGCAAAAAAGGGTAAAATTATCACGAAAATACACATGGGTAGTATCGGGCAGTCCAAACAAGTAGCAACGGGGAAGTACGATTAAGGCCATCTTTAATTGGCACCATGTCATGCTAAAAAGCCGAAAAATAAAAATAAAACGTTACCACATATGTTTCAAAGAAAACTAGGCATTGAAGTACGGGTATATGGCACCGATAAGTACAAGTTTATATCGCCCATAAGTCCAAGCAAAAAAGAATGGTTAAAATTTATCACGAAAATACACATGGGTAGTATCGGGCAGTTCAAACAAGTAGCATTGGAAATTACGATTAAGGCCTTCTTTAATTATCACAGTGTCATGCTAAAAAGCTGAAAAAATAAAAATAAATACGTTACGGCATATGCTTCAAAGAAAATTAGGGAAGTACGAGTATATGGCGCCGATAAGTACAAGTTTATATCGCCCGTAAGTCCAAGCAAAAAAGAATGGTTAATATTTATCAAGAAAATACACATGGGTAGTATCGGCAGTACAAATAGGCCTTCTTTAATTGCCACCGTGTCATGCCAAAAAGCTGAAAAATAAAAATAAATACGTTGTGGCATATGCTTCAAAGAAAATTAGGGAAGTACTAGTATATGGCGCCGTTAAGTACAAGTTTAAAACACATGAAAGTCCAAGAAAAGAAAAGGTTAAAATTTATCACGAAAATACACATGTACAAACAAGTAGCGTCGGAAAGTACAATTAAGGCCTTCTTTAATTGCCACAATGTCATGCTAAAAAACCAAAAAAAAAAATAACGTTACGGCATATGCTTCAAAGAAAATTAGGGAACTACGAGTGTATGGCACCGTTAAGTATAAGTTTATAACGCCTGAAAGTCCAAGCAAAAAAAAAAGGTTAAAATTTATCACTAAAATACACATGGGTAGTATCGGCAGTACATACAAGTAGCATCGTAAAGTACAATTAAGGCCTTCTTTAATTACTACAGTGTCATGCTAAAAAACCAAAAAATAAAAATAAATACGTTACAACATATGCTTCAAAGAAAATTAGGGAAGTACGAGTGTATGACGCCGTTAAGTATAAGTTTATGACGCCTGAAAGTCCAAGCAAAAAAAAAAAGGTTAAAATTTATCACGAAAATACATATGGGTAGTATCGGCAGTACAAACAAGTAGCGTCGGAAAGTACCATTACGGCCTTCTTTAATTGTCACGGTGTCATGCTAAAAATTCTGAGAATAAAAATAAATACGTTATGACATATGCTTTAAAGAAAATTATTGAGTGGATACCCCACTATTACGTGTTACGAGAAAACATGAGTTCCAGACTCAGTCTACTCTTATTTACCTCACATAAGTTGCACTTTCGTGTGCTATACAGTTTTGAGATCTTTTGGCAAGGAGACATCTCCAGGTTTTCTTCGTTTTGTTGCGTTCAGCAGTACAGGTTTATTCAGACGAGATGTTCAGTGCCGCAGTTTATTGCACAAAGGCCAAGGCCCTCCGAACAAGAATGAGCGAATACTGGAGCTTGCCAGAGAAGAAATTATTTGCAAAATATGGTGTTGATTGGCACTTAATCCAGCTAGGCAACACAAAAAAGGAGTCAGCCGTGAGGAGTCAGGATAGAGCGGAAGGCCTCAGCTCAATGTAAGGAGAAAGGGGATAGGTGTTGTACTGTGCTGGGCGGCGGCCGGCGGCGCGCGGAAATACACCACGCTGGAGCAGAGGATGGAGCGGCGCTCGAGTCCTCCATCTCCGGCAACTGAAGCCCGGAGCGGAGAGCTTGCCCTATCTCTCCAGGCGACGACGTTGAAGCTGACGGCCGC
The DNA here is from genome assembly GCA_030979885.1 of Lolium multiflorum. Lineage (NCBI taxonomy): Eukaryota > Viridiplantae > Streptophyta > Magnoliopsida > Poales > Poaceae > Lolium > Lolium multiflorum. The sequence continues at coordinate 150,612,315 of CM061750.1, read as the reverse complement.
GGGGAGCACCAAATGCTGAGCCTGAACTGATGTACTGCCGTTATAAACACAACTCACGATTTTAGCGAAGAACACATGCACTTCCAGGCGCCTCTAAAATTTTAGCGAAGAACAACTCCCGATTGAAGCTAATGAAGAATCGATTGATTTTTTTAGGAAGGATAACTCGTGAGCACTACGAGGCCTCGAGCCGAGGAAGGAGGAACGTATATCAGCTCTGCGCCGCTGGTCCTCCATACCTTCTGAACCGAGCACGCATCAGTGCCTTCACGAGATCTTGGGCAGCGCCAAAAGCTTGCCGCAGTGGAGGAGAAAGAGGGAACGGCGTTCCTCGGACCGATGCGTCGGCGGCCTGTCGGGCTAGTTCCCGATGTGGGCTCGCTGGGGCACTGGTTCCGGCGGCGACGCTGGGCAAAGGATGCGGCGGGGCGAGGATATGCTGACAGCGGGGAGCATGAGTCGGCGGGACGAGGTGCAGGGAGGCGGCGGGCGGCATGATGCAGGGATTTGGCGTGGCGGGGATGCGTCAGCGGCTAGCACGGGGAGGCGGAGGGGCGGTGCTGCTCCGGCGGCGGAGCATTCGGTCTTCCGACCGGCGACGGGCCAAACCATGGAGTGGACGTGGGGATGAGGGTATGCGGGGGAGGACGGGGATGAGGCCGTGCGGTGGAGGTTGGGGATGAAGTGGGGTTGCGGGGCTCTTTCTATTTCTGTTAAACAACAACTGGGCAGTACGAACGCACGACTTAGGCCATGTGCTATATAGCGTCGGTTCAAAGAATTCGGTGTCAGATGTTGGAATCGCTTTGAGGAAGCTGCTATGTGTGGAATCGGTAGTAGGACCCTCTCTCCTCACATCTCTGCATGCATGCATCTCATTTATATCTCACAGTATTGCTGCTAGGTCCCACGTTTGCATGAAAAAAGCGAACCAACATATTGAGTCGCTTCTTGTGTCAGACTATATGAGCCGATGCTCTACTATGTATTGAACCGGTTCAAGAGTAGGAGAGAGAAGGTTATGGTTCGCTTTGTGCACACATAGTACATGGTCTTAGACAGTGCAGCGGCAGTACAAGCCTATTTTTCGGAAAGTTCAAGCGGATGCTCAGAATATTATTCCGCAACCGGTTGCAGAATAGTGCTGGTATATATATATATATATATATATATATATATATATATAGAAACTCTATTAAACCCCTGGGTGTAGAATAAGTAATTCTGCTCCCGACCAACGACCAGCGAGATCGGTCGGTTGGCTGACTTAGCTCTAGCCACTCTCGGTTGTCGTAATTTCTTTTCCTTTTTTCTTTGGCGGTTTCTTTCCCTAACCGTGGGGTGAGCTATCCACTCCCCGCTGCTTCTCGACCTATTCCAATCGGGAGAGAAAGCGACGGTTCTGAAGGCGAGCGGAGCTTTCGATGGCGATCGTGCGGCATCTGAGGGTATTCTCGTCGGCCGGCGGCTGGATCGTGGGAGGGAGGCGGCGCTGTTAGAGGCTTCACGACGGAGTCTTCGGATGGCGCGGGTGCGGCCTCGTCGGCCGGCGGCAACATCAAGGCAGTCGCGGTTGCGCGAGGCTTTGCGGCATGGTGGGTGATCTGCACCCCGGCGAGTGGCGATGCGGGGGCTCCCTGGCGTGGTGGGTGGCCTGCAACGCGGCGAGTTGCCCCAACCTCGAGATCCGTCGAAATTATCTGGCCTGGTGGGTGGTCGGCGCGGCTGCGTCCTGCGGGCGGCGTTGCGTGTGTATTTGGTATCCTGGCTCCGTCCGCTCGTGGACGTCAAGGTATGATATGGAGCACTCTCCTGAATCAGCAACTTATGTCATGTTCTTGTGGAGACAGTCAACGTTAGCTCAACTTAGCTGGTAATTTGTTTCCCTCTCTTGAATAGATTACAGAACCACCGTAATGATAGCTTTTGTCCATAGATACGGGAATCTAGAAACTCTTTGATGATGTCCAGTCTTGATAAGATTTACCAAAACTACTTCAGTTGAGCAATAGCAGAACTAATTTTGATTTTTGGATATGCAATATACAGCTTTGAAACTTCAAGCAATTCTGAGTTTGAAAAAATGATTATTGTTGCATCAAGCCACAATGTCTCCATAGGTCAATGCTATTATACTCCACGTCATCCTTTTTTTTCAGCAACTCGCTCCATACACACATTGCACAAACAGATGAACACACCTCGAATTACATTTATTCCAACACAGCAGATGGTAATTATGACAGTGTAATAATTTATCTTTATACATGTTCAACCGAAAAATCATCTTTGCAAGAAAATAAATTTAGGTAGATACTGTGTGTACTGTGTAGTGGTGGTTTGGATTCATTCGTATGTTTCCGTTGAAAGCATCCACATATCTACAAATATTTATTCTACATCTTTTCTCATTGTAATTGATATACCTTTCCAAGTTTCAGTGGATCACTCACTTGTAATATTGTTTTTGGGGAATAGTTAAACGTTTGTTTGCCCTGTCTTTAGCTAGTTTCAAAAGGTCACATAAATTCTTTTCCTTGGAGACATGGTCTGTGTAGTTGTCTTAGAATTGCTACCCTGATTTTTGGTCCAATTTAGATCTAATCCTCCTTTGTTTTTCCAGGAATAATGTGTATGGGAAGTGTTGATCTGGCAGGTCCTTTTATAAGGATTTAGCTAATTTGTTGCATGTTCGTATTATAATGACGCTCTTTGACTGCAATTTTTTGTCATGTAACCTTTTGGTTTTGTTCTTTCATAGATGTTATTTAAGTACGGACTAGCTATTTGGTACCAATCATCAGTTAATCGAGTCCAATGTTCCCTTAATAAAAGTTTGCTATTGATTTGTATTGGCCTAGCTCAAACACAAAATTTTATTTTATTTTTTCCATTTGCGGTATCTGCTCCTTCCATGGAGGTCCAGTGTTCTACTGGTTTTGTCTACATTTGTCAGCTAGAGAGAAGTAGTGGTAATCAAGCAACTTCTTATTCTTATGCCGTATCTGAAAAGTTTCTTAAATCTTTAACATGGAATGCATAAATTGGTATTATGATGCTCTATGCTCTATTTTTGCTTCAAGAAAGTAAATGCTGCCAGTAAAAACATTATCTTGAGTTTGTTATATTGTTATATCGCGGACTGTATTCTAGGCATTGACTGCCTGGCGATTGCAGCAGGCAGCTGCAGATGGGATTTCGGGGGCTGGCTAGTGGCTGAAGCTGGGGATTACGGCAGAGGTGAGCGGTTGTAGCTGGAGATCGCGGCGGGCGGCAACCGGCAAGTGGCTGCAGCTGGGGTTCGTGGCAAGGAGTGAGCGGCGACAGCTGGGGATGGCGGGCTTGAGGCTTGGTGAGCGACGGACGGTGTTGGTACCTACACAAGTGGCAGCGCTGTTGTGGACTCCGCGGCGTGAGGAGATAATATAGCGTGGTGTCGGGCGGCTGGGCGTTTGGTGGCTGCGGGCGGCGCTGGGTTGCATCGGCGTCGTGGTGAGCAGGGCAGCCCCAGCACTGCCGTGGGCATAGCACGCAGGTGGGCTTCGACCTGAAGGTACAGTTTGGCAATTAATCTTTTCTTTTTCCATCGTGCAGCATTATGTTGTTTATTTGTTAGATTTTAGTTAGATTCCGTCCCCAATCGGAGAGGTGGATCCACTGATTACCCCGGACTCCAACTTTCTGGCCCTGGCTCCAACAACTATGAGGAAGAGTGGCATTGCAACGTTTTAGATTTACTGTAGGAAGTTACAATTTGGGTTGCTTTTTTGCTGAATTTGTTTGGAGCGCAAAGAATTGAGGCTGCAAGTAGATGTTCAGCTCTAGTTCTTGTTTTAATTATCAATGCTAATTAGAGGCTGCTTAAATTAGTTTGTCTGCATTTCCTTCACAATATGCAAGAAACAACTGCTGTACATTATGCTCATGTGCACATCATTGTCCATTTTCTTGGCGAAATAAAGAATATGCTAACCTGGCAGTTTCTGCACAAGTTTAGAAGCTTATAACCTCATTTATTAAGATCATAAGATTTTCCATTAATTGATTACTGATTTAGTTGTACCTGTGCTCATAGCAGATTTCGATATTTATCTACTTTTTCAAACTGAAGCTTGGATTTTCCATATTGTTATGTTGCGCACTAAACAAACCACCATGTTAATTCCATTGTAGATTAGGTTGATTTAGGATGAGACTGAGATTGAATTTCATCGTGTTTCATTACCCAGATCCTCAGCAAACTATTTTGAGTATATATCAAATATAACCCATTTATTAAAGCATTTTATTTATTCCTAATGCCACTGAAAAAAGCTTAATGGCAACATTTGGAGAATGGGAATATGTTAGTTTTCTTACTTGTCATTTTGTGACACATGAAGCCATACTGGTTATTATTAGATGGTGTCATATTAGGCAGACATGCCACCATGCCATTAATTCTTATGTTTCATAATTATATGGGCATGTCAAGGCATGCAGATAATTCTTACCTTGGGCCAACAGGCGATGTGGGTACATAGTTCTTATGTTCCAATTTTTATGGCACGCTAGACTATGCATGTACATGGCCCAATCTTATGTTCCATTTTTTATGGCACACTAGACCATGCATGCCAATATTCTTACATGGCGCAATCTTATGTTCCATTTTTTATGGCACACTAGACCATGCATGCCAATATTCTTACATGGCGCAATCTTATGTTCCATAATTTACCATTTGTATTTGTTCCACCGGATACTTCGTATTTTTCCTTCTGTTGAACATTAAAGTTTTAAATGAGTTCCATTTTGTGCAGCTGCTGATGTGAAACAAGTCGGTCGTGAACAAGTGATATGAAGTTAACATGGATGGCATTATATAGTTTCTTTTGTCCAAATTTAACATGGCTCATGTGTGAGCAAGTATCACTAATTTGAATTCCGTACATACTATTCATTCCATGTAAATCACTGAGTTCACTGAGTTTTTAAGTACCATTGACTTTGAATGCATGGTAGCATTTGGCCTTGGCGTGATTTTGTCACACATTCAGCCTTCTACAGCACGATATGCGTGTGTAATCACGATGACAATTTTTTCCAGTGAATCTATGTTGTCATCTCAGAACATGCCATAAAAAACGCTGGGGTGTAGCTGAATGTCGCACATGGAATGAGTAGTGGGCTTGTTCATGTTTTACACTTTTACGTTGTCCTTGGGATTACTTATGTCAGCGGTCAAAATTCTTGCATCATTTGCATGTGAACTGAGTCGGGGTGGTGGGCTCATAATAAGTTTCTTATGTCGCATGCAAACTTCTTACGTCTCATTTTGAGTTGCACGAGCGGGCGAACCAACCAACCATCGCATGCGACATAACTTTACATCGCTTTAGCGCGTGGGCTAGTGGGGTGGTGCGGACCGGACGCGCAGCCTGGCGCGGTTTCGGACGGAAGTCTGGCGGGGTGCAGAATAATATTCTGCCCCCAGGGAGTCAAATAGCGCGTCGAAACTCTATTAAGCCCCCTAGTGCAGAATAAGTTATTCTACTCCCGGGTCGGTCGACTGAGCCGAACCACGACCTGTTCCATCGAACCGTGTGACTCGCACCATTACTTTTTTCTTAATTCGGTCGTGGGGTTTGGGAGGTGCCCACTAACCCCGTCACCTCACCTTTTTTTCTCCATCGTCCCATACGGCGGCGAGCAGTTGAAATTGCGCGCTGCAGCGGCGAGGGAGCGAGCGGCTGGTGGCGAGCGGGTAAACTGCGAGTGCGCTCTGCGCACTGGTCTCCTCGACGGTATCGGCGGCGCTGTGGTCGGCTGACGGAATCGCCGACGCCGTGGTCAACCGGCTGAATCGGCGGCAATGGTGGCGTGCTGATCCGCGGGTGGTGGCAAAGGGCTGATTCGGCATCTTAGTCGGACAGCTCGGTGGGTGGTGGTTGAGTGTGCTCTCCGCTCTGGTTTCCTCGACGGAATCGGCGGCGCCGTGGTTAGCCGGCTGAATCGGCGGCGTGCTGATCCGCGGGTGGTATCAAAGTACTGATTCGGCATCTTCTTCGGAAAGCTCTGCGTGTGGTGGTTGCGGACGGCGCTGCGAGCGGCCTCGGCATCGCGGTGTACGGCCTCAGCCCTGCGTGAGATTGACGATGGCTGGAATACGCTCGTGAGTCTCCAATTAAGGTATGGTGCCCACACTTCTTCGATTGCCTGTGCGCAGCTATTCCGTTCTAGATAGAATTGGGTCTCGCTAGTGAATCTGTTTCCATCACCCAGTTTTCCTGCAATCCTCTCTTTTTCCAGGCAACAGGGGCTACGACCGGTGCTGGCGGCCGTTTGGAGGTGAAGTGTTGAACCGGTTGGATCTGGAGGAGTACGGATTGGAATCAAAAGGGCAAACTTTTCTCCTTTCCATTTATTTTCTTCTAGTTAGCATTCTTGCACTTCTTCCTGTCTTTTATGTTGCACTACATGGATTTGTCAATGCGTTCATAACTTCACTAAATTTTAGATGTTAATTACAAGATATGACAACAGGGATCAAAACTAACAAATTATTTTTGCCCCCCAAAAAATGCCCTGCTTAGTGGTTAGCTTCAATCGCTGAAGCTGCAGATTAAGCTGCTTTTTACATTTAAACATGCATCACACTTCCTTACTTTTTCCTTGAAACGAATGAATTATATTATCACCAAAACTGAAATCCAGCTGATATAAGGAAATTATCCAGATGATATTCTAGGATTTTGAAGAGATAATTTCTTGACTCCAATCTGAAATATGAAAGAATTCTAAATGATCACAGAATACTTTCTTCTTGCACCTGATGCTACATGAGTCGTATATTTCTGCCTTCTTCATTAGGACCTAGTCCAATCCTTGAACGCAAGCTTGGGTTTTGTCATTTCTACTGAACTTGCACTTTGAAATTTCTCTGATGTTGCATTCATCGTGAAATACAGAATTTTCGTTCCTACTATTTTCAACACATCACCCTTAGTTGCAGCGCTTGGATTTCATTATTCAGTCGCACGAAAATTACATAAGCAAACCATAGCCTATGCCATAATCCTCAAATACATGTATATGTGAACAGTTTCAGTACAATAACAAGTTAACAACATGGATATATGGTAAAATTCCCACACTCTACATAACACTAAATGGAAAATCAAGGAGAGATAGCAGTTATTCTCAGCGGCGAGTGGTTGGCGGGTGGAATGGGCAATCAGAAGTGTGCATGATGATCTATTATTTATAATTTCAGCTTCAGATATCTGGTAGTAGTAATGCTTTCGTGCAGTGAGCTTGGCTTATTGCGTCCATAATTTCGAGTTAGTCCCTAAGTGCAAATTGCAAATATGCTCTTAAAAAATCAAATTGCAAATATATTTGCATTTTCAAGCTTTCCATAAACTCGTTTGCGCATTTTGGTTTGATGGTTTGTGTTCAGCGGTAGGTTTACTTATAATGGGTTTTCTCTTCCATTGTTCATCCTTTTTTCGCTTCATAATTGTTCAGTTTTACTTGACGTATTTTTGTTACTGTAAAAAGTGAATTTGAGATAAGTATTTCTGCATAATTTTTATTTTATTGGCTCCAGTCTAGTGCTAGTGGGCACGATTAGCTAGGTTCTATGTGAAAGTACCAAATTGAAAGCAATTTTTACTGGTTATTTAATGGCATTATGAAATGCATTGTGGTTACGAATTATGAATTAAACTAAGCTCATACATAGTTTTTTATGCTTGTCTGACGACTTATATCCTTCCCATAAATGTGCTTTGTTTCAGTTTTCTGATACGTTGTTTCACTTGAAGTGTTTATCTTGATTGGTCTGTATGTTTATAATCAAAACTATATAATATGTCTGAAAGAATATTTTGCAACTACCTGACGTTTTCACTCACAAATATACAGAGTTCATTGTATATTTCGTTATTCCGCGGCACAAGCACCGCCCTGTATTATTAGTGATTTAAATCATCTCAACAGTGGTGGGAGGCTGCAATCTTTTTCTATCATGTTCTTCTTTACCGATATAATCGGACTGCAACCAGGGTATGGCGCTTGCTGCTGCTTTCTTCGCTCCATCTCTGCCAATCTGTATGAGTAAGTGACGGTTCTTTCTCCAGTTTTGCATCATATTGCTTCGTAATTGTTAAGTTTTACTCGACGTAATAATTGTTGCTACAAGAGATGAATTATGAGATAAGTAATTGTGCATCTTTTTAAATTCTTGACTGCAACGGTATCTCCAATCTAGTGCTAGTGGGCATGCTCAGCTAGGTTCTATGTTAAAGTACCAATATTTGTGTATGCCTAGTAGTTACAACACTATAAGACAGAGTCAGATTTTGTGTGTGACACTGCGCAGGATTCATATGCATGCTGTGATAAGTATTCATGGGGAAAGGGTTTTCGGGCTGTTCATCCATTACATCTGTTGCCCATGTAACATTTTGATCCATTGTGCCTTTTTTGAGCTAAGGTTATGTTATTATTTTTCATTTGTCAATTTCTGTTTAGCTTATCAATGCATTTATTTTGGACTAGAAGCTTATCAATTAACTAAATCCTGAATCTAGATGTCATGTCTTCACGTGCATCATAGTCTATAGATTGCTTGGGTAATAAAGAACGGAATCTATTTATTCTGTATTGGAAGATTATATTCTGAATTTTGTAGTTCAGCAGTAGCTAGGTCCCATGTAACAGTGTATATAAATATTTTGGCAACACTAGCATATTTTAGCCTTTTGAGGTGTGCTGGTTAAAACAAATGTAGATGTTTAAACTCTGCGTCTTTTAATTGGAGTTATGTATTGTTAATTGCCTTGTCTTGGTGTATGAAAGCAACATCTGTTAATAAAAATATATAACGATTATTTGTATCATTGTAAGTTTTGACTTTTTATGTAATGAACAAGGTACATGTGGGGCAGCAAAATTTTACTGAAATTTCATCTTTTAAAATACCTTATGTACGTTATGTGTTTTTCTTTTCCTTGTGCAGCTAGTCATTGGCATGTTTTGAAAAAGCATGTTGCTGATCTGGATGACCCCATCTCGGTTATCTTTGAGCGTTGTTGGGCATGGAAGAAACAGGGTATATTTACAATTGGATTTGACCCAACCTACTGCTGCGTATGTCCCCCTCCATTGAGTGTCAAATGAATTTCCATTTTATGCATCTACTGATGTGAAGGAAGACGGTGGTAAGCAAAGTGATATGAAGCTGAAGTTTCTTCTGTCAGGGTTTAACATCACTAATGCGTGAGCTATAGTTATCTCTGACTTGAATTGTGTATGCACAAAGTAGCTTCACATGTAATTACTGGGTATACACCCATATCCTGTGTATTCTTTTCGTAGTAGATCTCTCTAGCCTTAAGTGCCACTTCTGTATATAGCTGAATATTCATGTGTCCCCGCCCCTGCAATGTACTTGGGTCATGATCTGATCCTTGTATTAGTGTCGTCCGTCAAAACATATCCTAAATTGTTGTACTACCTTTTTATGTCCAACTGTATACCATGTTTGATGTGGCCGGACGTTTGTGTGACATGATAATATCTTTGGAAGAAGGAACCGATGTACAAGTCTTGGTTCTCAGAATTATTAAGTCGGCCAATTTTAGAAGACCTCTATCTTGCTAGCAGATCAAAAGTTTTCTTTTGTGGAGCTAAAGGTTGATTGGAAAAAAGCCGTAGATGATTCGTACAAATAAACTTAGGCCAATTGCTAAAAATAAGTTCTCTTACGTAACTTAATTACAATTTTCTTGTCGATTTGCATAGATTGACAGTATTTTAATATGGTTGATGGTTCATGGAGTTGGGCTTAATTATCGCATCAAGTTGGACCTACTTTGTTTGGCAAAAAAGAAAAGTTGTTACGAAGGGTAGCGCTCCATCTTTTTGAGGGGAGGGTAGGTTCCAATCTTTTCGTACGATGACGTAATTTTTACCCTGCATGCAGTTTCTCAGGCCACAACGATTTGGGTGCGGTTGGATGCCTGGGGCAGTTCGGCCTCTCGCTCTTTGAACGCAATTTTCTACGGCCGGTGCAATTTCTTACGACACACGGGATTGGGTGGGACGCGGATGCGTTGGCCGCATCTCGCACGGTTCTGACCCGGGTGCGAATATTATTCCCCCAGGGAGTCAAAAGCGCGTCTATATATATATATATATATATATATATATATATATATATATATATATATATATATATATATATATATATATATACATATATATATAATAAAATACATATTCCAGAGTTTGTACATCCAAACAGGATTTGGAATTAGATTCACCCTTCGATTTCTACATGCAATTCCGAGCACATCCAAACAGCTGAATTCAATTTCAGAGCCAATTCATTTCCATCTCAGATTTGGAAACTGAAAGTCCAATTCAATTCCATAGAGGATTCTATGCATCCAAACACAGCATAAGAGAACAGCAGAAAGTTAAGCTCTAGGATGTGATACAGCTACACTTTGGGATTATGTACACACAAATTTACTATGTTCTAGATCTTAGCTTAACTAGATATAACCACCGTAACACACCATTGTTGATTTGGTTTCAGTCCTCAGGCTACTCATCAGTACCAGTATACCATCAAGAAAATATCATAAGTTCTCACACTGTGGTTTCCCTGTCTAAGATAGAAGCTCAAAGTAGTGCCGGTTCTTCTAGATTAGCTATTCCAGCCCTTTAGATTACTCTGTTTTTTCGTATTTTTTCCAGTCAATGTGTTGAAGAACATCTTAAGGCTGTCCTCCCTTTTTCCTGTTTTATATTGCTTCTTACCATACTGATTAGTGATGATCCAGCGTCGATGCGTAGTTTGTTTTATCTCTAACTCTTTGGTGTTCATTTATTCATCAGACAGCAAAAGAGAATCTTTAGTACAATGAGCATAGTGGAACTAGAATTCAGAATGTTGTAGCGTGACAGTTGTTCATTTATTCATCAGGCAACCAAAGAGAAGCTTCAGTATAGTGAGCAAACGGAAGTGAGTTCAGAGTAATGTAGTTTAATAGTTTCAAACATGTGTGTTCTTTGTTTGGGGTTCAGTTGGTGACTGGCGTGGCGTATTCTTGCACAACACCAGAATGGTCTTGAGCAGTACCTAGCTTAGCTTATTTTTAAGAACTGTCCAGATCAATACCGGCCTTAGAGCCCGTCCAATCTACAACCATACAAACCATAGAAGATGCACTTCAGGGTAACTGACATAGGGCATGTTTTCTGCTGTTACGGGGTGCTTCCAACATGAGATACAACTACAGATCATGAGCCTGTGTATAGTTTTCAGCTTATGCCCGTTAAACTGTATACAACCTATGCTTTGAATTGATTATGCGAATGAATGCAGTTTACCTTTTGGATTCTTTTCAGCCTTTCATATTTATATGTCCTCCTACAGCAGACATGAAGGCCTGATTAGGCCACTGATACAGCATCCACTGTTTCCTACCATATTATCTGCCCATGTTCGCTTCAAACTTCGTAGAGATCCAGTCTACACACAACTCTACCATCTATTGATATGTTACGCCACGGAGTGCGGCGTGTGGCTCTTGTGCCTCCTAGTAAACTTTAGACGGCGACTAAATTAGCCAACACTAGGCCTACCCTGCATCCGCTAGAGCACAGAGCGCGCCTCGTATTCATATTTCCCTTTGATTCCAGGCTCGTGTTGTTTACCATTGGATTATTGGAATGGTTTTTGGTGTGCGCGAAAAGAGAAACTAAAAGGCTGACTTCAGTGAATACAAAGGGCGACATCCACCAGTGCACTAATCACCCGAGCCACCAACTGTACTTCGGTTGTAGTGTGTCGTCGCTACTGCGGATCGCTGCACCAATTGTTCTTGACGCCTCCCATTCCCACATCTCCAACTCTTCTGGATATTTAGTATCATTTTTATTCGGCTGGAAAACCCACAATATGTTCCAGGTCTGAAAATTTCAATCAGCAATGTGACTAAGCTTTTTTCGCCGAAAATAGCAGCAATTACTCTCTACTTTTTCTGGGACACTATCTCACCTTCCGTATCGACTGCCGATCACACAAAAACTACACTCGCCACACCCTGTTGGCCACTCTCGAAAGAATATAACAATTTTCTTTTAGCACATATTATATAGTGGGGTTGTAAACGCAACTGCAGTAGCGGAGTGAGTGAGGTTCAACTAACTGGGTTCATAGCTGTCTGTGTTGATGAGCGTAAATTAAATTTGAGTTTGGTGAGAATATTTATTAGGTATCAACAATCTTTCTGAATTAATTCGAATTTAATCCTTAGTTTAATCCATTTTTACTTCTTGCTGTGACACTGGAACCCGCTTCTATTTATTATTTTCCTCGTATTAATAAGTTGAACTCGTTATTATACCCTATATAAAGGCTAAACAGTTTAGCCTATCCTAACTGATTTAGCTACTGTAGACGGAGTGAATTATCCTTTCCGTTCCTCCAGTCCTTGCCTGATGGCCTTCTTCATTTCTTCATTGAGTCAATTTGATCAGTTTGTTGTTTTCCTTTTCCTTTAGTAGCAGAGATCTACCGGTTGGTTTTCTTTATGTCTTTGCCCTAAATCTCCTCCCCGTGTGATGTCCCTTTGACCTTTCCTTTCTTTGGGTGTTTGGTTTAGTTTAGTCAAAGTGGTGCTAGAAACCACCGCCAAGCTTCTCCGGTTGTTACCTGCAGTTGGGTTCGTGAATATCTCTCTAGCTCTTCCCCGATCTCACTACAGAAAAAGTTGCCATGGCAGCCAGTTGAAGTCGCGCCGTAGTTGCGCTGGTGTACCATGGCCGGCGATTTTTGGTCCCTCCGTGGTTCATTTTTTTTTTTTTCGTTTTTGAGGCCACCTAGCCCGACGAAAGCGGCCAAAACGTCGCGTGTGCCCCGGACGTGGTGCATCTCGAAATCTCGGGTTCGCCGGCAGTCAACGCAAATCCGCACCGCCGAGGGATGTAGGGCCCAGATGGCGGCCTCTCTGGCATTGTTTTTTTTCTAGATCGCGCCATCTCGTTCAACGTTCTCCGATCGAGCCGTTTACGATGCAGGATCATGGGTCCCGCATGTCATCCTCTATGAACCAAAATTCTTTCTATTCTTGGATTTTTTTTGACCCCCAGATTTCCTGGCTACTTCCTTTTTCTTTTGATCCCCTGCCGCCTTGGAAACGTTGAGACCGCTGCTGCTAAAATGGGACCCGCATGTCATCCTCTATGTGCAATCAACTTTCTTTTCTTGGAGTTAGCACCTCAAATTTGGTCACTTGCCTTTTTCTTTCGATCCCACCGCCTCTCAAGCAGTCAATCCACAGCCTGTGCCTGTCACTTCAGGACCCGCATGTCATCCTCTATGTACTATAAAACTTTCTTTTCTTGAATTATTTTGGCACCTCATATTTGGTCACTTACCTTTTTCTTTCGATCCCCTGCCGCCTCTCAACGGTGATACCGCTGCTGCTAAATGGGACCGCATGTCATCCTCTATGTACTATAAAACTTTCTTTTCTTGGATTTTTTTTGGCACCTCATATTTGGTCACTTGACTTTTTCTTTAGATCCTGCTGCCTCTCAAACGATGATACCGCTGCTGCTAAATGGGACCCGCATGTCATCCTCTATGTGCTATAAAACTTTCTTTTTTTGGATTATTTTTGGCACCTCATGTTTGCACATGACTTTTTCTTTCGATCCCCTGCCGCCTCACAAACAGTGATACCGCTGCTGCTAAGTACACCATGTCATCCTCTATGTACTATAAAACTTTCATTTTTTGGATTATTTTGGCACCTCCGATTTTTGGCAATTTCTTTTTTCTTTTGATCCGCCTCTCAAACGGTGATACCGCTCCTGCTAAATGGGACCACATGTCATCCCCTATGTACTATAAAACTTTCTTTTCTTGAATTATTTTTGGCTCCTCATATTTGATTACTTGCCTTTTCTTTCGATCTCTGTACCCGTTTGAAGCGTTGAGGAACATGTGGCTCATGGGACCATGTCATCTATGAGCAATCAGCTTTCTTTTTCTTGGAGTTTTTTGGCACCTCATATTTGGGCACTTGCCTTTTCTTCCGATCTCATGCCCGTTTGAAACGTTGAGAACCCTGTTGGCTCATGGGACCCGCATATCATCCTCTATGTGCTATAAAGTTTTCTTTGTTGGATTTTTTCACCCTCTGATTTTTGGCTTGCCTTTATCTTTGATCCCTGCCCCCTTTGAAACGTTGAGTAAGCTGTTGGCTAAAGGGACCCGCATGTCATCCTCTATGTCCATCAACTTTCCTTTCTTGGATTTTTTTCACCCCCTAATTACTAGCTACTTTCTTTTTCTTGCAGTCTCAAGACGCATTACAAACATTGAGACTGCTGTTGCAAAATGGGACCCACATGTCATCCTCCATATCTATTAAAGTTTCTTTTCTTGGATTATCTTTTGCTCTGATATTTTGTCACTTGCCTTTCTTCGATCTCCATGCCTTTGAAACGTTAGGTAAGCTGCTCTCTTTGGCTCATGGGTCCCTGTGCTCCTCTATGAACAGCAGAAAGTTTCCTTTCTTGGAGTTATTTTTGACCCTAATTTCCTAGCTATTTGCCTTTTTCTTTGGATCTCATCCCCCTTTTGAAACGATGAGGACGATGTTGGCAGGTCGGCCCGCACGTCATCCTCTATGAACAATAAAGTTTCCTTTGATGGATTTTTTTTTTGAACCCTTGAATTTATGGATATTTCCTTTTTTTTTCTTTGATCACAGCCTTAAGATACGTTGAGATCTTTCTTTGCCTCATGGGTCCACTTGTCATCCTCTCCAGACGGTAAATGTTTCTTTTCTTGGATATTGTTTACCAAATGATTTTTGGCTTATTTTTTTCTTTCGATATCTCCTGCCGCCTTTAAAGCGTTGAGGGCCATTTCTTGGCTCACGGGTCCCGCATATCGGCCTCTATGAACAATAAGCGGGGACATTTCAGCGCCTCATGGGTCGCATGTCATCCTCTCAGAACAAATGTTTCTTTTCTTGGTTACATAGCAGTTTTGGTTTATTTTTCTTTCATCCCACAACGCCTTTAAAAAGAAAGCATTCTTGGCTCATGGGTCACGTCTTGACCTCCCATTACCAAAAACATGTGATATCTTGATTATTTTACAGACAATAAACGTTGTATTGCGCTATGAGCTATTTCAACGGATAAATTAAATCTTTATTTTTACATAAACAAATTTATATGCTGAATCTCCTTGTTTTTGTTTTTGCGAAGCATAGGACTTTCCTGTTTTTTTAGAAAAATCCGAACTATCCTGTTTTGGAGTGGGCTGAAATTGTCACAGTCAAAAGGGCCCAGCGGGATGGTTCGAATGCCCGAATGTCCACATGCGGGCGATACGTCTCAACGTATCGATAATTTCTTATGTTCCATGCCACATTATTGATGTTATCTACATATTTTATACATTATGTCATATTTATGCATTTCTGGAACTAACCTATTAACAAGATGCCGAAAGGCCAGTTCTGTTTTCTGCTGTTTTGGTTTCAGAAATCCTAGTGAAATATTCTCGGGTGGGCCAGTCGCGCCCGGGGTCATATTTTGCCACGGCTGATCGAAGATGAGACGAAGAGGGCCACGAGGCCACACCTAGGCAAACGCGGCCACCTTGGCGGCGCGGCCCTGTGGTGTGGGGCCCTCGTGCCGCTGACCTGCCCTTCCGCCTACTTAAAGCATCCGTCGTCGCGAAGCCCCCGGTACCGAGAGCCACGATGCGGAAAACCTTCCAGGACGCCGCCGCCGATCCCATCTCGGAGGATCCGGAGATCGCCTCCGGCACCCTGCCGGAGAGGGGGATCATCATCTCCGGGAGGACTCTACACCGCCATGGTCGCCTGCGGAGTGAGGTGAGTAGTTCACCCCTGGACTATGGGTCCATAGCAGTAGCTAGATGGTTGTCTTCTCCTTGTTGTGCTTCATTGTTGGATGTTGTATGAGCTGCCTAACATGATCAGATCATCTATCTGTAGTACTATATGTTGTGTTTGTCGGGATCCGATTGATAGAGAATACTATGCTAATTAAGTTATTACATATGTGTTGTTTAAGATCTTGCATGCTCTCCGTTATTAGTAGAGGCTATGGCCAAGTTTGTAACTCCAAGAGGAGTATTTATGCTCGATAGTGGGTTCATGCACGCATTGACACAGGACAGTGACAGAGAGTTCTAAGGTTGTGTTGTGCTTTTGCCACTAAGGATAAAACATTGATGCTATGTCCAAGGATGTAGTTGTTGATTACATTACGCACCATACTTAATGCAATTGTCTGTTGTTGCAACTTAATACTGGAAGGGGTTCGGATGATAACCTGAAGGTGGACTTTTTAGGCATAGATGCAGTTGGATGGCGGTCTATGTACTTTGTCGTAATGCCCAATTAAATCTCACTATATTTACCATGTCATGTATGTGCATCGCGGTGCCCCCTCTATTTGTCAATTGCTAGTTGTAATTTGTTCACCCAACATGCCTTTATCTTATGGAGGAGCCTCTAGTGAGCTGTGGACCCCGGTCCAATTCTCTTTCCTGAAATACAATCTACCAATACTTGTTTTATTGTTTTCTTTGCAAACATCTTCCACCCGATACGTTTAATCTAGCATTGCAGCAAGCCCGGTGAGATTGACAGCCTCCATTGTTTCGTTGGGACAAAGTACTTGGTTGTGTTGTGCAGGTTCCTAGTTGTCGCCGGAATCCCGTTGCGCCGCATCACATTTCACGACCATCAACCTTCAACGTGCTTCTTGGCTCCTCTGGTTCGATAAACCTTGGTTTTCTTTACGAAGAGGAAAACTTGCCGTTGTGCGCATCATACCTTCCTCTTGGGGTTCCCAACGGACGTGTACATCTACGCATCAAGCAGCTTTTTCTGGCGCCGTTGGGGGAGATCAAGACACGCTGCAAGGGGAGTCTCCACTTCTCAATCTCTTTACTTTGTTTTTGTCTTGCTTTATTTTATTTACTACTTTGTTTGCTGCACCTAAACAAAACAAAAAAAAAAATTAGTTGCTAGTTTTACTTTATTTACTGTCTTGCTCTCTATATCAAAAACACAAAAAAATTAGTTACTTGCATTTACTTTATCTAGTTTGTTTTATTTACTGTTGCTAAAATGGCCAACCATGAGAACACTAAGTTGTGTGACTTCACAACCACAAATAATAATGATTTGCTATGCACACCTATTGCTCCACCTGCTACTACAGCAGAATTCTTTGAAATTAAACCTGTGCTTTACTAAATCTTGTTATGAGAGAGCAATTTTCTGGTGTTAGTACTGATGATGCTGCCCATCTTAATAATTTTGTTGAACTTTGTGAAATGCAAAAGTACAAGGATGTAAATGGTGATATTATTAAATTGAAATTGTTTCCTTTCTCATTAAGAGGAGAGAGCTAAAGATTGGTTGCTATCTTTGCCTAAGAATAGTATTGATTCATGGACTAAATGCAGGATGCTTTATTGGTAGATATTATCCTCCAGCTAAAATTATATCTTTGAGAAGTAAACATAATGAATTTTAAGCAATTAGATCCTGAAACATTTTGCTCAAGCATGGGAGAGAATGAAATCTTTGGTAAAAAATTGCCCAGCCCATGGAAGTGACTACTTGGATGATCATCCAAACCTTCTATGCGGGACTAATTTCTTCTCGGAATTTATTGGATTCAGCTGCTGGAGGTACCTTTATGTCCATCACATTGGAGGCGGCTACAAAACTTCTTGATGATATGATGATAAATTACTCTGAATGGCACACGGAAAGAGCTCCACAAGGTAAGAAGGTAAATTGTTGAAGAAACCTCTTCCTGGTGATAAAATTGATGTGATTATGTCTATGCTTATGAATGATAGATCTAATGTTGATCCTAATAATGTTCCTTTAGCTTCATTGGTTGCTCAAGAAGAAAATGTTGATGTGAATTTCATTAAAAATAATAATTTCAACAACAATGCTTATCGGAACAATTCTAGTAATAACTATAAGCCATATCCTTCTGCTAATAGTAATGGTTATGGTAATTCTTATGGTAATTCTTACAACAATAATAGGAATTGTACCCCCTGGTCTTGAAGCTATGCTTAAAGAATTTATTAGTACACAAAGTGCTTTTAACAACAAATCTGTTGAGGAAAAGCTTAATAAAATTGATATTCTTGCTTCTAGAGTTGATAGACTTGCCTCGGATGTTGATCTTTCAAAATTGAAAGTTATGCCTAACAATGATATTGATAATAAGATTACTACTACGACAAATGCCATCCAAGTTAGAATTAATGAGAATATAAGGTTAATGGCTGAACTGCGTGAGGTGGGATATAGAAGAAAATGAAAAACTAGCTAAAGAGAATAATGTAGCTAAAGTTTGGACTATTACAACCACTAGTAATGTGATTCACATGTTGTTGCACCTCCTACTATCAATGATAAAATAATTGGTGGTGGCAATGCTTCTACTCCTAGTGCAAAGCGTGCAAAATTGCATGAAACTGCTGAAACTGTTTGAAGCTGCTTGTGATAAGGCTGTGAAATTTTTTCCAACCATGGGGATGATGATCCCATTGTTGTAGCTCATAATGATTTAGATTTTGATGATTGCCACATCTCTTGAAGTTATAAAGTTCTTACAAAAACTTGCTAAAAGTCCTAATGCTAGTGCTATAATTTGGCTTTCACAAAACATATTACAAATGCTCTCATAAAAGCTAGAGAAGAGAGAAACTAAAACGTGAAACTTCTATTCCTAGAAAGCTAGAAGATGGTTAGGGAGCCCATCATTAAAATGAGGGTGTGATTTTGATTGTAATGCTTTATGTGATCTTGGTGCAGGTATTTCTATGCCTAAGAAAGTCTATGATATGCTTGACTTGCCACCATTAAAGAATTGTTATTTGGATGTTAATCTAGCGTTGATAATGCTAAAAAGAAACCTTTGAGGAGAGAGTTGATAATGTTCATATTGTAGTTAACAATAACCTTGTCCCACGTTGATTTTGTTGTCTTGGATATTGAATGCAATGCATCTTGTCCCATTATCTTTGGGAAGACCTTTTCTTCGAACCGTTGGTGCTACTATTGATATGAAGGAAGGTAATATTAAATATCAATTTCCTCTTAAGAAAGGTATGGAACACTTCCCTAGAAAGAGAATGAAGTTACCTTATGATTCTATTATTACGACGATGATGATGAGGATGATGATACGTCCAAAACGTATCTACTTTCCCGAACATTTTTGCTATTGTTTTGCCTCTAATTTGTGTATTTTGGATACAACTAACACGGACCAACGCTGTTTTCAGCAGAATTGCACTGGTGTCTCGTTTTTGTGCAGAAATCCAACTTTCGGGAAAACCCTCGGAATTTCTTCAGATGGCCCTATTTTACCAAAATATTGACGGAGCCAGAAGGGCGGAGGGGGGCCACGAGGTGCACACACCATAAGGCGGCGCGGCCCGGGGGGGCCCGCGCGGCCCTGGTGTTGGCCCCTCGGCCGGCCTCCGACGCCCCCTTTGGACTACTTATCGGGTTCGACCTAAACACGCACGGGGAGAAGTCGATCGCCAGAAACCCTCCAGAAAGCCGCCACATCGCGAAACTCCGTCACGGGAGCCAGAAGTCTCCGTTCCGGCACTGCGCAGGCGGGAGTGGAGGAGATCTTCACATGCATCACCGCCAACGCCTCTCCATCAACCGGCAATGTTTCCCCATCCATGTGTGAGTAATTCCCCCGCTGTAGGCTGAAGGGGATGGTAGGGATGGATGAGATTGGTCATGTAATAGTCATAAGATTGTTAGGGCATAGTGCCTAGTATCCGTAGATGTCACTTTTATGATATTGTTGCAACTTGTTATGCTTAATGTTTGTTGTCGCTAGGGCCCGAGTGCCATGATCTCAGATCTGAACATGTTGTTTCATGAAGATATTCATTGTTTTCTTACTTGCAAGTTGTATACACATGTCGCTGTCCGGAACCAATGGCCCCGAAGTGACAGAAATCGGGACAACCGGAGGGGATGGTAGTGATGTGAGGATCACATGTGTTCACGGAGTGTTAATGCTTTGCTCCAGTGCTCTATTAAAAGGAGTACCTTAATATCCAGTAGTTTCCCTTGAGGCCCGGCTGCCGCCGGCTGGTAGGACAAAAGATGTTGTGCAAGTTTCTCATTGCGAGAGGCACGTACGACTAAATATGGAACACATGCCTATTGATTGATTAGTACTTGGATACTGTTTATTATTATCTGCAAATGCCCATGCTTTGACTGTTATATAAGTTTCTCTCATCCATACAACGCCCGTTAAATCCGTCCCTATGCCTACGGTATTTTAATCCTGTACATTTACTATAATGCTATTTGTAATATTTCACTGCTGCTGTTATTCCGCTATTTCCACTACCATAGAACTGTTACTACTGATACACCCCTGTTACTAGTGCATTTCCAGGTGCAGCTGAATTGACAACTCCGCTGATATCACAAGTATTCTTTGTCTCCCCTTGTATGAATCAATAAATTGGGTAATACTTCCCTCGAAGGCTGTTCGATCCCCCATACTTGTGGGTCATCAAGACTATTTCTGGCGCCGTCCGGGGAGCATAGCTTTATTTGTAAGTTCACTTGAATTGATATTGTTCGCTGCAAATTCTCCATTATGGGTAAAAGCGCGATACTAAGATCGCCATATTACCATCCACTACAGGAAAAGACAACTCTGAGTACCTCTGTTGCTCTTGATTCACCATCCTGCGATTGATAAACTTGTTTCACCGCCACATGCTTCGCGTGCTGGTATTTCTCTGTTGAATCTGAAAATTCTCATAATATTGATAATGTTTCCTGTTGTGCTTGATGATAGTGGTTCATTGGGATCTTTTCTAGATGCTACAATTGCTAAGTCTAGACAAATTGAAAATCTTTGAAACTCTAATGTTTTCTGTTAATTCACCTGAGTCTGTTGGATATTCTAGTGATGATCTTGATGAAAATTATGTAGAGCTTGATAATGATTTTATTGAAAAATGCAAGGCTACTACTGTGCAGAAAATTAAAAAGTTGCTTGCAGAACATTCTGTTAGATATACACCATGTCTCGTGATCCTAAATTTGCCACATCTCTTATAAACATTAAGGATAAGAATTATGATTTTTCTCTTGATCTATCTCATATAGCTATTGTTGAGAAAACACCCTTTTGTGGTACTGAAAAGAAAGTGCTGTTGACACTTGACTGAGTTATCTACTCTTAGTGGTGTGTTTTCCGATGATGTCAAGATGCGTACTTATTTTGTTGCTAAAATTTTTCCGTTCCCATTAAAGGATGATGCTAAAACTTGGTATAATAATTTGCCTCTGATTCTATTAAAAGTCCAACTGATTTGCGTGATATTTTCTTTCGAAAATACTCTAGTGCTCAACATGCTGCTTTGGAGAGAATTTATAATTTTGACGAGGAAGATGGAGAGAAAGAGGCTTGGGCGAGATTGTGCTCTCTTATTAGAGCTCATCCTGACCATGATTTGGAAAAGCATGATTTGCTTGATATATTTTATAGTGGACTAACTATTGAGTCTAGGGCATACACCCGGATAGTTGTGCTGGTTGTGTTTTGAGGAAAAGAACTCCAGACGACTTGAAGAATTATTGGCTAAAATAGGGCGGAATCATGATGATTGGTCTACACATGACCCTGACACCGATAGTGAAGAAGAGGGGTATGATTAAGATTGAATGATGAAGATATGAGGAAGCCAAGAGGGCTCTTAAGGAAGGGTATTAAACCTGAAGATGCGAAGAATTTACCTCCATAGAAGATATATGTGAGACAATTCCCCTTCTCCATGATTGAGGTACACTCGCTTCAACACTTTACTAGAGAAGATATTCCGTATTCAAAATCTCCTGCTCAATGCTTAGATGAATTTGATAATTATATTGTTAAGCAAGAAAACTTTAATATGCGAGTAGAGAATCATTTAATGGAAAATTCCCGAGCTATTAGTGAATTACATGGTATATTGGAGAGAACCTCCAATGATGTTAAGATACTTGTTAAACATTTTCAAATGGTTCAAACTCAAATTCATCAACTTACTAAAGTGCAAAATGACTTGTTGGGAAATAATTCTAAGGAAAAACATGCTTATGAAGTAACAACTAGAGGTGGTGTTTCTACCCAGGATCCTCTATATCCTGAAGGGCATCCCAAAAGAGTTGAACAAGATTCTCAACCAATTAAAACTAGTGCTCATTCTAAGAAAAAGAAAAAGAAACATAAGAATGTTGTAGAATCCTCCGAACCTGTTAATGATCCTAATAGTATTTCTATTTCGGATGCTGAAAACTGAAAGTGGTAATGAACACGAGGAAGATAATGATAAGAATGATACTCCTGATAAAGAAGAAATTGAAAAAGAACCTGAAAAGCATGCTAAAAATAAAAAGTATACTAAAGAAGACTTTATTACTGAGAAGCATGGTAATGAAAGAGAACCTTGGGTTCAAAAGCAAATGCCTTTTCATGCTAAGAAACTAAAATCAAAGGAGGAGGAACATTATAATAAATTTTGTGATTGGATGAAACCTTTATTTTTGCAAATTCCTTTGACTGATGCTATTAAATTGCATCCTTATTCAAAGTATATGAAAGATATTGTTACTAACAAAGGAAAGTCCCCAATGAGGAAATTTCTACTATGCTAGCTAATTACTCCTTCAATGGTAAAATTCCAAAGAAGCTTAGCGTGGAGTATCTGAGCTATTCCTTGTTCCATCAAGAATAATTATGTTAAAATCCTCTATGTGATTTGGGAGCAGGTGTGAGTGTGATGCCTTTTTCTTTATAAAAGACTTGATTTAGATAAATTGATACCAACATTGATATATCTTTGCAAATGGCTAATAAATCTACTGCTATTTCTGTTGGTTTATGTGAAAATGTTCATGTCAAGTTACTCAGCATTGCTTAATATTAACTGATTTTGTTGTATTGGAAATGCCTGAAGATGATAATATGTCCATTATCCTTGGAAGACCCTTTCTTAATACTGCAGGGGCCTGTTATTGATTGCAATAAAGGCATGAAATTTACTTTCAATGTTGATGATAAGGAACACATTGTCATTTTCCCAAGGGGATTGATAAAGTATGTGGAGTTAATACAATTTTTAATGTAGAAAACTATCAAAGTGGGATCCATTGATTGTCCTATATATGAGCCTAAAGAAGAAAATACCAAACTCTTGTGATTGGATCAATATCAATACAATTAAAGGTAACATGATTGATTTGAGGTTTATTTTCTTCTTATGTCATATAAATTTATTTAGTAGCAAGACTTGATCCAACCTTGTTAACAAGTATATTTTATTGCATAGGAGAACTAAACAACACTTCTTTCTTTCTCTCTCCTTTCACCTATTTTACTTGCTGTAGCACTTTTGTTTTGCAATAGGCTTAGGTCATTTAAGATTTTAGAAATCATTTTCCTGCGCAGTAATCATTAATTTAATACCCGGAAATGTGCATTTTTCAAAGTTCTCTAAAAATTACAAAAATTACACCGTTGGTCCTATTTTTCGACGAGGCACCTGGGAGCACCGGAGGATGACCTGTGGGGCACCGGGGGTGCCACACCATAGGCTGAGTAGCGGCCGGCAAGGGGGCACCATGTGGTGTGGGCCACCCCTTGCCCCACTACACCATCTCTTCCTCCCAGCACCCTCTCTCCCGAAAAACTCGTACCAAGTTTCTCTCATTCACTCGTGTTTTCACTCAGAACTCGCCACCGATCTCCTTGCTCAAGCCCAGTTTACATACCGGAAATTTGGCACATTCCTCCTTAGTATATGACTCCTTTGATTGTCCAATTAAAATTTTTTTTTGGTTGAGTATATCTTGAATATTTTGCTGCTGTATGTAACATGTTTAGTGAGCTTGCATGCTTGTTCTAAGTGGTAGAAGTTAGTTTTGATGCATGTTTAGCACTCTAGCAAGTTCCTATAGTAGTTCCCCTCAATTACATACCTTGAAATCAAATTTTATAATGATTGTTGAAAATTTCAGAAAGATGAAGAAATTCAAGTTTGGAGAGTTGTTCAAGAAAGCAACAACCAGCACCGGTAGGCCCTCAAGGGCGTCCACTCAAATTAGGCGATCCTATAATGAGGATGTTATCGCGCCTAGCTTCGCGCCCGAGGAGGACCAGGGCCCCTAATGCTTCATCCTTTCCTTGTTATGAGTTTCTAACCAATGCAGGGTTATTGGATGACTTCTTCACCCTTGTCAACAGGGCAGGGCTAGCCACCTACGTGGGAGACGAGAGGGGACAATATTACAGGCTCACCAAGATTTTCGTTGAGAGCTTCAAGTTCCACAACACGGAATATGAGCCGACAGTCGCATTCAAGATTTATGATATTCCTGTTACCATGAAATTGGAGGAATTTTGTTTTGCATTGGGTATTGCCCCTGTAGGTACAGCAAGGAGGATTGATGACAACCCCCGGGACTTGTTGGAGCTCTACTGAGGGGGGATGATTGCCGCACCATCCAGCGAGGGAAGATAAGAAACATTCAACTCCCCGCTATTAAGTATTTCGCGTATTACATTGGTACTAGCATTTTGGGTAGAGAAAATACTAGTAACATTTCTAGCTACCATCTTGCTTTCTTGAATGTTGCACTTACTGGAGAGACACCTTATCATCTTGGTTCTCTTATTGCTCGCCGCTTGTCTAGCAGGGGGCCTATTTTTGGAGGAACTATTGCATCACGCATTCTAACACATCTAGATATCCCTCTTGATTCTAATGATGTACCATTAACCCCTAGGAAGCTAGATATTGCTGCTATGAAGAGCCATCATTTTGTTACTACTAACTCCACCATAGATAATATTGTCTATAAAATGTTGTTTGCTGACGGGAACGAGAAAGAAATCCCTCTTCCCCAGCAGGGTTTGTTTAATATTGACAGGCAATCATGGTCGCTAACAAAGGAGGCGGTGGAGGAACATATGAAGATACAAGAATTCCACCAGCAACATGACTCAGTCGAGCCCTCCTACGCTTCTGCAATCACGTACCCCGACGTTTCCTCCAGCACATACATGGAACCGGGTCGTTTCTTAGCCGTCATATTACGAGGCTTTACTTCATGGGGACCCGTGGGAATGAACTCACTTAGGCCAAAGACGCCTAAGCTTGGGAGAGGTATACCGGCATCACTCATTCTTTGCATATCATGATTGCTGGATACTTGTACATACTTGTTTAGTCTCTAGAGTGGTTTTCTAATGAGAGGGAGATGATATTTGGGGAAGTGCTGTCCAAAAACAGATTCTGTGCTGTTACAAAAAAAATTCGTACGCACAGCCAGAACGTTATTTTGAGTTGCCAATTTTTGAGCATGTTCCCAGGTTGTTTATCTAACTTTCATTAGTTGAACACTTTTTGGTCTGAGCAATGGAAGATTTTTGTTAAATTCGATTTCTGTACTGCTGTCGGGATTTGGCAGATTTCTGTCATCCTGCTTTTCTGTGTTTCTGTTAGCTTGCATTCTTTGGTTTTCGCTTTGTTTCTTTCCTGAAACACAAAAAGACCAAAAATATTTCTGTTGTTTCTCTTCACCATTTGTTTATTTGGTTCCTTGCTCTTAGTTTACTTTATTTGCTATAGTTGGTTGCTATGAGAAAACCCAAAAAGATTTGCTTTGTTTGCTTGTTTTCTTTCGTTCTTGTTTCCAATTCGAAAACAACAAAAATATTTGCTGTTCTTCTTTGGTTGTAAAGTTCATCATGAGTTCAATGGTCTTCGGTTGGCTGGGGCGTGGTTTTCATTTCATATTATTCAAGCTACACAAGTGAAAAGGCAATGATGACGATCTACGAATCTGATTGTGGTAGAGAGGCTGGTATGAACTCTATTTGTTTTCATTTGTACATATACTCATCCATGAGAGCTTAGTTAGGTTCATGTGAGGTATATGTTATTTGAGAAAGTCTAGTAGTTCATGATCTCTCATGTTTAGTTCCAATTTATTAATATGAGTAGCATGTCATGGATGTTTGCTTACATTGTTTTATTCATAAGTAAGTATGGCATTGTGGTATCCTCCTCTGAATAATTCATTTATATCGACTTGGCACATGCTCACGCATGCATATGACTGAACAAAAGTCAATTAAGCCTCGATGATTTATATTGCTTCAGCAGAGTTCTTGTATCACTTTTATGCCTCCGTTAATTTATTTTGCCGCAAGCATGGTTATGACAGTTACTGCTCTCTTGATTTGTCGTTCCCTAATCTTTTGCTAGCCTTCACTTGTACTGAGCGGTAACGCCGCTCGTGCTTCCAAACACCCTGAAAACCAAGTTGTTCCAAAGTGTCCACCATAAATACCTATGCATGGCATTTCAAACCATTCAAGTAAATTCTCATGCGCTACCTTTAAAACTTTCAAAGTGCTTCTCAATTTGTGTTAATGTTTCATAGCTCATGAGGAAGTATGTGATGTTTAGCTTTCAACCTTGTCATTTACTTTTGACGGACTCTCATATGGACTAGTGGCACATCCGCTTATCCAATAATTTTGCAAAAGAGCTGGCAATGATTCCCAGTCCCGAATTAATTATCTCAAATAGACACTCCTCCATGGTTTGTGATTGTTGGACGGCACCCGAAGGATTCGGTTAGCCATGGCTTGTGTAAGCAAAGGTTGGGGGAGTGTCATCATCATAATAAAACTTAAATAAAAAGGCACTCCTTCATGGTATGAGATTGTTGGCAGGCACCCGAGGATTCGGTTAGCCATGGTTTGTGAAAGAAAGGTTGGAAGGAGTGCCACCTAAAAATAATTCATGGGAGCCGCTCTTGTGAGTCCGGTTGATGAGGTAGTTAGTGTACCCATTACCATTCGTTGACAACAACAAACACTTCTCAAAATAATTTACTCCTGCTTTACAAATGAAAAGCTCTAGCGCATGTTAATCCCTGCTTCCCTCTGTGAAGGGTCAATCTTTTACTTTTATGTTGTGTCTCCATTCTTTCTTTGAGCACTATCTTGGGAGCACAATTGTCATTCTTAGTATAATATGCTTGTCTCAAAATATGATTGATTGTGGTATGCTTTGATGCTTTTATCTTTGACAATCACTATTTCTAGTCTTTCTATGAACTCGAAGGTGCCTCGGCATTTATGTTTGCCGATCAAATACGCAAGCGAGATAGCACTTTATCATATTCTCTTATAAACCCTGCTTGTATACATGATTCATGGTGCTTATTATTAATTGTTGGTACTTCTCCATGAACATAGTTGTTGGATGATCTTATTTGCATATATCTCATTATGAACTGCTCAAGTATTAGCCATAGCATGAGAATATATACATCATATGAGCAAATGTGTTCGTGAAAGTTCTTTATCGCTCAGTTGTTAACTGAATTGCTTGAGGACAAGCAATAAGCTAAGCTTGGGGGGAGTACGTCCAAAGCGTATCTACTTTCCCGAACATTTTGCTATTGTTTTGCCTCTAATTTGTGTATTTTGGATACAACTAACACGGACTACCGCTGTTTTCAGCAGAACTCTGGTGTCTCGTTTTTGTGCAAAAATCCAACTTTCGGGAAAAATCCTCGGAATTTCTTGAGATGGCCTATTTTACCAAAATAATGTGGAGCCAGAAGAGCGAAGGAGGTGGAGGCAGGGCCCCACACCCATAAAAAAATGGCCGCGGCCAGGGGGGGCCAGCAGCGGCCCTATGGTGTGGCCCCGCCCGGCGACCCCTCAGCGCCCCCGGACTTCTGCGGGTTCGACCTAAAGCGCACGGGAGAAGTCGGCATCGCCGAAACCCTCCAGAAAGCCGCCACATCGCGAAACTCCGTCGCAGGAGCCAGAAGTCTCCGTTCCGGCACGCCGGGACGGGGAATTGGAAGAGATCTTCACCGCCATCACCTTAACGCCTCTCCATCAACCAGCAATGTTTCCCACCATCCATGTGTGAGTAATTCCCCGCTGTAGGCTGAAGGGGATGGTAGGGGATTGGATGAGATTGGTCATGTAATAGTCATAAGATTGTTAGGGCATAGTGCCTAGTAGCCGGTCACTTTTTATGATATTGTTGCAACATTTATGCTTAATGCTTGTCACTAGGGCCCGAGTGCCATGATCTCAGATCTGAACATATTGTTTCATGAAGATATTCATTGTTTATGGTCTTACCTGCAAGTTATATACACATGGTCGCTGTCAGGAACCAATGGCCCCGAAGTGGCCAATCGGGACAACCGGAGGGATGGTAGTGATGTGAGGATCACATGTGTTCACGGAGTGTTAATGCTTTGCTCGGTACTCTATTAAAAGGAGTACCTTAATATCAGTAGTTTCCCTAGAGGCCCGGCTGCCACCGGCTGGTAGGACAAAGATGTTGTGCAAGTTTCTCATTGCGAGCACGTACGACTAAATATGGAACACATATATTGATTGATTAGTACTTGAATACCCCGTTTTATTATTGTCTGCAAATGCCCATGTTTTGATTGTTACATGAGTTTCTCTCATCCATGCTTGTGATTAAATCAGTCCCTATGCCTACGGTATTTTAATCTTTGCTGTTTTATAATCACTACTGGCATCTTTATTCATGCTGTGGTGACAAAGCTATTTCACTGCCATAGAAGTCATTTGTTACTGCGATAAACTCTTGCGGCTCAAGTCTGTTTCCAGGTGCGACTGAATTGACAACTCCAGCTGTTAAGGCTTACAAAGTATTCTTTGTCTCCCCTTGTAATGAATCAATAGGTGGGTAATACTTCCCCTCGAAAGGCTAGATCCCCTATGCACTTGTGGGTCATCAATGCTTCATCTCTTGATGTTACTTGATTACACTTTCTGCGCCTAGCCGAAAAAGAAAAGCGCTTAGGGGAGACAACCCATGTTTTTACCTACAGCAATTTTTGTTTTGTTGAGTCTTGGAAGTTGTTTGCACTACTGTAGCAACCTCTCCTTATCATGTTTTTTGTGCCAAGTAAAAGTCTCTATAGTAAAGTAAGTACTAGATTTGGATTACTGCGCAGTTACAGATTTCTTTGCTGTCACGAATCTGGGTCTAATTCTCTGTAGGTAACTCCTGAAAATTATGCCAATTTACGTGAGTAATCCCAAAGATATGTACGCAACTTTCATTAGTTTTGAGTTTTTTCCATTTGAGCAAAGTCTGGTGCCATCTTAAAATTCGTCTTTACGAACTGTTCTGTTTTGACAGATTCTGCCTTTTATTTAGCATTGCCTCTTTTGCTATGTTGGATGAATTTCTTTGATCCATTAATGTCCAGTAGCTTTATGCAATGTCCAGAAGTGTAAAGAATGGTTGTGTCACCTCTGAACATGTAAATTTTTATTATGCACTAACTCTCTAATGAGTTTGTTTAAATTTGGTGTGAAGGAAGTTTTCAAGGATCAAGAGAGAGTATGATATACTATGATCAAGAGGAGTGAAAGCTCTATATAAGCTTGGAGATGCCCGGTGGTTCCCCTGAATATTCTAATAAGACTCCAAGCGTCTAAGCTTGAGGTGCCC